>CM047429.1:56266638-56675522 GCA_026168455.1 Theocolax elegans | reverse complement strand
TGTGTGCGCGACGCGTGGTTAGGTGCTGGACAGCCCGCAATCGCGAGAACGCGAGCGACCGCGGCCAACGTGACTGGCAATTTTTGAACGGCAAAGCCGCTGCTTTGCCGTATAATACTTATGAGCACATTAAGTGCAATAAACCTGTAATCTCTTTTCAACGAAGTTGTTTTGATTTTTGTGTTATAATCGTGACTCCACCCTAATCCCCAGTGGACACGTCACAAGTTATCCCCGAATACCTCAGAAAATCCCAAAACATCCAAGAAATTCCGTAATTAGTTAAGTTATCCAGGAATACCTCAGAATTTTCTTAATTATCCAGGAAATTACGCCAGTAGTGAAGTTATCCCGAATATATCAGAAATGGTATGAAATATCCAGTTAATCCTGTAAATATTGCAGATATCCCAAAATAAATTAGAAATTCACGAAATATCCAGGAAATCCCGTAATTAGCGGAGTTATCCCCGAATACCTCAAAAATTCTCGCAATATCCAGGAAATCCCGTAATTAGTGGTATTATCCCGTAATACCTCAGAATTTCCCGAAATATGCAGGAAATCCCCTAATAAGTGGAGTCATCCCGGAATATCTGAGTAATTCCCGAAATGTCCAGAAAATACCATAATTTTGTGTTATCCCGGGTACAAAGAAAAAAATCAATGGTCATTAAAAAATAGCGTTAAAAGTTAAAATTTCGTTTTTGTAGGTCAAAGAGCGTTCCAAAACGCTTGTACGACGATACAAGTGTTCCATCGCACAGCTCTGTAGGTTTAGTGAGCAAGTCGCTTATTCGTCGTGTAAAAGACTTGCCTAAATTGTCGCTCGTAGCGTAAGCGTGTGATCTAAAATTCGATCGAAACTCGGGTATACGCTTGGCATACCTCCCTGACGATAGAGATAGATAGGGCGAGAGAGAGAGAGAGAGAGAGAGAGAGAGAGAGAGAGAGAGACGGTGAGAGAAAAACTTTCCGTCAAATAGTCGCTCGGTAAACTTTTATCTAAAATACCACGGGGGTAAGTGATTTTTTGTCAATCTGCAAAACTCGATTCAACCGACCCTCCTCCTAGAAATTGAACACTTTAAAGTCAGCGCTCGTGCACGCGCGTCACATTTTTCCTCCACTCGTAGTGTTGGAAGGTTCGAAACTATTCTGCGCCTTCACTCTCGGCGGACTTCACTGTCGCCGTCATCGTTGCACCACTTCGAACCAAGAGAATTCATTTACCGCGAAGAATGCCCTACTACTCCTTCGAACCTCGTCCTCATCTACTTTCTTTACTAGAATGAGGAAAAAGAGGGGGTGATGGAGCTTTCGATGTGCAAACCGGCTGGTTTTAAACCGACGAGCCGAATATTTTCACGACTATTTTGTATATGTATATACCGCACCTTTTTTCTTTCTCTCCAGTGTCGTGCGCTCCCGATTTTTTTTTCCTACATCACGGCTCGTTCCCTCGTTTATTGCTTTTTTTTTATACATTTTTACGTCCATGGTCGGTAGTCGTAATCAACAGACAGTTTCATTATACGCTTTTTTCTCTTCTTTTCCTTTCCTTTTTTTCTTTCTCTCTTTCGCGCGCGGATTTTTTTACAGACAGATTTCACATTTTCAGGATGCGTCTCTGTTTACTGGCAAAGACATTAAGTGATGAGAGCGTCTGCTTAGTTCTAGTTGGTTGCTCGCTAGTATTTTCAATATATATACATACTCCCTGTAGACAATGACGAGAATGCAGATCGAAACAAGACATTGACCAAATAAATGCCATTTAACAAATCCAAATTTCTTTTTTCTACTCATGTATATATGTAATGAATTACTGACAATTACGTTTATAAGTACTCATGTTAAAATATAAAACTCTATGTATAATGTTATATTTTTTGTCTATAAAAAATCCAACATTTATAGTTATATTGCTTGCGAGAACTTAAATCATGTACTTTTGTGTTTTATTTGTTCACACATTTAGTCACACCGTAGGGAAAGATATTTAAATTATGATAAATATATTTCAAATTTTTTAGTATCACCTTAAATTATATTCAGCTAGAAAAATTTGCAGCGTGTTACATTTTTTCGTTCAAAACATTTATAATTTTATCTTAGTCTTCTACAATCTTATTACATAATTTAAAGTAGCACACGATAAAAATTACAAATAAATTACAAAATTTTACCATTTTTCTAAATGTTAAAAGGAAAAATTAAAGAAAAGTCGCTTTTGATAAGAAATAATCTATGAAATTGTTTAATGAATAATATATTTACTCGGAAAGGTTGAAAGGTTGCCGATTGAAATCTTTTTTCACATCTGTTCCAAGACTGATTTTTTTCATTGAAACTGAAATTTTAAACTGTTTATCGTAATAGAAAGTTTCGCAAAAAGGGATGCTAAATTGTTATTCAAAAATGCTAACATTGCTGCGATTCTACTTACTATATTAAATTTGACTGTTATTTAAGAGTACAAAAGAACAATTTGTATTCCAAAAAGTGAAAAAAATATGATTTTTATAGAAGGTCATCAGTAACATTTGTACAAAAAAAACTAATGTTAATACACCTCTGCATTGACAGTAATTATAAAGAAAATATACGTCAAGCATTAATTGGATTGAGACGAATAAAACTAAGAAGTATGTCGTATTGAAACGTGTATACAACGTGTACGATAAAAATAATCATTGAAATCCGAAGCAGTAAACGTAAACGTATAATTACTTGGTAAATTCACTTTATAAAACCAATAGCATAAAGAACTAGATTGAGGGAGGGGGGGGGGGGGAAGAAAACAAAGAAAAACGAGAATTGAACGTCCTCTCCCAATCAGGGAAACATACCCATTGAGATACATCATCCGGAAACGTGAATGGATCGGTATCGCGGTAGCAATCATAAAGCGATTGAGTCCTTACAAAGCCACGCAACTCCGTTGTACAAACGATACAATTTTTTTTTTTACCGAAACGTATACCAATGTAATTGCACGCGTGCCTCCGGGGAACTCGCAATCAATTGTATTTCAAAGTAACATGAGCAGAGATAACGCAACGAATGCCACCGCGTAAATGCTTCGGTTCGAGTCACGCGTGCACATCTATATAGCACATGCGTATGCATAAACACACACACACACAAACATATGTGTGTATATATATATATATATATATATATATATGTATGTGTGTATATGTATATATGTATATTTATATATACACCCGGACGCACATGCGTATACATGCGTATACGTACACGCGTATAAACACACGTAAATATCTATACAAGGAAATAAGCAGGATGAAACGGCAGAAGCCCAGCAAATTATGTACAAATACACTAAGCGTTTGCGTATACAGAACCCTGCAAACAGAAATACCAGGTTGCAAACAAAAGCGTCAGAAACAAGTGGGTGTAATGTGTACACGTGTGTGTGTGTGTGTATCTATATATATGGAAAAACACGATCAGGAACTCAAACTCGAATGGTTTTAGGCGGGTGTACGGCGACGCGAAATGAATCAATTCGGAATGTATCGGGCGCGTCCTTTGGATTCCCCTGGCCTAGCTGAGCATGAACTTTCCGGGACGTGATGTATATACAACTTCCGTCGGCTTTTGGGCGTGTGTCTCTTTCTTCGTGTAGGTTGATACATCTATACACGTTGTACACATATGTATACGTATGTATGTATGTATGTATGTATAACCTAGGCAGTTTGCGGGGAACTGTTGCGTTTAGCAAATTCTGTTTACCTGGAAAAGATACTTGCCGCCCGCGCTTTCACGGAGATTGTACCTATTTTCGAGAGATACCAGGTACGCTTTATAAATTCACGCTGGATAACTTACCAAAGTGATAAAAGTTTCTCTTTCTCTCGTATACTCTTAATCTCTCGCTCGCTCTCTCCCTCTTGGACTTTTAATGGCGCAATTAACGGACAACCGAAAACTTATACCGTAGTTACTTTTTTTTTTCTCTAAATGAATTAAGTTTTTGCATAAAGAACGAGTAGATGACTCTAGCGCGGTTAGTATTATCTATTCCACCAGTCATATGGTTTTGTTCGAGTCTGTAAAATCCGTCTACAGAATTTGAATGTCTTTTACACAATTTATATGTCTTGTTATTGAATAAGTGCGGTAAATGTATTATGCCATAACGACCCGTCTTAGCATTATAAGTATTTTTCGCAAAGTTAACATGCAAATGTATCTTTGTCATTTGTCGACAATATCAATATTGTATTGTTATCATTAAAGTGATAAATACATAATATAATTCGCTACCACAAAATTTACTTTTCTCAATGTAAAAATATGATCGGCAATTTAATGTTAATAAAAATGTATATCTGTAAAATACATAAAATATGTTATTATAGAATTTATTTGAATATTATTATAAGATAATTTTTCAGACATTTATAAAGGAGCTACAATTTTTAAAAACTATAAATACAAATATCTAATTATATCGGGGTTGTAGGTATATAGAGACTATCGTAAAAGTATCTTCTACGTAATGTCAGGTTTGAAAAGAAAAATGAAAAGTGAAGAAGAGATGGATAGAATAAGAAGGGCGCGTAAATAAAACAGCAATAGTAATGGATAGACCGTAGCGCCCCTTGGACTCAGAAATGCAACACACCGCAATGCTCTCCGGCTAAGCTTCTATCTCTCTTTCCCTCTGAGCTTCTTTCATTCCATTCTATTATTGCGCCGCCACCGACGCGTCGCTCGAGTTTTATTTCAGACAGAGTGATTCGTAAAGAGAAAGAGAAAACGAAAAGTTCAGGGGTGGCGATACCAACGAGCGTCATGCGTTTACAAAGCCAGGAGAAAGGAAAAGAAAGCTCGGTGGAGACAAAGTTCCGAAAAGCTGTACACTCGAATGCTTCTGATGTGCGAATGTTAAAATGTATTTCAAGAAATCGTATTGAAGAATTTTCTTACACAGTTGCGCCGAAATTTCCTTTCGATTTCGAATAAATTGAACGTAACAAATATTATTAAAATCAACTATTAACGCACTTTTTTATTTAAAATAATATCATTGTCTGTGATACGACTTACTTTAACACGTACGTTTTTTCTACTTTTTCTAGCTGTCTTTTATCCAATTCTGCTATTACACTATAATATTGCGGTGAAATCTCGCAAATATTTCGACTATCCCACGTAAAACATTTTACATCGTTATTTCATGGTGAAATCATTTCACTTTTTTATTTACTGATCGATCGTGTCTTACTTTTTTATTTTTAGTTAATATATAATCAATTAGCATTATGTAAATATAAGTATACGTTAAATTTTTATTAAAATATATTTTATAATATTCGATACAATTTTGTATAACTTTATTTTAATATAATCAAGAGCCCACAAACGCTATTTCGAAAGCCGTTTGTAACGTATTCATCATTAGTCGCATTACTGCGTCTATTATTCAAAGGGTTTACCGGTTAAAATGCAACCTATATTATTAACAATTCATAAACAAATATAATATCTACATAAAATGAAACTAAATCGATATACAACTACATAAATATAAGCAAAAATATATAAATCATATTATAATTGTTTTATTTCATTAATATCTAGACGCACACGTATAATACACCTATCCATCATTATGTGACGAATCATATATATTTAGACCGATATAATTTATACCAATTTCGCATTAAATTAAATCTAGTGCGTGCACTCGCAATTATATCATTATTTATACACGTCGATAATCGTGCAGCCAGTCGTACGGTAAATGTAACGACGATGTTAACCGTCGCATTTAATCAATTTCAAAATAACAAGGAAAGAGAAATAGAGAGATAGAGTGGTGGTGCCGAGTAGCATCTATATAGAATTCTCTCTCTCTCTCTCTCTCTCTCTCTCTCTCTCTTTCTATCGTTATCGCCAATTTCCAGGTTGTCGCGCGCGAGCGCGTGTCGTATCCGCAAGATAAAAAAACCTCTCATGGCAAACTCGCGAGCATTTTTCTACTGACCCCACATGTATATATCCTGTATGAATCCTCTTTCCACTGGACTAATTAATCTTTTGGTTACCTTTTGTCGAGAGACAGTGCGAGCACTTTCGGCTTAACCGTATCCGACGTCTAGCTTTTCTCATGGTATATCTATTATATATGTCATATATCATTATACTTTTATATCTATATGCTTTTATTTCTATATTCTCTATGACGTTCGATTCATTTATTTATATACGTTAGTTTATTAGCTGGTTTAGATTTATTTAATTACAATAACATTTCAATTATTTAAATAAAATATGCTGCTCGCCTTGGATTCATCGAGCATTCAATCTGTGCTTCCTTGTCGAATTATTATATATTTATTCTATACGTATAATATGAATCCTCTAAAATAATTATTATTTAGTAGCATTAGGTGATAATCAAGTATACGATCAATCGCTTATTATTTATTTAATGTTTTTGAAATAAAGAAAGGATTTATTAGTGGCGATTTTATAGTAGCTGACGATATTTTGTTTGAATAATAGTAATACGAAACCTAAGAAATTGATAAATAATCGTAGTTTGGGTTAACAAAATTACGAGGTTTATAAATATAATTTATATTGCAGTAGAAAATGAGTAATATCAAATCAGTTTAATGTTTTATGGACGCGTTTGCGAAATTTCAGTTGGTGTTGCACGGCCATTTTTAAATTAATGGGTCTTCAAAGTTTGAATCTTGTGCATACAAGCTCTTATGCACGAGTAGTTGAAAAACAAACAATACACGGAGGTACGATGGAAATAAAAATACTTACAGAACTGTTATAAATGCATTTAGACTTTGGCTGTTACGTTTTAAATAGTTTGACAATATTCCTGTTTTTATATCGAAACAATAACACGTTCGTTGTAGAATAACTGTATTAGGTTTTATTAAAAAAAAAAAAAGAACCAAATAGTTTTTTGTTAACTGCAACATGTTGCGATCAGAATCGATTAAAAAACCTGTAAATATAGCGTAAAAGAAATTTCTCCTATCATTTACGTCCACCGAATTTATTGTTTTATTCACGTATATTTCCAATAGTTATTAAAAAAGTTAAAAATAAAATATATTCCACGGCGCACGTAAATGTAAAACACAGAGTTAATTTATCTGTAACAACCAGCTAATTTATTACCGAGATTAATTTCGAAAACAATACGCCGACACGTCATGAACATTGACTAGATAAGTCTTAACGTAAACTGCAGTTGTATTTGAGCAAGTGTTCAAAGTGCTTTCAAAAGGCTGAGAGAAAGACGAGATCAAGCGTAATTTCGCGTATTCCGAACACGAGCGCGTGTTTAGTTCTCCCTCTCTCCCCCCCCCTTCTCCACTCCTCACGCCCCACCCCAACCCACCCCTCTTCTCGCCCTTCCCGCTTTGTGGCTTCATTAGCAATCGAAGTACATTTGTGTCGGAAAACAGTCGTGGGTTGTCGAATTGTTACATACAGACTCATTTCAGGTTAGTCTGTACATTGACGGCTGTAATTATTTTATTCTCCTTCCAACTTGACGTCCGTTTCAATATGCACGAACAGGACCGAACTCGACGAATGTGCACGTGTTTAACAATTCATTAGCTCTCTCTCCCTTCATCCGTCTCCTCTCGCTCTCTCTCTCCTTTTTTCCTCATTATTGTTATCGCTATTATTATACAACGTACGCTGGACTGTCCAATTTTGAATATGTGCTCTACATTTATACGGAACGTAAACATTTCGTGTAAATAATTTATCTAAATTTTAGTATAATATTGTGTACATCAACACAAATAGTTTGAATAAAGTAATAAATCACCGATTTAATGAAACTAAATAACAGCGTTACATTCGGTAACGGGGATAGAACATTCAATTCTATTCACATTGAAAATAGTGATTTTTTTTTTAATTTTACGAATAACTCCGACGCGTTTTATACACGTATAGGGCAAATCAATTACTAGACTTTTCGTTGTATTTTTAATTCGTTTAGCTCACGATTAAGTTATTATAACGTTGTAAATGATCAAACGTATAGTGAAATTTTCCTCGATAGCCATATAGATTTGATTTTACTAATTAATATATAGAATTAATATTTGACTCTGATGTACTATATTACTAAATCTCCTTGAACACGGCTAGATTTAACACTATTTCTTTCAATAATCATTTAGAATAAAATAATCTTATGCAAATGCACAAATATACAGTATTATACGTATAATAATAAGGATCGATATAACATTTTCAGTGAATATGTATATAATAAGCTAAATAAACCTATTGCATATTTGAAAATCAGTATATATATATGATAATGGATAAATGGTAAAATAGGGTAAATATTAGATTTATGAACCATGTCGAAAAGTGAAGGGGGGAGAGGGATAGGGGGAGAGGGAGAAATAGAGTGAAAGAGAGAGAATAGATAATTAAGGCGGATGATATTCGTGTGTTATACTCACAATATACTGTCATGGGGCGTTTGGCGGATGCCTCGTCTTCGAAAGTGGATATGAGACAGGTGTAGTTGCCGGTGAGGTCGATGCCGGGCCGTGTCAGCTTCATGGCTCGATACATCGTGTTGGGATCGTCGCTGGCTTTGTAATCGAGGTCGATGTATTTCGAAGCAGCCTGTGGGGCTTTGCTGTAAATCCATTGATACACGAGATCGTAACTGTTCAAGTACCACTTGACCACCAGACCCTTAGAAGACGTGTTCTCCAGATCGTAATCGCAATCGAGGATAACAAACTCCTCGCCGAGTTTTACCGCGGCTGGTATGTCAACTTTCTTGATGACTAATTGCACCGACACTAAAACCAAATATTTTCATTCTACACATTGTTTTCATTTCCATGGAAAATATTTTGTCATATTATATATATACATATGTAGATTAAAATATAATTTGCTGTAGTTTTTGAATTTCAGGTGTACATATACGAAACCAGTAGAACAAACCCACGTTTGGTCAGATAATATCTAAACGTAACTCAACTAAAGTGTATGGAATTGATATTTTGGTATAAAGGTGTCATATATATGCATTCACGTGTATATGCGAGACCCGAATTTTCAATCGTATTAAGTGAACGGTATCTATGTACCGAGGAAAAACAATAAAAAATTCGATAAGTCGTTTTGGCACGAAACGCGTCACCGAATTAGGAGAGACAGGGCTAAACAAAGAAAAAAGGAATAGCTAAGTAATTTTCGGTTGATGCTGGTTGCAAGGTATAGCGTTATGTTGGAAACTCATTTCATTTCGAGCGGTAGTGAAGAAAACGTCTTAATCGCCATTACGACGGGAGGAGGGATTTGTGTGGGGTACATACAAACTTGCAGAATTTATCGTTTCTATAGTAGAGAACGCGCTCTCGCGAGCAGGGACACGAGCATACACGAATAAATTACTCGCCCTCCACCTCACTGCCATTGGAACTCTTGGCGTTTTCGAACAAGGAAATTCAATAAAAGTTAAGAGCCCTCGCGCTCAAACTTTCCCTTCCATTAAACACTTTCCGCGCTCGTATTTGCAAACAGTTTGCCAATTCCCTTTTCCTCACTCTCCCACTCTCTCCCACGCTCTCCCTCTATTTTCACTTTACCCTCCTTTTTCCGTCACCCACCAAGTAATGACAATTCGGTTACTCCTCGAGATACCTCGATATATTCTTCCTCGTAAAAGTCGTCAAATGTTGTACATGATTTACGCGGCACCTTGTCCACACCCAGCCATTTATTTCAAATTGAGACACGGTTGCTAGTCTGACGTGGATTCACGACTCTCTTCTCATTTTATTCAGGTTCGACCGATATACATATATACGTATATTTTTTTAATTAAATTTTATCAATTAAACTTGATAAAACTTTAAATAATGAAAATAAATTATCGGAACTCTTGATTTAAACCTTTTTTTTAATGCTTCTACAAGTTTACTTTAACGAATGATATTGAATAAAAATTAATTATAACTTCCTCAAATTACGTTAACTAATTTATTCGCTCAATCGCAACAACTACCAAGAATCATTAAATTGAAAATTTCAATTTCAATATATAATTATTTCTTTCATTTAGTTTAATTGGATTATGAATTCCTTAAATTCTACGGCTATATATTAATTTATGTTCAAATTATCTATCCTAATGAAATAATGGAACTCAGTCGCTTGAATTATTTTTAAATAACAAAAGTTGATTTGGAAGGAAGCCATTTATTTAAATAGACGTAAATTATATACTAGGCAACCAATCACGACAATGACCGATGCTCATGACTATTTGTTATTGCATTTACTACTAATTGCATTATAATGCAGATGGTCATTTCTCATTGAGTAATTTGGAATACAAGTACTTATATATTCAAAGACAATTCAATATTGTAATTATACGTAAACAATCCAAATAAAGGATTACCCGTGCATGTAAACGCTATTCAAACGCTATAATTATAAGCACATATATAACAAACCAGTTTATAATCAGAAAGATTAAGAATTTAATATTTTCTATCAATCATCGATTAAATACGTATGTTATCGGTAAAAAATACTGTATAGATACTATTTTTAATAGATAGAAAGTAGATCCAAAAAAAAAGAATTAGTATATATGTAGAATCTACCTATATTATTTTTAAATTAATTATTTCAATTAAATATATATTTCATGTGCCACTTAATATAATTTGAACATATGCATATAAAACGTCTTAATAATTTTGCAGAATTACGAGGTTCAATCCCTCTGCATTGTTAATCGTTCAACGTTTATTTTGACATTTGAAAATTCAATGAATATTCGTTATACCTATATATGTAGTGTAGTGTCTCTTGAATCAGTATGTAGAATCATTCGGAATAGAAAAAAATCTGTAGATAAAATTGATTTTTATATATATATGGGCTATTTCACGTCAAGTGGTATGATGAAAATTTTAAATCGCTCCAAAATTTGAAAACAGGCTGGAAATATCTTTCAGAAGATAGAAAAAAATTTTTAGATGTTAAAAATAATTTGCCTAAGAGTTATTCCACCATGAAAAATGGAAATTTTTCAATTTTTTAGAAAATTTTCTATTTTTAAAGCCATTTATCTCAAAATTTATTTATTTTTTTTAAAAAACATTACAAACAACTTTTGTTCAAAATAATCTTTAGAACTTATCTACCTGGGTTACAATTCTTAATTATAAAATCTCGAAGAGATAGAACGACCGTAAATATTGAATATCAAAAAAAGGCGACCACGCCACGATCGATTTTGATCTAACACCGCTCAAAAGATCACATTTTTTGAGAGCTTTCGAATGGCGGTGGTTAGATTATTAGCCAAGACCGCTGTTGTAGGTTATGCCCTAAAATACATGAAAATTAGTGATTTTATGAGGTTTATGAGGCATAACTTAGACCAGCAATCTTGGCCAATAATCTAACCGCCGCCATCCGAAAGCTCTCGAAAAATGTGATCTTTTGAGCGGTGTTAGATCAAAATCGATCGTGGCGTGGTTGCCTTTTTTGATATTCAATATTTACGGTCGTTCTATCTCTTCGAGATTTTATAATTAAGAATTGTAACCCAGGTAGATAAGTTCTAAAGATTATTTTGAACAAAAGTTGTTTGTAATGTTTTTTAAAAAAAATAAATAAATTTTGAGATAAATGGCTTTAAAAATAGAAAATTTTCTAAAAAATTGAAAAATTTCCATTTTTCATGGTGGAATAACTCTTAGGCAAATTATTTTTAACACCTAAAATTTTTTTTCTATCTTTTTAAAGATATTTCCAGCCTGTTCTCAAATTTTGGAGGGATTTAAAATTTTCATCGTACCACTTGACGTGAAATAGCCCATATATATATATATATATGTAATATTACATCAACTGGTATGGCCAAACATTTAAAATGCACCAAATATTTTCCAGAAGATAGATAAAAAAGTGTTAGAAACAATTTCTTCAAGAGTTATTCTAACCTCAAAGTATGAGTAATTTCAATTTTTCCAAAAATAGCTGTATTTGAAGCTATTTATTTTGAAACCTATCGACTTTTATTACATAACATTCAATACAACTTTTTTGGAAATATTCTGTAGGATCTATCCATCCGGGTTATAAATCTTAATATCGAAAACACGTGTACTACATGATAATATTGAAATTTGAAATAAGGCGGCCACGCCGCAATTAAATTTTTTACGTCAAAGTTTAACAAATATCAAATATAAAAAATTTTCAAAGGATTTTATTAGCCTACACTTTGGTAAAAAGTTATTTAAAATCAAAGAATTGTCGAATAGAATATTATGACACTGTTGTGGAAGATGGTTTTCTACCTTCCGAAAGGTTGAAGAACATCGAGAAAGATAAAAAAACACCTTCTGCAATTGTTTCATACGATATTTTGTATCATTAGAACCTCAAAATATGAAATGAAAAAAGTCTAAATTGAAATCACAATACCTTTACTATATTAAACTTTTCTTTAGCTTCTAATGCACTTATAGATCTTGTTATTTACTATTTTGTAAGGTTTTCTATTGAAGAAATTGATAAGTTTAATTTAAAAACAATAATAGAAAATACACAGTTGTTTACTGCATAAATTGTATTAATATATAGTCCTTTAACGTTCTAATAATCGATGAGTATATATTTAGTAGTAAAATGGTTTTGAATTCAAATTATCGATTGCTGATATGAGTCTATACGGAAAAACAAGGTTATAATCACCAGATTTTGATGTTAGATTTCCACAAGGATGATTTTTAGGTAATAGTTTGAAAAATAAAAGAATTAACTTATATACCTATTTTATAAACAGAAGATATTAATTTCCTTAGTCTATATTTAACGGCCTATAGTTTCCGAAAAACGTTACGATTAAAGAAATTAAATAGCTAGTTTTGATTTGTTGACACATATATTTTAATCATACAATAAAAGTACTGTCAAAATTTTTGAGCATGTGAATTTGTTCCACAAGTATGCTAAATAAATAAACTAAGAATTCGTCTTTACGTTATAAAAAATTAAAAAATTGAATGATCTTTTATTGTTTTAAAATAATCAAAGTTAGTATTGTAACTTAGTATTTAATTGTTGTTAGTAATTAAAATATAATTAATTCAATGTAATATAATAATGCCTATATTATAGAAATTTTATAAACAAGTTTACGATATCATATAAGTGAGATCAAATTCAATCTCCCGGTTAATACTAGACAGTTATGTTGCCACTTGCGCCATCGGGAAACTGTCAGATATCGCAACATCCTGAACGATGATGGTCTCGCCTTTCGATGCTCTTGTCCTCTTTGTTTATAACGCTAGCCAACTCAACACGCAGTATTTACGTGCAGTAATATATATCCTAGTGACGTAGGTATCCAGTACATTGACTTTTTCTTTTACGAGAGTACGTAAATATACAAAGTCCATATAAAATAGTATTTGCTTTTTTTTTCTTAATTTTTCTTTCTTGTTAGGGAATATAGTTTCTGAGCATAAACAAAGCAAAACATACGCGTATTTGTATAAAAAGTATGATATTATACTAAAGTTATAAACTTACACTATCTATCAAATCTATCTAATTTAAAAGTATCATAAGAAGAGATCAAAGATATTCAACTTTAACGCAGTACTCTCTTAAAAACTCGTATACCTTATAGTTTTACCTCCATTCAAATATATCCATTTACCTATGACGCAGTATAGTTTCCAAATATTAGAAAAAGGCGAGTCAATTTTATGAATTACCTTCTAAAAAGAACTATACGATATTTAAATGGAAAATCGCGGCAGGTCTCAACAATTGATATACACGTACAATTATATATGAATTTTTATTTTAAAAAAAGCACTACCGTATTACATACACCAAAACATGGAAAAGCCCAACTATACAATAATTTCATGTGCGCTTTATCCGGTGTAATCTTGGAAAACAGCAGCCAAAAAGCCAATTTAGCCGAGTCACATCAATTTGGTCGGGCGTAAACGCATACGCGTATACCCATCGACAATACGCGTGTAACTTCATATGAACAGAATGACAAACTATAACGCAGTGTATACGTGTGCTCGCGAGCGCGTATACGCGCGCGTGTGTGTGTGTGTGTGTGTGTGTGTGTGGGCGCAGCAAGTTTCCCGGTCGCAGTCGCGAATTTCACGCGAGCGCGGATTATTTCAGGGCGAGCACGCCCGAGTGCGAAATCAATGTCAAAAGGCAGAGAGTGGGCTCACTTCCACGATGGCTCAGGATGTGCGGACCGATGCCTGCGAGTAGCCTCTGACAGATGAGAGTACAGGCTTCGGGTACATTTATCGCATTTCCGTCGCGATATTCGCGATATACTACAATTTGTATTCTTTTTTTTTGGCTTTCTTTTTTTTTTGGTCATGTATGCTTCTTCTTTTTTGTTGAATTATTATGAGACTATATATTGACGTTTACTACACAATTATTTTTGCACATAAGAATGCACGATTACGTGTTTAACGCGGTTTAACGGTATAACATTATTGGAAGAGATGCTAACATTTTTCTAGGTATATTTTTAAAAAATATTACTTCCATTAAAAAAATATTATTGGTCATATATACGGATTGTATAAATATTTTTCTCTGTAAGTGAATGTTTATTCTGTATTTTAATCACCCTTTTTGTAGCTGCATTTGAAAGCGTTGGTTAGCAGTATTAATTTGTATATTAAACATTTTATTTCTCGATTGAACAATAAAATATTTTTTAAATAATATTAAGTAAATATTCATGTAAAAAGATACGTGCTTCTTACAGATATATCATTTTCGAATGTTTCTATTATTTTTGATGATAATGATAAATAACAAATGTAAATAAACTAAAATTTTATAAATTTAAAAACATTATGATAGTTTATTACGTTTTATAGACAGTTAAATGGAATAAATGTTCAGCGGTTTTGTGGCTAATTTAAGAATTAATGTAACGCGAGTTTATGAATCATGAAATTATCTCATAAATCATCCATGTGATAAAAAGGTCAATATATAATGCATTGACGGTTAATAAATCATTTTCTTACATAGCTATATTAATCTATTTACACTTATTTCGCAATTAATGGTCCATTGAGAGTGAAACCTTGTCACAAATTCATCTTGTCAATTTTCAAGATTAACGATACTTAAAACAATTAATAATAATTAATACTTAATTATATCTATAGGAGTTTATACACTATTTTTTTTACAGTTTTTATATTGAACTTGGATCTTTTGTCATTCGCTACGATATATTATTACAAAATGTTCTAAATGTAAAATTTCGATATTTAATGGAGATCTAAAATAAATAATGATAAGGTTAACGAGCGTTGACGAAAACAAACCATCTCATTTTTTCTTCGATTGATGACTAATGTTTTTATACGCCATCTCTTTTGTTATTTCATCCACGCGAACTTTTTTCCTTTTTTTTGTTACTATACACGATTTCTAAAATATAGAAGAAGGGCTTCATTTATTTCCAATACCGCAACTAAAAATAGTCACGAAGTTGCAAAAAAGTGAATACGTGAACAATTATCACCCATTCAATCGAAAACAAAAGTGATGGAAAATCAATAGTTAACAAATTGAAGGCCCGACAGAAATTTGTATATAAAAAAAGATTCTGAATGTTCGATTGATGCGCGTCGCATGCACACGTTTGACATATCACGATAGGTCTTCAACTAAATCCCAAAATTTAATATTTCAATGTTTCGAATATAGGTATATAGATACTGTTACAATATATTTTTTGGCAGTCGCAAGTGAGGGCAATACATATATAAAGTTATATTTATAGCGTCGAATATGACTTTCGTATAATATAATCTGTCTGAATCAATATTTCATTTGTATATAAACAATAAATAAATTAAGTAAATATATAGGTGTGAAGTGTGCATAGATTAGATATTTCATTAGCGCTGCTTGTAAAGAGAACGAGACTCGGAATGTACAAGAGCATTGGCCAAAATATTGTAATGTCAAACGGTGGAATAATGTACGCGGAGAAATTAAATTTCTTGCGCAGTAAATAGACTGGTACAAATGAATGCATAAATTGACCACGTACGTTTAAAATAAAAACAAATCATACATATATACCAAATGTACGAGTTTACGAATGATATTTACTGCGTAAGTGTATAGGTATATACACATACGTAAAATAAGAGAATATTGAAGGAGGTATCTCGTTGGAAAAGAGCATGAGGTTGTATTAACAATACTATCCAATGGGGAAGAGAATATTTTCGTAAGATCTGGTATCATCTTGGTATTGTAAAGCCCTAGATCGTGGAAAATATATAGAGTCCAAAGCTCGTGCGCAGCGTAGGAAAGGGCCGAGGCGCGATTAGCGAGCCGCCGGAGGTGTCGGCGCTGATTAAGTTGGCCGCATGCAAATCGTGCGCGGCCTCGGTATATATTTCAAGCCGTTAGGCCCGAGCTCGACGCAGGTATACAGTATATATAGTGCTGCGCAGATAAAGCCCCTCGACTCGGCCCCCTCTAAACGATGGCGCGCAACCACGCGGCACCCGCGTGTCCGACCACCTATAGGTATATGTGTACGTCTCCCGCCCACCCTTCCTCCCTCTCTCTCTCTCTCTCCCTCCACCACGCTCCCTCCTTCACTCCTTACGGTTACCCCTGCTCCGTGTGTACGCCGACGTCGCCCTGCCCCGCGTCTAATTAGCCGCGATTTATCATAATTGAGCGAGTGCTATCCAGATTGCGATCAAACGGGGCTGGCCCACCTCGTAATCATGATGATACCTATACACACGGGTATGTCTGGCTATGTGGTGTGTTACGTATCCATGTGTTATGTAAGGAGCTAGACAAAGGTATTTAAGGGATCAAGACTACTAATGCACTAGTTAATTTTGTTTAATTTTCAGACTCCTGGAATTTCATTGCAATTTGAATTACGGTATAAGACCGACGTGTGCCTTTTTTAAATACGATTTAATTCCTATCGATGCGCAAACTTTTTCTTTGTACTTAACGTTCTCGATCACACATATATTCTGTAAAATGGATGGTACTAACATAGTTTATTTTATACCTGTACAGTACCTTAATGAAAAAGTAATTTAAAAAATTTATAAAGCGTTTTATAATTTATAGAATGCTTTACTCGCTACTACTAGTAAAAGAATCTTTAAATTATAAAATACTTTTTAAAGTTTTTATAATTTTACTTTTATAATAATACGATACAAGCGCGATCCATCTTGTAATCTTTAAATGCAACATAAATGAAATTGATCATGCTTTAGCGTACAATTCTAATATGAATATGTATATTTAATAATAAATACATGAATTTTCTTTTTACTTTCATCGGTACAAAAAGAAAGAATCAAAAAAGATAAAATGAAACGATTAATTAATATCTGTGTAGTTTTTTCTTTTGCGTAATGATGTACCCACGTGAAAAATTTAATTAAAAGTTCGTTGATGACAACGAAGAAACTACTTTTTCTACATGAATTGAAATGTGTCATAAAATTAAACAATAAATACAACTTTTTATAGCTTTTCTAATAACTTTAATATTCTCAACTGTTATAATTACTAAATAAATCATAATTAAAATTTTTAATTTATTACGTTTAATACGATAAAGATCTTAATAAAGGCACATTAGCTATTAAATCCATGTTTTAGAAAAAGGAGATTTTAGTATTTTCTTAATCGATATTATATATACCTTACGATGTTTTATAATATTAATTATCACTGAATTCCACAGTTATACTTCTTGAAAACAATATTATGATAATGTTAAATTATTTTATTAGATTAATTAAAATTTTTTAATTATATATATAACGTAAAAATAATATAAAATATAAATTGCTTAACAAGATTATAATTATTCAATGCTAATTAATTCCATTGACTATGCATATATACTGCAATAAAAAAGATTTATTATGAAATGTATACGTCACGCTGAAATTCTTAATTACACACGTATATAGCAATTAATATATTCTTTAACAAGCATATCTTTTCCTCGTGTACAATGTGTGCCTATATATATAAATACTCAACATCGTGCGGTTTTCCTCTCTATACGCTTTATTCATAAAATTAAATGAATGACTTCGTGGTCTGTAGTAACAATATGTACCCTAAATTGATAAAACTGTACATGTAGGTTAAAATAGATATACCTGTATGTTGTAAAGATCGTTATAATGAAATTATTCAAGTTTATATTTAATATTTTTAAGACCTATGTGTAAATGAAATTAAATTTCTTTTAACTGTATTGGATTCTATACGCGTTCAAATCAGTGTTAATGCAATTTATGCAATTTATTGAATTTTAATGTTTTCAAAATTAAGTGCAACTATTTGCTATGGAATATGTGTATCATTATATAAATTCGTCAATATATCATTATTCGTGCGCTATATGAATGAATATTTAACTTGAGGTATTATTTTATAGCGACAAAGAGAAGTAATATACGCTGGGGAAATTTTATATTTTATTGTAATCAAAATTAGTATTTAATTTATATTTTCCATAATCTTTTAAAAATAATAAACTTGTAGAAATTTGATAATTTGTATGTTTATCAAAAATATAATTTCGCTATAATGTAGGTTTATTTTATTGTTGTATACAGCAACGATAAGCTTAATTACATATTTACATCAATCTGAATTATTATCATTCTACATTAAAAATTTACACTAATTTGAATAGTTAAGATCAGCTTGAATTTTTGAGAAAGTGGTAAGTAAAAAAAAAATAAAAAATGTAATATATTCTCTGGGTATAAAAATTACTCTAGTTGATAAATATTGTTTATATCCATTAAGTTTAGTTAAACTCTCTTTTAAACTATTTAAACATATTTTATTATACCACCAATTATAAATGAATTGTTTTGAATTTACTTCAAAAGTTGGGTTTTAAATGAGTTATTTTAACCGGTTTTAAACTACTTTAAACAGTTTTAAATAGTCGCGGACGGTAAATTTTTTTCACCGCGATACCATATTAGAAAGAACTCGATATTGGAAAAATAAAATTCATAAAGAGCTTAAGAGCAGCCCTTGTTAACCGAGTATTGGTCACGAGCGATTTTTGACCGTTAAAATGCAAAGCCATCAAAACGAAAGCCCTAAATAAACTGCGAACGTAGCCCATCAAGTTACTCCCAGTAACGAAAAAAAGGATAACCCAATAAATTCACGCCTATATTGTCCGCTTAACCGCAACATTTATGAGAGATTCACAACTCAACTTTTCGTTCCTCCTCGCTTTCGGTTTTGTTATACTGTACCAACGACCGAATGTACCGTGCGTATATATACACTGTAATTTCTTGAGTCAATGGGTAGACTAACCACATCGTATAAAAACAGAATGTATATATTTTTCCATATCCATTCAGAATGTAAGGGAAGTTTCAACTAGAGCGAATCCCGTGCACGATATAAGGCGGATATATGCACGAGCATAAACGTGCATTAACCGCGTCTCCGTCGTACCGTCATTGTCTCGTGATCAATCGCACGCGTCCACTTTACGTGTACGTAAATGTACCTTCGTGTGTGTAAACGCTACATATATTGCAATAGTCGATTACTCATCTAAGTGTCGAATATCTAAATGTATAATTGAAGATTTGATGGGAGTTTGAACTAATGAAAATCGAGGAGATCGGGCGAAACCAGAGGGATTGGTCGCGACCGTATAGATCAACGCGATTGAGCGACGCTAATCTATGAGTGTCGTGTATGACTGTAATTAAGTATTTGGTATTTTTTTTAATCTAAGAACTAAATCGATTTTACATATATATATTTCGTGTTAAAATTATTAAAGTATCAAAATATAAATAAAATGAGTGAATTAATAAATTATTTTTAGTACCGTTTGCAAATAAATTCATTTTAAATATATAAGTAGTTTTTACTCTATTTTTGAATCACACGGTTTACAATAACACATTGTTTTAGAGCCCATTGGTATAGCTCTCGGCTCTTCCAAGTTGATTTTTCCATTACCTATTTAATTGATTTTAATACCCGGTCATAATCAATATTCATTGAGGTGAAATAATCCTCGATTTAATACATTACAGGTGAAATAATCTTCACTTTAATACATAGAAGGTGAAATAATCCACAAAATAGTTTAAGCACGTGATTAGAGGAGCAATAAATTTTAAACCGGGGTAAAACAATCCCAAAATATCGCGGGGCTTCGGTATCATACGATAAACGGTTTAATAAAATACAATATACGATTTAAAATGCGATAAAAAAATATTTAATACACAAATAAATATATAATTGCATATCGAATTATTTAAACATTTAGTATGGTTTTTCATGTCATAATCTTTTTTCTCATGAGATTTATTTTAAAGAGATTCATTTCTTCTCTTGTGCTCAATTTTTGTCCAATTTATTCATACAAACACTATCATTTCCTTAAAATAAAAATTAAAAAATTATATATACGTAACTATAGGAACAAGTTCACGTTGAACGAGTTTTCACCATACAATATATCTTTATTGTTTACACCCCTTTCATTACAATAAATATATATACATATATAAAGTATATATGTATGAGTATACACTTATATATATTGAATGGTATATATACGTGGGCGTATTTATGAATCGTTTAATTTTTCAATGGGCGTAAGATATATTCAAATGCAATCTAGCATTTCCCTTCGTTCAGCGGTGCGTTGATTTTGTCAGCGGTATTAATAATAAAAGGAAATTATAAATATTATTTTCAATAAAGTAGAGCAATTTGTTATTAAGATTAATTCAAATTTTGTCCATGGTTTATATTTAGTGAACACATTATGCTTATTTTTTTTTACTTATCGCCTTTGCTATAAAATTTTATATTATTAAATATTAATAGACGTAAGTGTTTCTTGAAAATTATATTCATAATACTTTAGATAATAGAAAAAATAAAATATATACATATATGTAATAAATAGAAAAATAGATTGTTGCTTTAATTCAATTTGCAATTGAATATTGATAGACTAGTTAAATGTGTCATAAAAATCCTTATTCTCAAATAGATATTCCGGTTCTAGAATATATATACACACAAGGATACAAGGCTATACGGAATATCGATCAAGGACATTTAAAATTCAATAGCTCGTAAGGCAATCCGGTGCAGATGATACGCTTTGTCGATGAACCAATAGAGTCGAAGAACCGGAATCAAATAGATCATAACCACGTGGCCCTGATAAATCAAATCACAGCTTTTTTTCCTTTCGATTCCGTTTCCGACTTTCTCTCAACCGTTCCTCTCTCTCTCTCTCTCTACCTTCTCGATTAATGCTCACAAATGACAAAAAAACATGAATTCGTGCACATCGAGCGAACTCGAATGAATGAGCTGCAATCGGTGATGCGAGACGCGAGTCTGCCTGCCAATCTCTTTCACCTTCTCGCTCTTTCCGTAATACACTATGACTCTTCGATGTCACACACGCACGCACACACACACACACGTAGTTACATCCATATATAGATGGACTTATATCGCGCGTGGTAAATCGGATTACGCGGACTCCAAGCGCGGAAAATATTGTTCAACGATTTCGTTGCGATTCTTAGTTTTTTTTACCTTTTTATCGTTTTTACACGTTCTCAAATCGAGAGAATCGTCGGGAATATTATTCATGGATTACGATTATTAACTGTACTTAGTCTATAGTGCGTGCTGGATAATAGTGAGCGAGTTTGATTTACGCTTGAGAGAAATGATGCATTTAAATTATTTGTAGGCGAATGAAAAATTGATTTTTAATGGGATATATCGAACTGGATTTCGTTCAAGGTGCGATATTCATTTATTATTTAGTATGTTAATTAATTTATTTCGATTATTATAATTAAATATATTATTCTAGTCTGCATAAGGTTCGTTGACGATTTTCTTCGACAATCGTCCTCGTTCGGTATTTGATTGATAAGCCTATGCCCACTCAATCAGATTTAAAGTAGTATAGAGTTTAGTTACAATCATCAACTGAATCATCTATTTTCGTATTGTTGGGTGTCTTTGACTAGAATTCGATGGACAAATTATTTACATACCAAGGTCTACAAAAAAAACTAATTTAATCCTCTACTAAATAAATATATTCATCACCTTGTCACTGATTTGTTCTTGTGGAATGTATAATATATTCAATACAATAAAATGTGTACCATCCTGGTTGCCAATTATTCAAAATTATTCCCATGAATTATAAGTTATAAAAATGAAGCTAATAATTTAAAAATTGAATTTTTCATTCTTACTGCGTCAAAAAAAAGATATTAATTAACTTTTGATGAATTAAAAATTAACATTAACATTTGACATAAATATGCCGTTCAAAATATATGTTTAATGTTGTGTACGTATATTCAAACGAATATTATGTCTGAAATGTTAAAGTCAAAATAAACGGAGAGTAACAAAATATGATTTCAAAGAAACGTACACCCGATGAAATGATTAATACAACCGAGAAAGGAAATTCCACCACACCTCAATCAAATGTTTTTTTTTTTACAATATAATTTAGCAAATTACGCGAGCGGTTAATTTATTTTTGTTCCGACGTTAAAGCAAAAATTCTTCACAATTCATCAAAGCGTAACCTAATTTCTTCTAATTAACCGATGCAGAGGTCGAGAAACGCAAACGCGTATATATATACATACGTACACTTGGAACCTTTGGCGCAAGGGAAACAAAGATAAATGGTAGAGAAGGAAAGACAGGAAACAAGAGACACCGAGCAAGGTGAAAAAGCGAGAAAGAAAAGGAGAGAGAGAAAGAGAGAGAAAGTTAAAGCAACTTCATTGCGGTAATATCCATAAATTCACAGGGGATCCAATTTATTATCGAAAAACGATTAAGCTGCTGCGAGCTGCGCGAGGAAAAAAAAACGAAGAAAAAGGAGAGAAGAAAGAGGCGAAGGAAGACAGATATATATGTTCGAAGAATAACCGCGCGACTATTCTATGAAGAAGTAACGGAACTACTATACACGAATGCTGATTGTTCATACAAATACAAATCGGTACGCGTATCGAATATCTTGCTGTGTCGATATACATTATTTCGAGTCTCGTTGAAATAACACACACCCACACGCGCACACACTAAGGAAAAGGGAGAAAAACTATTGAAGTACCGAGGAAAGGACTAGAAAAAAGTCATGCATATTCGGAGAGTGTATTATCCGCGGTCGAATTCAATCCTCTTTTCGGAAGGTTAAGCGCGAAAATTGCGTATGCAAATACGTTTACAAATTCCTTGCGGCGTGGGGACAATTTACGAAACTGATAGACCAAAAAAGGACGGAGAACGCGAGAGAAAATGAGAGAAAGAGAGAGAGAGAGAGAAATGAACCGGCGTGCGGAAAATGAGATAGCGAAAGAAAATTGGCCGAAGGGATAGTCGGTGTGTATAGTATAGCGCGAGACGATGCCGAAGAGAAAAAGAAGAGTAGGAAATAAATGAAAAAAAGGAGACAAGACTAAACTGCGGCTGGTCTTCGATGTTGCGGAAAATTGCAGCGACTTTTCGCGTCCTATCGAGCGAACGGTAGATGCACGTATACACAGTGGCACCCCCCATAGTAATGACTTCGACCGCGCTCAGGCGCAAATCCATTTTTGGTTCCTTTTATTCTTTAATCTACGGGTCGGGTATAGAAAAAAAAATATTGCGATACCATTAAAGGGACGATGCTACGACGGTGTCTGAATATGAATAAGTTCGGATCATTCGAAACCGTCTATTTAAATAATTTATTATACAATTTACAATTCAGTGAATTTCTAGTACGAGTAATGTATTAGATATGCAGTGTAATGTAATGCGAGATAAGTTCTTTACACATTAAATTTACATTTTATTTGTATTGTATTTCATAAAACTATTCAAACTCATCTACCGTAATAATTCTAAACATTATTGAATATTTCAGACGATTAAACTTACTTTTAAAAAATCAGTTACTAAACTTCAGTTCTTAGAGGAGCATATTTAACGACGTGCAACCGTAATCTCGTATCTCAAAATATACTCAAAATATATTTGTACTTTATTTGTTACTCAACTTATAACGCTTAATAAAACAAGCGCTTTGAAACGTCGATTGCTGTAAATTCGTAATTCGCAAACTAAATGCAAGTTAAAATTGCATTTTTAAAATGTACAAGTATAATCCTATTCAAACATACAATATGTATGAATTAGCAATTCTTTACACATTCCTATAATCTATAATATTATACGATTGAAGAATCTTATTACACAATTTTTTACTTGAATTATAATTTTCAGTGTAATTATAATAGGGGTTATATAGTGTTATTAATACATTGATTACAAGATAAATAAATATCGTAATCTTCATTGAATTCTAAGCTTAAAAAAAAATAAAATCGTAAGAAAGAAAGTTGCATTTACAGGAATAAAAATGGTATACAACTAAATTGCCGATAGGAGTTAGAAAAGCGTTTCTTAAACTGCACGTAAAGCGTCGCGGTACCATTCGCAAGGGACTTTATTCAAGAAGATAGAGGAAAGAAAATGTAAACGTCTAAAGAGTACAGTTTTCCACGACACTATCGGTTCGGTTCGTCTCCGATAGCGCACAGTTGTCTCGGCGGTGGCACCAGCAGAAGCAACAGCACGAGCAGAAGCATCGGATGGCAGTTCTATTTCTCAAGACTAAGCCGACACCGTGGGTGGGTGTAATGAGTTTCGGCTATACGATATCTTAGCCTCATCTCAAACTAATTTCTAACAAAGTTTGCGTCCCTCTGATCCGACCTTGTTGCCCGGTTCGCATTTGTCCGTTTACGCAAACCCCCCCCGTCCACCCCCCTTCTCCTCACCCCTCATCCACCCTTCCCTTCCTTGCCCTCATGCGTTCACCTCGACGTAAACTAGAAATCAAAGTTTCCCAGAGAGTTTGCCGCCTACTTCTCGATTAGCTTTCTTTACCGTCTTGTTTAACTCTTCGTTTGTTGTCTACCTCATGCCCGCTGGCTATACCACCACCTACTACTCCTCCTCCTCATCCTCCTCCTCCTTCTTCTTCTTCTTCTTCTCATCCTCCCGCAAAACCTTCCTGCCGAGAGACGATTTTATTCAAGCGCGGATTAGAGATCTTCTTTTCTACTTCCAACAGATTTTTTTCCTTTTCTTTCTTCTGCGTGTGCGAAAGACTTATTAACTGGTTTCGTGGAATTAATTCGCTTAAGGGATTTCGTTAGAATTACTCTTCTTATTAAGCTTGTTCATGTACTTTTTTTACTTGTTTATAAATTTTTTTCCTTTTTTAATTTTGAAACTAAAATAATGAAAAATATTTTATATCTAATTGGAATTGACGAATTTTGCGAAAAAGTTTTTGGACTTGGGAGAGTTACGAAAACTTTTCGAAATCAATAAGATCGAGCAAATTCAATTGCAATTTTTATCCGAATTTATGATCGTGTTCTTCGAAGAGACGCGGAGGAGCTTTGGAAAGCTGATTAAAATGTATTAATAATATAATAAGTTAAATTCACTTTGCCAACTCAATGAGATTATAGTTTAATAAATTTTCAAGAGGTTTCGAAAAAAGACGTCGTACATTATGAAAATGGACTATTTACGTAATTAAAAAATGCACGTAATAAACTAAATTTAATTACTTGTATCATACTGTTCCTGGATAAGTTATACGGTAATTTAGTAAAGGTTTCCAAAATTGATTAAAAATATTAAACTTCGCAGAAAATTAGTGATAGCTTGAAATGCAATTCAAATATTTAATAAATGAAATTTAATTGTTACGTAGGTATGTTTAATAATATGTCGTTCTAATTAATTCAGGAAAAATCTTAGGCTACTTAATATAATAAGAATACGCTACCTAATGTAATAAAAAATTACTGTGATTGATGTATAAAAGTAACAACTTCTACACTAGAAAGTTGTAATTTGTATTTTTTTGAATCGATAGTCTGTAAAGCTTGTCCTGTATCCTTCAACAAGTTTGGGAAACCGTAACTCAAGTGAATCGGTAAGCTAATCCGTGTCGTCGGTCAAACCGCTGTCTCGAATCTCCTCCGTATACCGTTCTATAAAATCAACGTGACTGGTACCAAATAATTAGTTTCCTTGCAAGCACACAACACGACAAATGGCCCTCTCGAAATTTAACTACTCTTCAAGTTCGACTCTGCGGACTCTAAGTAACGCTTAACGATATTCATCAGCATTTGATTCGTCTTAGCTCTGATTTCTCTGTAATATATGATATAATATATCTATACAGAATTGTTACATCACTGAGAGAAATTTTGTATTAAAAATTACAAAATTATTTGTAAAAATTACAATAGTTTTAAGTAAACAAATCGCATACTGACAAACTGGGGAAAATTGCGATAGTTTATATTAAAATTAACAAAAATTATATTACAGTAAATATATTACAAGAATTATAGTAAATATTAGTATAAATTATATTAATGTTTACTGAAAATTATAATAATTTTCCTAATTTGTCAGTCTATGATTTATTTACTAGACTCTATTGTAGTTTGTAATCTAAACTTTTTCTCTGTGTATAGAATTTAATAATTGAAGTATACCGTGTCGATTAATAAAAGTAAACATTACTAACTGTGTACAAGCAATCGAGTATTATTAATTCACACATGTTTCGTGGTATAAATTATCATTCGTTAAGAATAGAACTATTATAATAATTAACTATTCCGACTACATAATTACTGATTCATCCACGAATGAACTGCCGAATTTACGCGGAATATAGCCTTCATTAACAAGCCGATCAAAGTACCATGTACAGCCTTGTAATTCAACGGCCCAGATTATGCCGATTGTCTATCCAATAATTGTATTCATGGGATAATTAGTATTTCGAAAAATTTGTACACTACACATTTATATAAGCTATTTATAATCATCCGTTAACCCAAGCATTTCATAATGTATTACCATAATATTAGCAAATTATAAATATCTGTTATACGGAATGAATTATGATTGATTTTTTTTTTTATTTTATTAATCTTGCATACTCTTTTTTTTTGTATCACATAAGATAAATGCACCATAACTTTAAAAGTATACGGCTTCTAAGTAATTTTAGCAGTAAAAGATTTTACGTATGTGTTCAGACATATTTTCAGAGGCGAGGTTATCATAGTATCTTTTTATATTTTACTAGGCTTTAAATAATGCAACTTCATCCGGTATGTTGTCAGAAATGAATATTCATTTTGTTGAAACCGATAAGTTAAAATAGTAGGTTTGTAAATTTTATCACTTTCAGGTAAAATTTGATGGTTAGCGATAAATTTAGACGTAGCATTTTCCGTGAATAAATATAATAAGCAATGTTTATTCAAATCCACATTAAATTGTATGTATAATTATATTTTTAGTCTATATATATCTATTCGTATACGAAAATGGTCTGTGCTAACATTTATCAACCTGATAATTATTATTATTCAAAGAATAAAATTGTACGTAGTTAATGTTTTCCGCATCTCTCGAAATAGATGCAGAAATTATTTTAAAAATATGCGAATGACATATGGAATGGCACTTATAAATTGTTACATTTGATAGTTTAATTATCTGCAAATGTTTGATTTTTCAAGGTATTATACGTATATTACGTCCGCAAAATGATCATACCAGCTTGAGTGCCTTAATCGCATTGCGGGATTCGAACAATGATGTCAGCGTACCTAGTCAGAATTAGAACTATGCGCACATGAGAAATTTGAATCTTAATATGAGGTTTCAATATGTCGTAATTTCGATTTTATCATTTGCTATTTTATTTCTCCATCTACGTTTACGGTTGGTAGAAGAAAAACAGTTTAAGATGATAGAAGTATAAATAGGTTGATAAAAATATTACGATTGTGGATTGGTAAAGGTAAAAGAGCTTTAATTTATTCGTTTCTTTTTTTATGACAAGTACTTTATTTTGTTTTATAGTTTAACAATGCAAAATGTAAGGCAGTATTTTGTTTATAAGAATCCTTTTAATAATAAACAAGTATATTAAGTTTTTTAAAATATTTGATATTGTATTTTATTGATATTGTAGTAATAAGTAAATTAATAAAAATTGGTAAGACCAAACAAGTAAAGTCAATTATTCAGATAAATTAATTATTTTACAGTTTTATTCATTAGTAAATTAAATGTCTCATGATCACGGTTGATTATTAGTTTTTCGTTAATTGTACGTTATTGTGTAATTAGTATTTTTACACTTGTTTTTGCTTCATTAAATTAATTTTCTCGACTTACTATAACAAATTTCACAAGTAAAACAAACTAAATTTAAAACCAGAAACTGCAGTTGATTTGACTTGTCTCGATAATCATTTTCACTTAAGTTAATGTTTTTCAGAACTCTTAAAATTTCCCTCGCTTGAAGGTAATGGATCAACCTCTCAACGCATCAATCATACTCCTCATTAAAGATTCATAACAGAGTTGTACAAGAGGAAATGTACAGGAGTTTCCGACCTATCAATGTTAAATGTCATAGCTTGTAAATTAATAACGCGAAACACTTACAAAATCTCTTCCATTTAATGATCCACTAACTATTTTCCGCATTTCCCAATTTCATTCACAACATCCTTCATCCGAGCTCCATAGACTTCACACTTTACAAGCCATTACCAACACACGCACTACATTCTGGTGAATATATACGTACGAATAGTACAACTTATATATTATAAACACTCTGCTCTATTCTCTTTATTTCTCACCCTGAGGTGTCTAGAATTTTTGGCTCGATTGCAAAAAAGAAATTTTCTTTAGACCGAAATTTACAAGGGATAGCAACCAGGCACTCCCAACAGAAGAAACTAAAGGTTTCGATTTACAGAAATAAAAACTCGGTTAGCCAAAGATTCTAATTAAATAATAATCAAACGTATTTGGTCATTTAGACTCACTTATTTATGTGGTCATAGTGAGACGTTACATTTGTCAATACAGCGTCAGCAACTTTTTTAGTTAACATATATTGACCAAATTTAATTTAATTGTAACTTTTGCCCTAAATTATAAAAATCTGCGGTAATAGGATAGGTAAGTATATATAAACATAGATAGAAAAAAAATTCGTGATTGATAATAAGTGCAGTTAAATGTTCGAATAAGAATCCCCAAAATAAGTGGTTACGCGCTTTATCGATAGAAGACGTAAGGAGAAATTTAGAAATACAGTACATTTATACGTACAATTTTCATTATATACCGTACCGTCAATAAATTTATGATAATTTGTAAATTTTCCGTTTAAATGTATATATTTATCTAATGTTTAACAATTCACAACTTTCGAAAAAAACATCGTAGAATAATTTAAAAAAAAGCATAATACAGGATATTTCTTTATCTTTCAACTATTACTCAAAATTACTATATAGCATTAATTTCAAAAAAAGGTAGGTAATGGGGCGATTTTTGAACTAAATTTAAAAAATTCTCTCAAAATAATGTAAATTTTTTTCTAAAATAGAAAAGTAGTGTTTAATCAATTTCAATTGTGATCAGGTGATTCTGAGTGATATCAGCTTAAAGATGATGAATCCCTGTATGCTGATTTTTTTTAATTATTCCACGATAGTAAAAATTAATTCATTCTCGTCCACACGGTTGATTCAAAGGAAATTGTTATATTATCGATTTTTAGTGAAGAAACCATATAATTATTTAATTAGCGACATTTCGATGGATGTCCTTTATCATCACCAGGCTATACCTTTATTAAATCAATCATTTTTTACAACATTCTACACTTTCGTATTTAAATACATATAGAATTACTTACTATTTGGTCAATTATCGTTCATATTTGGCATTAGGTATAATTTTCAAAAGTATCTCTAGCTCTATAATTAAAAACAAAATTATTCTACGATATTTTCTTCGAAAGTTGCGGATTAAATATCAGATAATATACATTCAAATAGAAAATTTCCCTATACTTATGGGTGATACTGTATAATGTAATGTTACATCACTTACTATCATAATTCCATTTATTTATACTGTATAGAGAAACTTAATCTATTCTGCATACTTTATATTTCACTCCTTTATAAGCGCTTATACAATTGATTATTGCCGGTTTATTGAACACGCATTTAACAAACAGCATCCGTTTTGACTACTATAAAGCATATCAAAATGCGAAGGAAACTAACTCAAAAATAATTAAAATAATAAATAAACATATGCAACGATGTAATACGTAAACATGTACTCCTGACAAAAAAGCATGATGGTCTTATAATAGACATATAGCTTATTCAAACTCTCATATTTATTCACTAGTTTATAAGTTTTTTAATAAATCTAAATTAGAGTATACTTTATTCATTTAATAAAACATTAATGTTTTTAATTAGATTAATTATGTGTACCATTCGATTACAAAGGTATGCTTCTATATATATTATTAAGAAATATACCGAGTAAAATGTAAGTGCAGTGGAATAGACTCCTTTTGCAAACTTTTATAACTCCATTAGAAATTAACCACTTGCAACTTAAGTTAAGCGAAACCACGTTTCTAGTTTTAAAATTGTTTCATTATCATTTCTATGCCAACTAGGGTTGGTTTAGGATGCGTTAAAACTTGCACTTCCATTTAACAAAGAAATGTATTCTTTACAACGTATTAGTAAAAGTAAACTTTAGTTTAGTATTAAAAAAAAGAAACAAACCTTGTTTTAGAAATAAACTGAAGAATCTAATATAGTTTAACGTACTAAATAGTATCACACTAATAAGGGTAGTATCTGACCACCAGAGCTCGGATTTTATCCAAACTCAGGGATATCTTTTGTAATATAAAAATACGAAAACAGTTAAATTATTACGCTTTGATGGCTATTTTTACGAAAGTTATAAGACATTTAACAATAATTTCGAAAACAATTACTTTCACTTTAATCATTAATAACTCGCTAACAAAACAAAGCATTCAAACAAAAATAAGCAAGCTGAGATCATGTATTTTAGATTAAAAAAATAAGGTTAAATCGGTGTATTTGGTCGAGAGAATATGGAAAGATTAGAAACAGAAGGAATTATAACGATAATTACGTATTGAAAATTTATTGTTGTTTTGGCCAAAATGCCTTCTATTTTTTATATTTTTAACTTTCGTAAAAATAGCCTTCGGTGCATAATAACTTTGTTTTCTTCATATTTTTATATTACTAAACACATCCCAAAGTTTGGATAAGGTTCGAACACCGGAGGTCAACTATTCTCCTTGTAAAACAAGAATTTATTTGATATTAAAATATTTATGAATAAATATAATTCCTTGATGTGTTAACTATTAATAAATATTTTATGATCAAATATATTCGTCTCACACAGTACATGAATAATATTGCAACACACATACGCATCAGACAAACACAGAGCTGCATACACTAGAACTCCTCGAGTAGAATTTGATGTTCGCAGCTACAAGATTTTGCTCTTTCTATTAAAAAAACAAAGTATCAGTGTGTATGTTGGTTTACATATAGAATCATACGGTTCATCACCTTACTGTCACCTTTGAATAGTAGAATTAAGTATATTTTCATGATTTTGTAGGATCAATATTTCATCTGATTTACTTTTATATCAGCATATATTCCACGTTTATGTGAATGTGTATATATATATGTATTCTATTTAAAGATAAAATTAAAATTAAACAATTTTGCAGTTTTAGACTATCTCATACAATTTTCACGATCGCAAATAACTTAGGAAGACATGTAATCGATTTTGTTGCTTAACTTTTACTTTTTGTAAAATCGACCTTCCATAAACTTTAAGAATGTAATAGATTAGTGTAAAAACTTTGCAGTTTATAATCAGGAACGAAACTTTTCGAGTCACTTAAAAAGTTTAGAGGTAATAAATCATAATATTTCATATATTAGAAGCAATTAGGTTAATTTATAATTTAATATTTTAAACAAATTTATTAATTAAGAATAAATCTCCGGGTACTTAATTTATAGTTTAATGTATATGAATTATATATTAAAATAATGTATTTTAATAAAGTTGACAATTATTTTTATTTACTAAATGTTTATTCGTGTGAAGAATATTATTAATTGGATAGAAATAACTAAATTTTTCGAAATTAAAATGGATGAATATTCAAAGCAAAAGGTTCTGTATCTTTAAAATTTGATGTCCATAAATAATTTCATGAGTTTAATTCTCGGTTTATAAAAAAAAATTAGATTACATTTAGTAATTATTAAGATATAAATGAAAACGAATGTCGTAATTTATATACAGTACATTATATTTCTATCAGGAGCATAAAAAAGAAAATGGCCACAAACTGGTTCGATTCTCATCTTTTCCAGCTCCTCTCATTTACAATAATCCCCAATATAATCGAGGTGATATCTAGAAGGAAAGTCGCATTAGGTACGTCAATCTTTTTATTTGGCAGGAACCCAAAGCTCGCGGTGATACGAAAATCCTCCAGTAAGTACCTTTTCCAGGCACAAAGACATACGCAAACACGTAAGCGAGGTTGGGTGTACAGGGCACGTGGGGCCGTGATTACATGCTTGCCAAGCCCTACGTCTTCATCTGGCAAAGAGGGAAGATATAGGAAAGGGGAGGGCAGCTCGACTACTCTGGTTCCTCCCCACCCATTCCATAAGGCATCCTGCTACCAGCGCGGTAATTGAGTTGCGCTACTTCCTGCGCGAGAACCACGCCGATTCTATACTTTGAATGTGTCTTATCGCCTAGAGCTCATTGCGGAAAATTTCTGGTCGCCCCATCGACTTTAAGGACCGTTAAGTGCAATGGACGCGGGCGTCGCTACGGTTTTATCGATATCCTCCGAACATTCATGAAAATTCACGATAAGTGCAGTAACCGCGGCTTCGACCAACCTCGCGCCTCCCCGCGCTCTCGCGTTTGCGTTCGCTTTTCTCCCCTTTTATTGGATCCGTTCCCGTACTAAGACTTTCTTGGGCGCGTTTACTTTACACTGTTGAGTGCATTGAAATTGCCTAAAACGATAATGACACCGAAGGTAATGTTAACGTTACGTAGCCACATGCCCAATGTGTTTATGGCGGACATCAATACTGTCGATTCTAATGGGAAATTCCAAGTGTCCCTGTCAAACTTTCGCCTGAGAGAAATCCGAAGGGAATTACATCCTACATGTGGATGGAGGAGATATGTCTAATGAGGAAAGACTATTATTATCGTGATCAATATTTTTTAACGTTTTTCTAACATATTACATAAATTTGATCAAATATAAAAAAACATCAGTGAAAAAATTCAAAATATGAAAAACGGTATACTAAAACTCTGGCATTAACATATGCTTTATACATTATACAGACGTCTTGTTTCTGAATATACTTGTAGCGTCGTATCTACTTAAGTCAGCGCATCAACAAAATGCATGGTAACATTATATAGAAAAGTTTAAGAAGGATAGTGTCAACTTTTTCAGTCCTTAATAGGAGTAAAAAAAATTTTTTTTTTTTCATATCTCTAAAATTATACGGAAGAGTGTATGATATAATGTCAGAGACCCCGTTTCAGTTTCAGGGAAAAATTTTCTATTCCCATAGGCGTCCTCCATTATCACTTTCGAGGAGAAAAAGGTTAAAAAAGTATATCAACTAAAGTTCATGAGATGATATGGCGTAACATTAGGTTTTTATAGAAATACCCAAGACAGAAAAATTACACTCTCAAGAAGTTTCAGACTTGAGCTACGTGGGTAATATCTCTTCTAGAAGAATGCTGTCACTGCATTCGAGGTCTGGTCTTTCGTTCTCCTTGGCAATGGAGGAAGAGCAGCATTCGGTTTCCGCCCACTATGAAACAGGCCAATCTGCTCTTTTAGATTGACCCTTAAGCGGAAAAAAGGTTTTTCTCTATACCCTTACACTGATATTTTCACTCCTCATTCAGAGCTTAATTAGAACGAAATTTATCGCGCATAACCTATTTAACATGCTTCCGTTCAATAATTTTTTTTGAAGAACTCCATTCGATACGAATAAACGACTATCAAATTTTATTCCATCTGCTTCAAACGGTACGTGTAAAATATTCTACCTAATCTTGTGTATAGAGGTTATAAATGTTTAATGATTTCGATGGTATACTGCAAGTTTGAAACTCCGTTGTATAAGACAGTAAATAAAATTGTCATGTTTATGTAGAATGTACAGAATGCTCATAGGTAAAACAATATTGGTTTGATTTCGAGATAGTTACGTAGGCTGAACATTAACTTCTAAAGTGCTCGTTTCATTGCTTAGTACAAGTTTAGTACTCAGCCCTTTCTCTTCTACGAATTACCTACAACGTTATCCATCATTTTCAATTTACGGACCACTTTGTGCGTTACTGCCAACCTTCTTCTTCAAAAACTTTCTTCTAGACCAAATATTTTTAATAAATAAATATTCTCCGTAATAACAATTTTATAAGGTTTTAATGTGTTATTTTGTTATACGGTCATATATTTTCTAATTAGAGAAAATATATTAATAACAAATTATCCTCATTTACATTTATTTCTATAGAAAGGAGGACCGAATTAAAGTAATTGATAGATTAAGATGGATATTTCGAAAGATATATAGTTAATGCAGTTAATTCGGTCTTTACCATTTAATTTATAAAAGCAAACGTAGAGTAAACTGAATGTTGACAAGCCGTTTATATTCTTGTATAAAGAAGATTTTCATTTCTCTTATTTGATAAGGTCCATCACAACTTTTTAATTTGAAAAGTCTTTTACTTTGGTCTATTATCTCATTTCTTCTTTTATTTCTTTCAGTCTTGTAGGATGCTCTAACTTTAGCATATACTAAAGTTAGTCACAGTCCGATCTCTCAGCTTTGAGTGAAACTTCCTGAAGAGAAAAAAAAATTTAATAAGATGTCCAATGTCCATCCAGTATTTCAGTTTTAAAACCATATTTCCTCTGCTATTTTATTTAGATCGGACTTGATATTAGTTGCGATGAAAAAAATAAATTCCCTAAGATATAATTAGAAAGGAAAATTAGATTAACGTTAATTGATGTATATTATGTATGTTTTTAGCAATACCATTAGCAATATACGAGTATTAATATTCAATTGAACAGTCCGATCAATATTTGTAAGCGTGTGGAAAATTTAAAAAATGCACGACCGTTCATTTAAGTCCAGTTGAATAGTAATGATTTTTTTAATAAGTCACAAATGAATGACGGTAGAGGAAATTTAATTCGCCGAAGGATACATAGTCAAATAGTGCAAATGGAATTAATGAAATAATTTGAACTAGAATAATCCATACGCGAAGACGCAAAGCTAATGGAATCAGCAAAAAACTAAACATTTTATTTCCAAGTCTGCGCAGGTAGAAACAATTGAAAATTAGACTTTTATACTCAAGAGCATCAAGTGGCAATTTCACTTTAAGACATTTAGAGGGTACTCAAGTAGTTTGAAACAATTTCGTTAAAGTTCTTTCCCTCGCTATCTCTCTCGCTCTCTCTCTCTCTCTCTCTCTCTCTCTCTCTCCCTCTCCTTCTCTCCCTCCGTCTTTCTCTTGCTTAGGAGTCGTTTAGTAAAGAGGAGTGGCACGCAAAATCCAATGGATTTCATTCAAATGGTCATTACGGCGAATCCGGTAGGTCCATTACAGGAAACGGAACAACCGCTTAACATCGTATGCAGAGTCCAAGCGTAAAATACGCGTCGCCGATTTATTATATACCTAGGTGTATTTCACCTGGACCTCGAGTACCCTCGTAGTATCGACTGGAAAGTGCCCTACATATATATACATACATATATATATATATATAGTCGTTGGGAGGTAGGAGCCGCGCGAGCATTAATCATGCACTCGGCGCGCATGCCGGGGTCTAAATCAAGCAAACTCGCTTCTATACCTCTCTCCTATTCCTCCTCGTCGCTTCTATACCTCTCTCGCTCTCCCCCTCCCTACCTCCCTTCCCACGGTCTTCTCATCCTATTACGCGAGCGAGAGAAAGAGAGAGGAGGTTCCTCTTTAACACAATGCAGAAGCACGTGCAAGAGCGTTTAATGGCCCGAGCTATTCCGGCAACGACTACACAGTCTTCCCGAATTCCCTACCGCCCAGGTGAATGTGTGCACGCATATACATATATATGTATATGTATATGTATATGTACATGCACGCACTATATACGTAGATGTATACCTCAACCCGACGAAACATGTATTTAGCTGCCGGGAAAGATGACTCGCATGTATGGGTGCGGGTGGCTGTAGGTGGGCGTAGGTAGGTGTGTGAGTCGTCGCCTCTACCCGGAACTCTCTGTTAATTTGTATTAATGCCGAGAACCGTGCAAACGCTCGCATTTACTCTCTTTGGATCGGGCCTTCTCTCTCTCTCTCTCTTTCTCTCTAACTATATTCAGATAAGCTCTGCAAAGTCTCCAGCAGAACAGAACATTCCTGGACGTCTTCGGTACCCGACTAACCTCCGAGCTTTCTTATTTCGGTACGTACATATACACTCACATTGTGTCTGCTCTTTTTGGTCTTCTCTTTCTCTCACGTTTGGCCAGAACAAATATACGGCGTGTACGTGGAAGTCAATAATTATGTTGGTTTTATATGCACTTATGTATAGATGTATACAGCAACAATAGTCTTTCGCATACGCTTATAAGGTGTAGTTGTAGTAGCTGCCAAGTATACACAGGATGCTTGGAAAATATTTTATTAGCTCGAAGATAATATCTCCTAGACAAAAGAATTCTACGACCCAATAATTTCCAACATTCTGGATCGTGACCAAGGATGCTGCAGAATACTCAAGACAATTATTAATTTAATCTCTATAATTCATTTATCTTTCGAATAATGCATATGAGTTTCTTTCAATTTTGTTTACAATGACTTCTTTATGTTTCTAAAATTGTATAGATTCATTATTTCATCTGATACTAACGTGTAGTATACACGTTGAATCGTCACGATCTTGAATTGTTGTTGACGATACGTCTATATATAAATCTAATTGAAAATTTATTTGATTTAAAAATACATTTTCTTTGTGTACAATTTAATGGCATGTTTATCTAGAAAATACCAGGTCATAATATTAATTAATTGCATTTTCACTGCTTTAGATAATCTGTGGTATTTCATTATTTCTACAGTCCATTCAATAGGAAAATAAAGTAACACTTTATTTTCTTGAGTATAAAACTGTGAGATATATATACAATGATAAAATTTTGTTTCAAGTCTTTAGACTTTTTTGATGAATAAATTTATACAAATAGGTATAATCTTTAAAAATTTACATTATTTTTTAGTTTAAGTTTAATTAATTAAGTAATTTAGTTACCCATAATTAGTATGTGTTCTTTATTCAAGTATTCTTCATGCAAGACAAAATTACAAGAATTAGAAAAATGAAATGAATACAAATCGAACTTTAGTTTCGATTCTTTGATAAATATAGTTGTCGGTAAAGAAAATGCTTAATTGAAGAGATTAGTTGAATACCTCTTAAAGATTATAATACAAGAATCTCAACATAAAATCAAGCTTGAAACACAGAGCACAGTGAAAAAAGAAAGGGGGAAAAATTGCCCCTTGTTAGCGAGTTACAGAAACTTCCTCACTTCTCGCCCTTTACCATACCCTTTTTCAGGAGCGTGGAAAGGGTAAGAAAAGATTGCGCGCTTACAATTCGCTCGAGTTCGTGGCGAGTGTTCAAGCAACGACCAAGTATTTCCATAGCTTTCCAAGTCTCTTTTACTCATGCTTATACAGCTGAACGTATCTCTCTATAGCTCTCCGTTAACTTCTCTTTCTAATCCCTTACGCCGACCAATTCGTCCATTTTAGCCAGGAGAATTTTTCCTTTTTTTTCCCTTTTTTTCGTTTTATTGTACTAGGCGAGAAAGTAAGCCGTAAAACTTGGCTGCACGCGTTTACGGCACAAGACTGTTGCCGTGCCGCGTTGTGGGCTTTGCCTTCTCGCGATAATTGCCATCTGAAAAAAGGCCGGTTTTTCTTCCCTCGACTACTTCGCCTCTTTTATTTACTCAAGCACCCGCTGTTTAATGCGCATGCTACAAATCTGTTTTTACACGAAGAAATAGTGAATTTACGATGACGCTTTTCTACCACCTATGTGTGCTTCACGTATTACTATATACGATACATTTATATTCATTTCTCGTTTAATGTACGTTTATTTTTCTTTCCTTTTCTTCTGATTAGAATTATAATGTGACTCTTATCTTAAAATATACGTTTAAATATTATTTTTTAACATCCGACGACTTTGCAGTAAATAATAACGCGTGTAAATTATTATTCTGAATTTATATTTATTTTATTACAAAGTACCGTTTATTTGACGTTTTTACTTAAATTTAATTTATTAATGTTTAGAAAATTATTTTAAGATTTAATACGCATTAGTGACAGACAATTAGTATAAATTTAAATTAGTACTGTAACAGTAACAGTAATTAATCATAATTTCCATAATTATAAACATAACGTTATCGAAATGTTATTACTAATAAAACATTAAAATCTATTTGTAACTGTTTTGACATTTACAATTACTACATTATTTTGTATTTACAATATTGAAGTCGAGTACGATTAACAGTAATGAAGAACCATCAAAATATTGACTTTGAAGTATTATATATATATATATACATAAAAATAGATGGAAATTCTACGAAAAAATAAAATAAATAATAAAAATAAATATCGTTACTGTAAATAAAAAAATTTTATAATCTGTACAGTTATAATCAGTGCCGTTAAAAATAATTGTTACTAATATTCTAGGATAACAAACATACATGAAATTCCGAAATGAATATATAGTAGTACGTTTTTCCCTACAAAATTAAGTAGATATACTTTAGGTTTCGTCAGACAACTTTCAGTACAGAATATATAACCTTGCTTGCTAGACTAAATTTGATTAACATTTTGTCATGTCTGTTACCGCATAATGATAAATCTTTTGAAACAACTTTTATCAATTTATTTAGTATTGTTACGTAAGAATAAATCGTAAAAAAAGATGAAGAGTTTCGCGAGTTTTGACTTGTAAATCTACCGATGAGCTATAATTCGAAATCGCAGACCGAGTTTCTTATCGTGTTCCACGTCGCTCGTTTCCCGTGACAGTATACATGAATTTTTAAATTTAGCATTTTACAATTGATAATTGTTGTGTATTGTTAATCAATTCCATTTAGATAATTTTGAATGGTAACTCTTAAACTAATTATTATATTCATTGCAAAATATATTAAATATCGGATTAAAATTAAAATAACTCGGAGCTTATACCGCGAAAAAACTAAAATTTGAATATGAATTAAAAAAAATATGCAGTAGGAATATCGTATTACTTTAATCGCTTTACTAGAATGAATTTTGTAAATAAACAAATAAAAACGAACGAGACCTATAACTTTATTTTTGCTACCAAAACTTGTATACGTCCAATCGATACTATTATTTACCGTGGAAAAACACAGTTTATCAATAAAATTGATCATAAAGTTCACCGTCCGTAACGAAATATCGAATATGAAAAGTTTATCCAAAGCATTCGACGAGAAATTTCAACATTTGGAGGAAAAATTTAATCCGCAAAAGTATAAATTCATTATTATCGTGGAGTTGGAGGAAAATCGAAGAACACTTTGGCAAATTGACGTTCGATGCCGCGATAAGCCCAACGCGCTGCAGGCGAGAATAAAGCAGCGAGTATATAGGAAGGGACGGGAAAATGTAGGAGAAAAGTACCAAAGCACAAGGCAAAGGAGAAAAGAAAGAGAGAGAGAGAGAGAGAGAGAGAGAGAGAGAGACTGAAGGATCGAAAAGCGTTAGTTAGAAATAAACTTACGATCGAGTAATTGAACACTGCGCAGTGGATTCAATCTCGCTCTAGGATCTTCCAACTCCGAAGGTAGTACGCGTTCAATCGCGATCTCACACCACTTTGATTCTGCGGTTCTCGATGCCTTTATCGACGAGTCCTTTTTTCCCTTATTTTTTTGTTTTTTTCCTCTTTGCCTGGGAGTGAGAAAAAAGTTGGCCGAGTATAGGACGGTAGGAAACTGTAAGATAAAGGTTTCAAAAAAATAAACGGAAACGAAAGGAGTGTCGAAGGTACGACGATTGTCGAACACGACGTGAACAAACATTCGCGTGTTTACGGTTTTGGGCTCGTAAAAACCCCTACGTATCATGACCAAGAATTACGGAGGGCAATAATTCAAGCAAAAGTCGCGAGTGAACGATACACCGCCCCCTTCATTTTTTTTTACTTACTTGGTTGGTGTATACCAGACCCAATGTTCTGTAAGGTTCCAGCTCCTTGGTTCGAACAAGGCTATGGTGACTTTGATGAAGCGGTCAGTATTTCAAACATTATTTTCCAATAAAGTATAATAATGTAACGAATATAAGTAGTTTCAAGTTGGTTAGATTGAGACATCAATAATGGTAAAGAGTCTACGGAAAATATGGCTTATATCTTATATTCTACCCTATATATTATAAACATTGATTTTTTAATACTTATTTGAATATGCTTTGTATTTATTTTCATATATTTAGTCCAGTAAAATTGCTACAGGTTTTTTAAAATAAATATGAGTAAACACTTGATCAACCTTTGTCAGTATTTATTGTAGCTTTGATCGGTATCTGAATTTAAATTTTACAAAATTTTCTATAAGTAAAGATCCATAATAAATATCTATATTTTGTATACCTAATTACACCTTGTATTCAGTTTATTTATTTAACGTAGGTATACATATTTTTCGCAACATTCGTTTTACTACTATTATTTTTAAACTTTGTACGTTTCATTTCATTAATTTTAAGTGTTATTTTTATTCAAGTACTGTAATTCGATAGATGTCAAAATACGTTACTGTACATTAAAATACCTAATTAATTACATTTAATTTTTTTTATTCTTAATCCTGGTAGAGACTTGAAAATCATTATACTTGTTCAATACGGCTGTTTTTTAAGCAATTTACTACGATAATTCTTGTAATTAATGCTGCGTATTATCGCGATTTTATAGCGAATTTACAATGGAGCTCTATAATTTAACTGCAGTTCCTCTGGAACGACTATAAATCAGTTTAGAGAAAAGTCCATAGACCATGCAATTGTGTACTTAATGTACTTGTGTGTTTGTATAGACCCACATTGGTATCTTAACTCGATAGCAAATATCAATATCGGTCGTATCAATCTCGCTATTTAGCAGTGAGCGAACCCAATGAAATTAAGAAAACTAAACCAAAGTTATTATTTAGAGTGAATAATTTATTTTTAATACAATTATTCGTTTATTCGTGAAATTCTGCTTATCTTAAGTTAGTATATAAATCAATTAACTAAAAACTTTGGATAAAAGTTAATAATAATATAATTTGTTTAAGTAGTTAAGATATACTTTAATGCATTGCCAAATAAATTATATTTTCTAATTTGTAACTTAGAATTTAACCCCTTTAATGTTTCCTATGCCATTTCCATTTTACGTCTTCTAAGTTTCTAACGGTATATTTATGTCCATCCATCATAAATACCAATACACATTTTCCAACCAAGAAAACCGTATCTACGAACACGATGAAATTAGGTTTAGGTAGAGACATTCCATTCGACATTTACGTTCCGCACACGCACATAACTATGTAAATTCTATATAATTTCTATATTAAATTAACCTTACAGACTGCATTAGAATTATTTAAAATAGCTACTGCATATTGCGTCCAATTATATTGTATTGTCCACTTTCTATCAAAGAATATATTAATTTAATTATTAGATTGTTTACAACATCTATTGTAACGAGTAAAGTAGTTTGAATTATCATTATGTAGAATTAAAATTAAGTCTTATAATTAAAAGTAATATCAGATATATGTTTGGTAATTGAAGAAAAATAGAATTTAATGTTAGATTTTATGTAATTACGTAGATTATAGATTGGAAGTTAACGAGTACCCTTATTTTGGTCTTAGCCATCCTAGATAAATCTACGAAACTTAGGAATTCGACGAAATCATGAAAACATTTTTACCGTTACACATCGAGTATGTATTAATTGTAACATATTAATTAACATTATCATTACATATTAATTGTTTAATTTTAAAGATTACTTATGTATTATAATATTAATAAAAATTCAGAATAAATACGTGCGTAGTTTTTTTAAACTTCTTTGAGTTATATAGTTTAAAATAGATATTTTAGGGCCCGTTGGCGGGGCGTCTAGCGTGCGAGCTCTCGGGTTTTCCAACAATCGTTAATTTCTCGTTTTGCTAGTCGGTTTGTGAGCAATTTATAATTTTTACTATACTTGAACGGTTTTATACGGTTTTCAGTGCTTATTTATAATTGATTTTAATACCCGGTCAATCAATATTCATAGAGGTGAAATAATCTTCGATTTAATATATTAGAGGTGAAATAATCTTCACTTTAATACATAGAGGTGAAATATTCCTCATAATAGTTCCATTACGTGATTTAAAGGAGCAAAAAATTTTAAATCACGGTGAAACAATCCCAGAATGTAGCGGAGCCGCAGTGTTCTACGATATACGATTTAAAATACGATCTAAAAATATTCAATACACAAACTTATATATCTTTGAATATCGAATTATTTAAACATTTAGTGTGGTATTTATGCCATTAAATTTTTTCCTCACGAGTTAATAACGAGATTTATCTCTTCGCTTGTGCTCAATATTTGTCCAATTTACTCATACAGACACTATCCTTTATTTAAAACTAAGATAACAAAAAAATTTACCGCACTTAAATTATATTACTAAAACGTTTTTAATAAATTATTGAATTATTGAATTTGCAATTGTATTAAAGGACTTTGTAATAATGACCTGTTAGAGTATAAGATTGTCCTTTTTGGGTCGAGAATACCTCTTCATCATTTTCTTTAGTCTTCCATCGTCCCATCGTTGGCGTCGTCATCGCTCCCCCCGCATCAAGATCGACGACGTGTTTACGTCGACTTCTGGGTAAATTGAATATTTTCAAGGAGAAAATTGCGTTATCGAAGTTGGCGCACTGCGCCTTCAAAACTTGTGCCGATCGAGCGCCTGATTGAGTATACCGAATGCCAGAGATAAGTAGATTAGCACGTACAGAGTTACTTAGCTAAATTTCAACAGTAATTTCTTCTCGTTTTCTTATTTTCATCCCAACAATTTTACTTCGATTATAAGTAAAATGTTCAATACCTGATAATTTTTATATATTTTTTCGAATTAATCGTTATAACTTATAGAAAGAAATTTTTTTATTCTGACCTGAATAATCTTCTACGTAGATAATATAAATTATCTAATAAATTATAAGAGACATTAAAAAGAGAATACATTTTCATTTAATTCTTTATTTTTCAAACGTCAATTAATAATTTTCATATATTTCAAAGCTCTTCGAATATTTTATATAATTTTATATATATTTTTTACGAATTATAATGGATTCGGAGTCATATTTCTCTATATCTGAGAGACTTATTGTACTTTTTCTTTCTATTGTTTTATTTCCCAAAAGAGATCAAGTTTATATGCAAAAAATGTTTATAAAACGTAGACGAAAACTAAACAAAAATATTCAGTTTCTTATTTTTCTATGGGAACTTAAATTACTAAAAGAATATATAAATTTTATTAACTTTTTTAGAAATTGAATGTACGTATAAATAGTAATTATAACTTATACGAAAATTATGTTGAAAAAAGTCGTAGCTTTACGGAAAGTTTTCATCTTTATTAATTATTAAACGAGATTTTAAAACTCGAATTACCTTTTCAAGCAATTACGTACCTCCTAATTGAATTACAATTGTAGGTTTTGCGAGTATTACGGGAAAATTCGATAGTTATCGTATTATCGCGTATAATCGGTATATAAGGCATTCGTATCTTCTTTAATGGTTAAATGCGATCAAGGGTATAAATAATCAAAAATGAGTAAATGTATAGTAACTTTAATTTTAATATATCGGATGATTATTATTTTCTTAAAGGAATAAGTTAATCGAAATAATAATTTTGCTTTTTGCGAAATAAAAATTAATTAAAATGTTCGACTGTTTTATTTCGGTTAACTTTCATGTATGGAAATATATACGCACGGGAAATGTACGCATGCCAATTAACGAAAATAAAGTATAAAGTAAAAATCGATAATCCAATGTGAATTATAAACGTATCGATGGAACCTCGTGAAACTGTAAACCGAGGGAAATCAAAGGTAATCGGTAGAAAAGTTTGAAGAAATTTCAACTCCTAACATAAATTAACTTCTCCTTGCTCTCGATCCAGCGTACCGCATTTTCAAAGCTAGCTCCACTAACGAAAAATTAATCAACCTAGCAAAGCCAGAAAAGCACCAACGAATCCTTTTTTTATTTCCTATTCCTTTCTTTATTTAACGCTCGATCACAGGCAAATCACAAGCTTTTTAAGCTCTTTAAACTCGCCCGGTCCCTTTTCTTTTCCATCGTGGCGCTCTCGTTTACCTCTTCTTTGTGCTTTCGCGTCCATTGCCGCTCTCAGTGAAGAGAGCGTGGAGAAAGAGAGAAAGAGGGAAAGAGAGGAAAGCGAGTAGCGGGTTCACAGTCACGTATGAGCCGTAAAGTAGATCGTACACTGCTATGTACAAACGTACCTGGCTGAGCTTGGGCAAGCTCCCACTCTATTTCTCTCTCTCTCTTTCTCCCTCTCTCCCTCTCTGCACGAGGCCGGCTTTCATAATGAAGAAAGTAAATTCACTTCACAGGACGCACGGAAATCTTGATAACGAGAGAAAAAATACGATTACTAAGCTCTTATAGCTGCTCGAGTTTTCACCCGTATCCGAAAGCGAATCATTTTTAAAAAACGCGCGAAGCACACAAAGTTTTCGTTTCTCTCTCCTCCTCTGTCTTTTGATTGTACGTGTACGCGTATTCGTGTATACATGTACGAATCTCTGCTCTTCTCCTCCCTTCATTTTAGACGATATAGTCTTTACTCGCTTATTTCTTTTCTACGTTGGTAGAAACTAACGCGAGGAAAAGCTGTCGGTAACTTTGAATACGCTCGTCTACCTCCGGATGCTTAAAAGCACTTATATCCATTATAATCTGATTACATTAATTATGTCGAATTATCTATATACTCATTGTAATCCAAGTCTCATTTACCATCTCAAGTAGATGTATGAACAAATTGTCAATGTACAACTAAGATTTATTAATTTTATTACAGCAATTCGATTATTTTTTTACGTAACTGAATTCCTCGTTCGTTTGCATAATGAAGGAAGCTTAATGCAGATTTAAGTTACTAAATTTTAAGAAAATAAGCATAAATTAAAATTTGAGCTAATTATCATAATGACAGTACTGTATGCATTTTTTATTTCCGCTTAGAAGCTTTGAAGTTACGGTTTCAAAAGTCTTTGAATCCATATAATACATAAATCTTGCATGCAGTTAAAAATATGCCTCTTTAATGGCTTAATGAATTGAAAACATTTTCGTGTACACTCTCCGACAAACTCTTTTAAGTCTAATTTTGCAAATTACTTTGCGTTTAAAATTTCCGTTTAAAAAGTTGCAATGTAATTATGTTACATTATAAAGTAGGACCTCATTAAAGGAAAAGTATAACTATAGTTCTCCAGTGAACAATTTACTATTTATTCGGGTAAACTTGACACCCCAAAAAAGTATTTTCAACTATATTCTACAAACATATTTGATCTAATTATTATAGTTTAGATATATAGATTACTATTATTAACAAAGTATAGTAGACATTTGTGCTTACCAGCTTATAATTAAATTATTATTGAAATATCTCACTACTAAAATATAAGAAATAATTGGAGCTTTAATTAAATTATAAAGCTTTCAAGTATCAAATACATCATTAATTTATATGGATATTTTCAAGCTAATGTATAACTAATATTTAATTATATCTAATTAGATACTTAGCACTAAGCTAATCAATAGTTTCATTAGGTATTATTTAGAAAATAGCTTTAATAGCATTGTCACTTTTTTTTACAATTTTATTTCTAAAAAAGGGAAATAAAACCCACGTACGCATTTACGTTTCCGTAATGCTGGTTTCATGCTATATTTCACAAAAACACGAGAACTTTGGCTTTCTAGACCTTATCTGTGTTTGCAGCTTACCAGAAAGAGAACGAAAAACTGTTCTAGTGTATATACAGAGCATCCGAAACCAACTCAAGCAGCTAAAATCTGATTTAAGATCAAAAGGAAACTTATAATTATTAACCTACTATTTGCATAGTACTTCTTTTCTCTACTTTAATTATAAAAAATAAAAGGATATAATAATAAAATTAATAATTTTTATATGCATCCCTTCTATAATATCCTGTAATGTTATTTTAAATAAAAAATATGAACAACCGGCACTGAAAAGGTTAATATCTAATAAGTAAAATATAATGGATATAAGTTTATTATTCGGTTACTTATTTTATTTACTAATATTTTATCAATTTATTAATGTCAATCTAATTATCGATATATCAAGATTTAGTGTTTAAAAGATAATATTTAACAGCTCAATAACTAAGAAAACTAAAACGCTAAACAATTTTTTAACAATACATTTAAAACTTTACGGATATTCCGCTATATGAATATTAGTTTTAAAGGCTTAACAGGTATTAAAATAATTTATGTAAAAACTAATCCTGACATAAAATTTATTCATGTTTTGTAAGCATTTAACATCAACTTTAATATAACTTCATCTTGACTTTATAACTTACAAGAGAAGTACTTGACCTCCGGGGAATGGATCTTATCCTATTTTTGATATGTTTTTTGTAATATAAAAATATGAAGAAAGCCAAGTTATTACTTACCAATGGCCACTTTTACGAAACTTATTTGAAATCTGACAATAATTTCAATGAAAATTACTTTCACTTTAACTCGATAACGAATATTGATAGGAACTTAAACCAAAACCTAAAAAATAGTTGAGTTCAAGTAGATATGGTTTGAAAAAAGTAGATTAAATTGCTCAATTTGGAGCAAAGTTATAAAGAAAATAAAAAATTGAAGAATTATAGGCCAAAAGAAAAAATAATTTTTTTATATTAAATTTTGGTTAAAAGGACCCCGTAACACGTCTATGGGAAATGTGGTTTCCGTCAATTTCGTGTGTCTTGGCGTCCTGAACAAAAGTCTCAATGGGCACAAAGCTCTAAACGCAATAGGTCCCACAGTAGGGGCCCCTGAAGTCACTATTACAGGGTATCAGCTCTAATAGTAATTCTCGGTGCTGATTGCACTTTATCGTACACTGGTTTCCGTTAATATGGCCTAATTTTTGGTTGACCGCATGTCTCGGTATCCCAATTCCCTGCTCTAATGGGCCCAAGCCCAAAAATTCGATAGGACTTCAGACGGGCCCGACTAAAAGATGCATAAACGAGTATTATTGTACGATAGGAGTTTGTCGATACTCTTTTTTAATGTTTATGGAGGCCCCAACCCCCCAAACGCAAATTTATAAATGTATAGCTTAAGTAATCAGACTTTATATTTGTAATGGCATTTAACTCAAGGTTTATTGGGTAGAGTATAAACACGTAGTTTTCATTATAACATAGTAATAGAGTAACACAATCAATATTATACAACAATTTCAAAGAGAATTAAAAGTATTAATCAAGCGGAATTCATATTGATCAAAATAAAAATTAAAAAAGTAAAGATATATATATATATATATAGGTCTATATATATAGACCTATTGCGTTTAGAGCTTTGTGCCCATTGAGACTTTTGTTCAGGACGCCAAGACACACAACATATATAAAATTCAGCGACATTGACGGAAACCACATTTCCTCCTTTCTTTTATTTCTAATTTTTCGTATAACTTTGTTCCAAATTATAAGCAATTTGAGCTTTTTTTTTAAAATCATATTTACTTGAACTCAACTAATTTTAATTTTTGGTTTGCGTTCCTATCAATATTCGTTTTCGAGTTATAAGCGATCAAAGTGAAAGTAATTTTCATTGAAATTATTGTTAGATGTCGAATAACTTTTGTGAATTTTGTGATAAGATCCGTTTCCCGGAGGTCAAGTACTGACCTTGTTAGTATTAATATTTTGTAGAAGAAAAAAACCGCTGTCAATTAATTGTTACGTAGCTTCCTCAAATTAATATATCAATCCTACATGTAATATATTACTCAAATATAGTATTATTTAATTATTTAAAACAAAATGTTATAACATTTCGAAAAATATTATTCTTTTCTGATTAAAACTTATTACAACTTATTATACTTATTACAACTAGTAACTAACTTACTAAATCTATATGAAAAATGTAATAAAAAAATTATTAAAATAGAAAAATAAAGGTCATTTCGTCAATTCACAATTAACATAATTCGTAAACTTCTATTTCAAATATTCCAAAAATTTTTCTTCATTATAAGAAAATTGTGTACCATGAAATTAAATTTTTCATCAATTGACATAGAAAATTTTAAATGGCATCAATTAAAAATATAAAAAGTTATCTTTTTTATTTTGCTTCAAATTTTTTAAAAATTTTCTTCTAAAAATATTATAAAGTTATTATATTGGACACGTATACTTAAATATCAATGAATTGACAGCGGTATTTGTGCATAATATGAAAAGTCTGTTCAATTACATTCAATTTTTTGCAACTGACACCCTAGTAGAAATTTGAATCTAAGAACTAGGAATTAAACATTGGTATTAAATACCATTGGTATTAAACAAAAAAAAATTATCTCAATACAATGAAAATTGATTAAATTACAAGCACTTGAAACATGGCCACTTTTCGAATGCTTGTAATTCGATCAATTTTCATCGCATTGAGATAATTTTTTTTTGTTTTGTAGGGGATTCAGACCGCGAGGTCCCTAATGTAAGAAACGGTTCACACAATCGGCCCTTTTCAGGGCCACAATGATGCGTAAGTCCGACCAACAACCTCCTCGCGGTACGCATCGGGTAATGCTGATGTTGGCGGTATTTGACTATATAAAACATAGGAAGATCTTTAAAATGGCATAACTCGGTCAAAAAAAGTCGTAGAGGGTCGTTTTTTTTTTTAAAATACTCGTTAAAAAGTCTACTTTAAAATGGTATTTGTTGTTTTTTGAAAAAAAATTTTTGGTAATCCAGGTAAACGTGCAAACTATTGCGTAGTTTAAGAAAAAGAAGTTGGTAGGCCTGATTAAGACATAACAATGTGGCATTATCTCGCATCTATTAGGCATTATTTTTTCCTCAAAGTGCACATAATTTCCTACAAAACAAAAAAAAATTATCTCAATACGATGAAAATTGACCGAGCTACAAGCATTTAAAAATGGCAATTTTTCTGTGAAAAATCTTGTTGCGATAATTTTGATGCGGAGTGTATATAATACTTAATAACTTAAGTAATTATAGATATTTTGAACTGAAAAACAATAGGGATCGAAACTACCAAAAAGACTATTCTTTCCCAAAATATCAAGTAGATTAAATGCTTTTTATTCCTGAAAACGTTCGACATAAAAATCCCAATTTTTTCACATTTTAATTAAAACTAATCGATATAATTACTTCAAATTTTTACAGTATATGACCATTAGATGGTTTTCTTTTTTTTTTTTTTATTATTTTAACGTCACTCTTTTTATGCTCCCAAATCGGTGCTAAACAGCGACGGAGGTCATAGGATGTCTTTGTTAAGAAAGCACTTGTTGAAAATACATTCCCCAGTGGTGCTTGTGTCAATCGGCCGGGTCCAGGAATCGAACCCGGAACCTCTAGATTACGAACCCGACGCCCTACTGACCGAGCCATTGTAGGCCTCAGATGGTTTTTATTTCATCATAAATTTTTTATTGATTAATTTCTAAAATATAAAAGATTTTAAAATAAATCATTATTTTTAAATAACAAAAAAACTAATAGAAATTAGTCAATCCAAAATCGAGCAGATAGATTTTTTATTCTTTATAAAGTATATTTGATCCAATTATAAACCATTAAAAATATAATTAAAATTTTTGAAAAATTAATTTTTCAAAATTCGAAAATTGTTTTAACAAAAACTATTTGAGGAATAAATAACCAAAGTCTTTTTTGGAATTCGGAAAAGAAGAAGCAAACTACACGTGCAAACTGGGCGATATTGACCGAGTACATCCAAAAATACGGCGGTATACGCACACACACACACATCCATACAGACATTTTCTAAAAATACGTGATTTCGACTCCTGACATATTAAAACATATTTATAACATGTCTTTAGCGAGACAGCGAAAGAAAAAATTAGTTTTTCACGTTATATCTTGCACAAATTCGCAAGGTATATATTTATAGTAATTTATTTTCAATATCAGTAAGAAAGACCACTCATATTACAAAGTAACCATTTAAAAAAAAAATTTCCTTACTTCATAACAAGTATAATATATTTATATGTTTTAAATCTTGATCTGCTTTGAGTTTTTCTATTATATAATAATTTTCCTTTTCCACTTTTATGCCAATTTATTCTGTGCTCACTTCATTTCTTTTAATTTTGCTTTTAATAATTTCAAAATTATTTCACGTTTTTGTAAAATGTATCTTACGTTTCTTTTGTCATTTCCTGCAACTTTATCTGTATCTTATTTTGCATTTTTCTCTCTTCATATAATTAACTATTTGTTTTTTTTCTTTTGAATCATTTATCGGATAAAAGTAATCCTAAATTTTGTTAAAATTCATGGAATTCAAATGCTTTGCAAAATACTAATGCCAATGAGAATTGTTCTCAATTCGCTATCTTTTATGTAATACCGACTTACTGTTAGTAAATCTAACCCCCAGCTTTGTCAATAAATGAGAAAATTTTTAATTCGAAATAATTTATTTCCTCCGTGTTGAATCTAATTAGGTGCCAGTCTCGATTATCGTTAATAATACAAATAACTTTCGCATTATCACTGGAAGTTTCAAATAAAATACTAGCGTACCACTTTGCAATCTAAATTATTCTTTATATTATCACGAAATCCTCCGTAGCTAAAAAAAAGAAACTGAGTCGGGAGTCGTACACGTAGACCACAAAAACTTAAGTCGAGAAAGAGTTGGAGAAAGTCGAGGTGGGCGCTGCATTATTATTCGCGGATTAAGCGATTCGTAAATCAACATCGCGTCATAAAGCTTTTCGCGCGAGAGCTTGCGAGATAACGCGGGGCGAGCACACGCGCGCGCGCACGCGGGCGGCAATGAAACTCAATCCAAAAGTACTTACCGGCTCGCCGGGCACCGGTATATAACCGAACCCGTGCGAACTAATTAAAACTTGATTATTGCCCTTTAAGAAACGCTTCCGGTTCATTCGGCGCTGCAACTATACTGCACCCGGCCGGAGCAATCGATTCTTTATTAACGATATCTCTATCTCCCTCCTTCTTTCCTACTTTTTATTCGTGCACCTTTTACGCCTTTTTCCGCCTTTTTTTTTAAATCCGGCCTGGAATAGTAGGGGGACGGGGGAAATGGAACTCTCGGTAACTACAACGTTTAGAGTTGTACAGATAATCGAGAATAATTCGCCGATGAATTGCAGGTCATGTATGTTATATCTATGCGCATATTGATTTTGCGTGTAGGGGAAAGGGGAAGAACGCCGCGAGGTGAGAAATCATAAATTAATTCACGAAATTGAATAATAATCGTACATATAGACGATTGGTTGAATAATTGACGAGTATATTTTAAATATGTATATCTATGCGAATAGTAAAATTAAATATAAGGATTTGTTACTCTATGTGAGTGTACATTTTTTACAAGATTAACAGTTTAATAAAAATATTGAGCTTACTAATATTTACTTTTAGGATTGTAATTTGAACTAGCTCGACGCGTGCGGCCTTAAGGCCGCCGTGACTCGCCGCTTCGGAACCTAGACCAAACGCTTCGAAAATATTATTCTAGGTGTAAAGTGTAAAATAAAAAAATGTTTTGTTATTTTGAGACGAACATTTCATTCCTTTAAAGTTTTTGTGTACGAATAATACATTTTGATTTATTACGAAAAAACGTGAATTTTAGTACTTTTTTCATGGTTTTACCCGATTTTCTATGTTTACCTTCAAAAATATTGTTCTGAACTTTAAGTGCATAATAGAAAAAAGGTTTGTTATTTTAAAACGAACATTTCGTTCATTAAAAATTTTTCTGTATAAACGATAGATTTAGTTTTATTGCGAAAAACGTGTTTTCTTGATTTTTTTTCATTATTGTACAATAGCAAAAAGTTTTGTTATTTTGAGAGGAATATTTCGTCCGTATAAAGTATTTAGATACGATTTAGTGTTTTAGTGCTATATGTCTGAAAATAGGATCATTATCTAATTACATTTTGACGAAGTAACCCTGTGAATCTCAAGTAAATCGGTAAAAAATTGATACATGATTACATACATCCATACATACATTTAAGGGAGGTCCTAAAATCAGTTCTAATACGGATAAATTTCTCTTACAACCCATTATCTAGTATATTTTGATGCATCACACATTTTGCGATGATGAAAATATAAGGCTCTCCCGTGTAGCGGTCGTGCCTAATAATACTTGGTGGGGAAACAATGATTCCATTGAAAATATAAAATAATTTTATAGATAAAAGTACGTGGAATAAATAATTGGGTACACGATGCAAATAATAAAATATGTATATGTACGAAAAAAAATTAAGGCAGTACATTATTTTAATAGTTATTTCTTGATTATCAGGTATAAGTATTTGAAAAAAAGACTGCGAACAGTTTAATAAATGGAAAAGTGACTAAATTGAAAATGAGAATTAATGAAATTGCGTATTGTGTAAATGTGATAATAACCGCGTAGAATCTAACTGACAGGTTAGAAAGCGCGAGGAAAGGCATAAACCTAAATGAGATATTTAATGTAGGTATGCGAATACGAGGATGTAACTATGCCCGATTCCATTCCAAGTGCAACGCCAAGGTAATCGAGACCCCGAGTGAAAGGGTGAGGGCGGGAGGTAGGGAAGGGTAGTAGTAGGCACGCGCTTACCGCACACAAAGGAAAGCAGTGAGCACAAGCCAACCGGCGTCATCTCCGTTGGCTGGCATCTCATTTGGATCAGATTTGACTATCGATTTCCATCGACGCAATTATGCTAGCGCGCGAACGAACTCCGCAGCCGCTTTGGTTTCTAGTATTCCGATGACTGTGCACCAGGAACAATCGACCGACCCAAGGATACTAACCACCTCTCTCTCTCTCCCTCTCTGTCTCACTTGTGCCACGTCTCCCTCGATAAACGGACAACCCCCAAAGGAGTGACAATAGGGTCCACATTCAATGTCGCCGAATGAACGGGAGAGGCTATACTCGGAGAAATAGCCGAAATTGCCACTACTCTAATTAGACGGTGAGATGTATATGTAGCTGGTCAAACTGCTAGCGCGACATTAGACTGCGCTTTGGGAGTTGTACTACAGCGTAAGACTTGAACGGTAACTGGTATGTATATTAAGTGTCTTAGTACACATCGTTCTCGTCTATTGATTTGTCTCTGTGTGAACGTAGGTGTGTGTGTGTATAGGTGTGTATAGGTGAGTGCTTGCGCTATAACGTTGCGCGGGTATACGCGGCCCATAGAGGATTTTACGGTGGGTTGCCTCGGTTTAAACCCATCGGTTAGAAATCTTTGTATCCCTTGGCTTCCAGATAAATAGACGTGCCGAAGGGGAATCGTGAAAGTTTTTCGGAAAAGCACCTTGCTTCTTTAGCTCGATCACGGACGAGGTTCTTTGCTTTTTTAACTTTAACGTGAAAAAATACTTTGCTTCTTGAACGTAGATAAATTGCCTTGTGAGAAAAGAAGATTTATAAAATTCAAATTTACGCGAAAGAATTTAAAAGGATGAACATTTGATTAAAATGCATTCGATGAGATTAGATGTTTATTTTATGGGTTCGGTTCCGGATATAGTTCGATCATAAAATTTAAACCACCGGAAGAGAAGTTTAAGATATCTAAAAGCATTTTATTCAATTTAAAAATTTATACTGTTTATGCGATACTCAAGGGGCCAATGTTACTCGACTATATAATTACGCGCGTACTATACTGACATGACAAAATGTTATTAGTATTCGAAAATTCGGGTCACCTCGAGCTCTACGAATAACAATTGAATCTACCTTAAGGCGGTTATTACGCTTCAGACTTGGAAGGAATCAATTTGTTTACTTATACTCTCGAATTACACGGGTATTTTTCTTGTTAATAGTTTATATTTGCATTATATCCAAACTTAGATTATCCATTCCTTATCGAATTGTAGGTAAACCGGATGATTCCAGTCTACGTATAACTTCGATATAATATAATAATTTACGTGCTTATTTCGGAATTTGACAATTATTTGTTAAATAGTAATTTAATATTTTAATATTACTTATAAGATTTCAGTGTAAACTGACATTTTAAATATTAAACTCATTGTCTATATCTATCTATAATAATAATGATAATTAAAAATATCATTAACGCATTTAATAATTGAAATTAAAAGTATGTAACTAAAAATTTTCCAATTAATTCAAGTACCTCCATTAATACTTAACATTGTAGATATTTGAGAATTAAAATAAAATCAATTGTTACATGGAAGCCACATACACTAAAAATTATGTGCGTAATTAAATACACATTTTGTTGAAGAGAAAAAAGAAAATTAGTATATTTTAAATTTAAAACCAAGTATTTTTAATATTTAACTTCTACAAACAATATTTTAATCAATTGGCTATTTAAATAGAAAAATAAATTCATTAGGAGAACGATGTTACAACTGTTTAACACTGTACATGTTGAAGTTAATCACGAAGAATCAGTGATGCGAACATAGTCGTCCATTACGAGTATCAAGCAGTCTAACGCATTGTAATAAGACCGGTTAAAAAAAAAGCGAAGGAAACCCACGCACGGTCGCATTGGAATTTTAAGCGCTCCAATCAATTCAGTTTATGCCGACTTTGGCGCTTCCACGTGGATTTAAAATCCAATGTACCGCGAGAGCAATGCGATGGCGAATAGAAAGAGAAGGGAGGGCGCGTGCATTGTCCCGCAACTTTTTCCAAAGCCAGCCTCTGCTGTGTTTATTCGAGTGAATAGGATCCAGGCCTCTACTCTGCCACGGTGCCAGCCCTCGTCTACCTCAGCATAATAAAAGAAATCAATGCGAAACTATTTTTCTCGTCTTTTATATCGCTTCCGATTAAAATAAAAAACCGGCTGAAAAAGGAGGCTAGAGCTAAAACCGACGAAACGGCAGTACAGAAAAAGTCGTACATGTAACCATTCGATAAATTCAATATTTTATCTGGGTGTAGGATACTCTACGATTATACATTCATTATTCGACATATCGGTACGCCAAACCAATAGGTTTAAATAGAAATTTTAATGCAAGGACCAACAAGACTTTTATCTTATACTCTTGAAATCGATTTATAAAAAAAGCTGACAATATAGTAGCTTTAGATTATTCGAATAAAAGCAGCACAAGAACCGAACGAGCAGAGATAGACTTAAGACGAAAAATATTCTTTATCTCGTAATGGACAGTTATTTTGGTTCGCAGAAAAAAAAAAAGAAAATCACGTAACATAATCTTCGGCTGAATAATCGAGGCGGTAATTTTTCAAAGAATTAAAATCGCATGAAGGTAGATCTTAAACAACGCAAAGAAGAAGAAGACGGTGATGTCTATAAAAAGCAGTGGTTGCCGGCTGGCGTTCCCCTGGATTGATCGGTCGATCTGGTGGAGTGCGCACAAATTACGAGATTAAACGAGGATCCGATAGCGATTTTTTCCGTACAAATAGCCGAAGGCTGAGGGATCGCGAGCAGCTAGTGGAGGAATGCCCTCGGCCCCGTCCGCTGCATGTGCGGTCGACGGTTAAGCTTCGGGTTCGGAAGGAGCAATGGGAGAAAAACGAACGGCGAAGTCAAACGAATGGCGAAAAAAGTGCCACTCACCAATCACGTCGGGATTTTGCTTCGCATTTTTTTCCCCTTTTTTTTTGCCCAACCGTAGCCCGGAAGCATCCGAATCTCGGGGGCGCCGCGCGCGCTCTCGCGCTGCCGAGATATCGCGATCGTTTACCTTTTAGTTGCGATAAATTCGATGCAGCTAAGCGCTTATGTATTATGCGCTCGCGGCAAAGCGAGCAAACTGAATTCCAATTGGTTCCGATTGCCGAATGGCAAATGTATGACCCTGGCGAATCCTCCGATAAGGGTATATAAATGTAATTTAGGGTAACCATTTTTGTAACTAACGAAAGAGAATATTATTTCGGTAAAAATACAATAAAATTTTAAATGTTAAACTGTGGTATTTATTTTACCAAAAATTTATGACGTTGTATACCTTTATATACGGAATTATTCTACACATATCGACTGAACAAGATTTATCGTTTCGAATTAAGGTAATTTATCTTTATTAATAAAAGGCATTGTAGAGTAGAGTATTTACTAATCGCTCAAATAAAGAAAAATCGAATTACTAATTTATGTTAAAACGCATAAAAAAGAATAAAATGAGAAAAAAATAATTACATTAAAGGAAAAAACAAATGTTATGTAAATCTGATGTTTATAATTGTATTAATTTTGCAGGAAAATTTTATATAATCTCATTTTAAAAGAAACATTGTTTGAATTACATTATCATTTTTAACAAAAATTTGATATATCTATATAAAAATGCATCAAGACTTATTATTACAGAAAGTAAATGAAATTATACCCGTACGTGATGGGTACATATCCATCTATTAAAAGAACTCTGCGAGCTTTCAAATTTGATATTAGATAGGAAGGTGAATTAAAAAAATGCTTATGAAAGTTATGCATCATGATTCGATTTAATTCAAGTCCGATAGGTTTAATGAAACGAACTACTCATTTCCACCATTGGCAACTGCAAGATCAATTTAACGATTTTTATATGAATGGTATACGAAGCGCATATAGGTATATATAAGATCGTTTTATTGAAATCCTATAAAAAGCTAATCAAATCTGCGTCAATTTTTCCGATTCAACATAGGTAACGACTGGGATCAATTTTTCCACATTAAAATCCAGTGGCAGACTTTTCAATGAAAGTCGAAGAAAAATCCGTTAATTTGAAGAGGGAAGGTGGTAGTAGCATAAACGTAATTATTTCACGTCATCCGAATTCTAGTATACGAGGGGTGATGAATGATGAGTAAAACCGTGAGGGCCACCTTGGCCGGTGATGCTTTCGACGCACGTTCACGACATAAATTGCATTTTCTCCCTAAGATGATAAAGCCATTTGCTTGATACCCAGGCATCGTTATACTCCGTCGCCGCATGCTTTTCACGACCTGACCCCCACCCCCCACCCCCCCTCGCCCCCCCTCTCTCACTCTCTCTCTATCTCACGGCAGCAGCACCTCTTCACATGCATCAAATGTTCCTCCCTAAATCACCGTACTCCTGGTATATATACCACGGGGCACACAAACTTTACCAGCTCGAAGCGTCCATTTCCGCTTTCAATAAATGATCGCGTAAGCTGCCTAGACGGGCATTTTATATACTCACTGGCTAAACGGGTGCGCGTGCCTCCATCCGAAATCGAACTCTGGCTTCCTCAAACTTTTCAGATTGTGGAAGGATTCCAAGTAGATATGGCTTTCAATATAGCCAACGGCCTCCACTAAATTCCCCAACGTTTCCGAATCTATATGTATATGTGAGCACGCGCGCGAAACCTTTCCAACATTTTTTTCAGGCCTTTCCTCATCTGTTTCCTTTTCTTTCTTTATTTTTCATGACGTATGTATTGTATGTGACGAGTGCTCGATGAAAACTTTTCAAGTGGAACATACATTGCAAAGATAATTTTATTTTTATAGAGATATCCCTTTATTTGGGTCGTTGTACTATTTAAAGAATTTCCTTTCTTATTGCGAATTTTAAGCTCGATTCACGTATTTTCGGTATTTTCTCGGTTAAGTCAAATAATAATTAATTCATCGTAATTACATATTTTTGAGGGTAATTTTTAACGATTTCGTATTAATTAATTCTTCAAAAAATAAATATTGTTAGATTGCTGTGTGTACGAATGGTTTGAATTCCGAGCTTTCGAGTTGCATTTAAAAATGTTTCATTATTAAAACATACTATATTTTAAAATATGCACTAATTGTAACTTTTTTACCAACCGTAGCATCGACTTTATGAGTTGAACAATTTTTAAAACGAATAATATACATACAATCCAATATGCTTTGTTGTAATTCATAGGGTTCGAATACTCAAGTTCATTAAATTCAACATGTTAAAATATGTCTCGAATTTAAATCCACATTTGTTACAAATTAATATCGATAAAATTATATATTTTAAATTTACATTCCTTTTCTGATAAAATTTATATTGCACTAATTAAAGCAAAATGATGTTGATATGTATAAAAAATTATAATTATTTGTACAACAATAAATTATATTCTAATATTTGACACTTCCTCAAAGCACGTGTGTTACTTCATTACACGTGAACAAACTGAATTTAAAAGATTACAAATTTCAGAATAATGGAATAACTTTTAATTTAAACGAAATAATTGTCGTTTTCGTCAATGAAGCTATTAATAATAGTTTAAGAGTGATAAAATCTACACTGTTAGTAAAATTGACAGTTTCAATCTATTAAATTGAATATATATATATATATTTAAGTAATGCATACATTATTTAATATAATATTCAATTTCTGTAACTCGAAAATAGATTTAACTTTTACATTTATTATAAGGGATGATAGTGAATCTGTTAACGTGATTAATTTCACTCTTGCTCGATGTTCGTGCCTTTTCGAAAACGCGTAATATCACTCTAAAGTATTAAAAGAATCCAGTGCGTTAAATGAACTCTGTACACTGCACTCATTCATCCCAATTTCAATCATACACACTATTTTTTTCTCTTAGAACTTTAAAGTCTATAAATAAATTGGCTTTTTTTACAACTTTACTACAAGTTGTACTTGATAAATTGAACAATTAGAAAAGAATAATAATCCAACCCACTATACAAATTTGAATTTAAAATCTCGAGTTACGTAAAATAATAGGAAGAGACTTATACGTAAGATTAATTTAATAAACAAATTGTAACCAGTGCGCGGTGGTTTATTCAATGAAACAAGACTTATATATGGTGCTGAAAACAATATGTGCTTATACAAGATTTAAAGGGTAGGTATGCAACGACATAGCGCAGTCTCGGGGATATTCAAAACTGAACACAAGGTTTCGTACGACGAAAACTGACGGAGAAGCGATTCGATTATACTGAGAAACGTAGTCTCACCCTCTCAACGTTACAACACGGAAACTCGTCACGGTTCGGTGGCGATGAGCTGTGCAAACACATGGCCTCCATATACGTATAATACGCGCGTTGCGCGCTAGGATATAGCGACACTTGTTGTGTTCCTGAGACCGAGTCCCCTCCCCCACCCTGTGTGTTATACCTATATCGACGTTCTCACTTCCGTCGAATCTCTCTCTTTTCACTATTTACGTTTACTAACCGTCTTTCTTCGTTTGTTTAATTTTATTCTTTAACAAATGCATTTGACGTTAACTAACATTTTATAACGCTCGTTAATTTAATACATTGCACTGAGGGAAATAAATATGTACACATGTTGTTTCTTAACTACTTATCAAGAATTGATGGCTTAAATGCGAGCAACTAAATGTTTTTTAACTTTGTGTCATTTATAAAATTTAAAGGTAAAATATATATATAAGTTCTATTATATATACCGTTGTTACTTAATTTAAATTCGTAGTCAAAAATAGTTTAGAGCTTGAATTAAGTTTTATGTACCGGACCCACCAACAGGTAACTATGTTTATACCTCTGTGGGAATTGCGTGGAATGTTTGTAACTTCCATCTAATTACATATTTTCTGGTAAATAAATAAAAAAATAAATAAATAAAATTAATTTTGTCAATAGTTAGAATAACGTAAAGGTGATAACGAAGATATGCAGTTTTAATAATGTTCTATTAAAAATAAGTGCATCAATTTTTCAGGACAATTATTCCGTTCTCTCAGTGTGCCTATGATTATATAATTATTCAACTATTACTTTAAAAATACGTGTCACTATGAAATTGCCATATTAATATATTTAAAATTTGTAAAAAAAATTGATTATATTACTAATTTTATTTATTAGTATCTACGTAAATCAATAAAGTAAATTACCATACTAACAATAAAAACATTATAAAACGGAAGTTACCAAGTAGTTACTGCATGCATTACGTGTACGGGTATGTGTGTGCGCGCGTGTGCGTGCGGGTATGTTGTATCCATACAGGATATTCAGTGTAACAATTTTCGAAAAGGGGTAGTGGTAACATTGAAACACGCGATTGCATGCAACGCACATGAGAGCAAGATTCGCGGTTTTCCTCGATTATTTATTTTATTTGCTGGTGCGTGTGAGCACATTTTTGGTGATGTGGATGCAACCAAAAAAGGGTAATTTTTTTTTTCCTCCTCCGCGTATAAATGTAATTTTCAACGGAAGAGAAATGTGAATTTTAAATACAATTGTTATAACATTATACTGGGTTTTATTTTGTCGGGACATACATTGCGTAACTCACGGCATACGATGCACTGCGTCAGTTGTTATATTTACTGACCTGTAACAAAAATGAAAATAAATATTATATATCTATATACTTGTGTGTGTACGTACGTAAACATATATATATATACGTGCATTAGTTGTGCAAAAAAAAATTGATCGCTATTAAAGACGAGTTACGTTTTCAGTGGTCCGTGATCATTAAATTACGTGTGTATATCGTTGCTACAAACAATGGCCAATAGTATAATTAACAATAATGATAATAAATGATAAAAATATTAAAAATAAACGAGTGAAAATTTTTAACCGAACTAACATATAAGATATCAATTATTCATTAGTTTATCTATTTTGCATAATGGATAAACATATAGTATCCGTATGCATGTATGCAAGATTTTAGCGGGTACAAAGCACAGATACGGAAAACACGATGGTTGTAATTAGAATAAACTGAGCTCCAGTTTATATTTACCATAATGTGAATTATTTTTTTAATAATACAATTATTAATATGAATATATGCAAAATTAAAGTGAAACATAGATAGTACTTATTACAGTATTCTTATTTCTAATATTAACAATTGGTAAATAACATTGCATTTAAACGTGAAATCGTATAAAAAATGATGACAATTAAAAAAAATATTTCACTTAATCGAGGCAAATAAAAAATCAGATTTTTATAAATAATTGTTCTTTTGAAACACTAGTTTACAATATAGTAATGTTGATATTCGTAATAAAATAATAGATCGAATAAAACAAAAGAGAATTCTTGAACATCGAATCCAAAAGCCAGGTATCCGATCGTTCGATTGAAAAATTCCAACGTTCCATCACGCAGCCACATCGAAAAAAAAGAGAAAAAAAAGAGTAAAGAAAAAAGTTGGTAGGATACGTAGGTATATCGTACAATAGAAAACCTCGTACTCGGCAAAGATACACCACTTGGAAAGTGGTTGAGCGCAAAAATCCGTTGAACGGAAAAATCGGTCTAGCCCGTTTCGACGGGCCCTTGGATCGATAAAAGACAATCGCGTGGCTCGAAAACCCATAATATAGGCCATCGGCCATCAATCGCGATGATCGCTACTCGCGCATAAGCCCGGTTTTTCGCTGACGTCTCGGCACCTCTTCCGGCTCTCTCTTTCTCTCTCTCTCTCTCTCTCTTTCCCTCTCGGTTGTGTCATCGTACTTTATATCACGAGTCCATCGGCATCGCCGTCCATCGATCTACAACACATCGCCCAGCTGGCAATCTGCCTGGGCTTCGATTCGGGAGGCCGGAAACCGCCGCCCGGCTCGAGACATCGACGGTAATTGAGGCACGCGCGCCAGACGGCTCGTACTGCCTTTCCACCTTTCCCTCTTTCTTCCTCTTTCCTCTGCAAGAAGACAAGAAAGAGAAGGAGAGGGAGGGAGAGAGAGAGAGAGAGAGTGGCTCGTAACCCTGTCGAGACTTCCTTTTCACCCGGGCCAAAGTGTTATGTGTTGTGCATCTTTAAGGCCGAACTGGCGCGCGTGCTCGCATCCCCGGTAGCCAATCACCAAGGGGATCTCTAGAACTATACAGCCCTGGATCCCTCCGTGTGCGTATATATACAGATGTGTGTGAGGCTACTGTTCAAGGGGCTCGATGTGTGTCCCGCGCTTGAGGTGTACTGGAATTTAAGGGCTAACTCTCGGTTTTTCCTGGCATTTCTGGTATTTCTTAGATAAGAGAGAAATGCGAGAACCGAAAATTTAGTATTTTGGATTGTAATGCCCGCAGCTACCTCTTTTCAAGTTATTCACCAAATTATTCTACATTATTTATTTATACAAAAAGTTAATTTAAATTTAAATCCAGCATAGTTTAATTACATTACATTATTTCTATTCCCGTCACCTCTCTTATTCTAATTATAATCCTAAAAACTAATTATTTAATTAATCTTAAGAAATATATCCATATCTCGTGAATCGCGAGATTCTCCTTGTAATATATATACCTCCATCATAAATGTACAAGCTGTGATATGTATGGAGATGAACGAGTAGTCGAAAATTCGAGTTATTTGACAGAACCCTAGAGTTGACGAGCTCAAGTAGAACAGCGAGTCTAGTTGAATTGTTCAATTATTCGAAACCATCATCGATCTACTCGAATTACCCAAAAGTTGCTAATCGTATGATTTATTAATTCGACCATTACTGTTCATTAATATATAATTATCTATAATTATAAATAAAAATGCGATACATAATAAATATAAATGCGAAAGCATACTTTAACTTGACATTTATATAACATAACCGATCTTCACTATTTCATCGAGCATTAAAAATTCACGTTAGATTCGATATAAGAAATATTCGAGGTAATTAAAGAATAAAAGGAATTCAACAGTGGAAACAGAAAATACGATACTATCAGCTATTTTGCAATTAGAATGGAACTTCATCCTCTTAAGAATTCTCGCAATCTGTAATTAAAAGCTGTACATCAACATTAAACATCACGTAGCGTACTATTCAACTCGCTCTTGTCTATTTTATGAAAAAAGCAAAAAAAAAAAAAGAAAACGAATTTCATCATCAGATAAATGTATATATATATACATATACAGACCAACACGCACGTCACCCTAAACTTTTGTATATAAAAACCGAGTGAAGATTAAGAAAAGAAAAAAGAAAGAAAGAGGTACCTAATTTATCGTGAGTAGTGGAACTCTAATACATAATGTAGGAGAATAAGACAAGCGCATAATTTTCCTATGGCCATACGCGTATAATTAAAGCGACGTTTAGCTAAGACCATCGTCCGTCTTTCCCTCCGAGTCTCGTGTGGCACCCTCTTGTGTCTGTGTGTGCGGCCCGTGCCTGCACACTTGGCTGGGCGCGATAATGGTCGCGATATGCCGGCGCTTCTTCGCCGAGGAGCGTGACGACGACGAGCTCAGGCGCTATTATACATCGTACCTACACACATTCCTTCGACCGAATTTCTCTTGGCGCGCGCGTCTCTGTGTGCACGTATGTATATACCTATATTCTTGAATTTGCCGTAACATACCGAACTCTCTTTCTTGTGCATACTTGTATAGATCCTCTTTTCCTGTCGGTTTATTCCTTTACGTTTCACCATTTTACTTCGTTCTATTAATTTTTCACTTTTTACCCGTTACGTATAGTAACTATATAGGTATATAATATTATATTCATACGGTATAAAGATCAAGTTTTCGCGTTTATTAAGGTTCTTGCTTTACGTTTGACGGACCTAATTATACAGATGGCATGTATTTTATACGTTTAACAAATCAATCATTCAGGTAAGATTATTTGATTTCGAGAATATTTTAATTATTCTCAAGTGACACAATTCGAATTGGTTGCTGAAAATGATAATGTATATATGTGGACATCTTAATTAATGTACTCAAAACTTGGTATTAATGTATAGGTATTTTAATGAATATTTTAGTGCAGTATTGATTTACCTCTTCATTTCATTGTTAATATAATATTTAACAAAATAGCATATTAAGACGAATAATAAATGAGTCACGGAGAACCTAATATGACGAATTACTTGAATATTTGCTGCATCTGATGTAGAGATAATACAATATTTTAAATGTGGCGATTAACGAAAATAATAACTGATTAATTGATTTTTATGAAAATTATGTGGTCTATTCACCCAATATTAAATTTTATAAATGAAAACTTCTTGAATTTTACTACTTTCGACTAAATGAAATAATATTATAACAAATTATTTTTTTATTTTTAATTAACTAACTCTATAATATCAAATTCTAATTACGCACTTTTAAGTTTACTATGGTATTAGTCAATTAATGTTTTGTTTACAATTTAAATAAATTTTAACAAAGTATTGTGGAATAATTAACATTTTCACTATCTTGAAATTCCATTCCATATCCAATATGAGAACGCGTACTTCTTAAAAATGGCCACTGTTTATATATATGTATATAGGTATGTATATACATAACAAATATTTCGTAAATGTTTTTAGAAAAATTAAATTGTACAGAATTAGAAATTTTATTTTTCTAGTAACAAAAAGCTAAGGGATGTAGCATTTTTATTTATGAAATACTTTTTACGGGTGACGGAAGTTCTTTTTTTAATTCCTTACACAATAAATTGAAATAAAAATTGATAAAAATAAAGTCAAAATACAAAAAATGCATATGGGAAGTTATATATTTGCATTATGTCTTTAAAAGATAAGAAGATTTATTGTATTACAAGGAATTCTACATATTTCGAACCACTTTTTTTTTAAATTATATAATATGTAGAATAGGAAATTTTACTGAATATTTAAGGGAATTTTATTAATTTCATTAATATAAATTTTTATTTATTAATATTAAACCTGAAATATACATGTATTATGCAACTGATTGATGAAAAGTTTAAATTATTAATTGCAATCTCGCATTTATAATCGTATTTACGAATGTGTTAATGAATTATTACTATTAGATGATGTAGTTGTCTGTACAATAAACAATAATTAATATTTAAATACTGAAATTATTAAAACAACACCGTTATTATTATATTGTGAAAATGAGGTTGTGTTTATTAAATAAATCAACCGTGCAGAATAAGATAGAGGCTAATTTATTCCATCCCCCTTAAAGTATCGAATAAAGAAAACAATTCCATTATCCATCGAACCCGATTTGCGTTACGCAGGAACGCGCGCAATCCGAAAACAAGGGGGAGGAGAAAATCCGCAGTAGAAAAGGCAAAAAAAAGAAAAATAAAAAAGAAAAAATAAACGTAAAGCCATTACGCGCACCTCCTTTGTGTACCTATACTGGAAGAATCGAATAACGCACCGGCTGCTACTGCTCCCTTCTCTAGAAAGCCTTTCTACTTCAGGAATTACCCACAGCAATTTCCGGAAGCTAGGTAAAGAGTGAGTGAGTGAGAGAGAGAGAACGAAAAGAGCAGAAACCCCCTCGAACGAGCTGGCCGGTTATAGCTGCCAAGCGCCAGATAGTGGAATGGTCGAATCCCGATGAAAAGTCAAAGGGGGGTTTCGAGCCCAAGAAGGTGGAAGTGACCAGACTTTGGTAAAAAAAAAAAAGAGAGACAAGGAACCCTATAGGTAAGTGAGTGAACGAGAGAGAGAAAGAGAGAGAGGACGTACGATCGTCTCTGTATGTGTGCTGTAGCGCGCAGCACGAGCCATTATCTCGGCCGGAAGCGGAAGCGCACTCTGCTGCTCACCCACCTGGCCTTTCGCGCTCGTGTACACGTGTACGTGTACACGCGCACGCACACACATACACACACACACACACACACATGACTGCGCGAGCGTGTGGGTGAGCATGCGCGCGGGTGCATATTTGATTGTGTGGTGTGGCTCTGCACATGTCCTCTATGTCACATTAGGCGCGGGTGTGTCGCGCGGCGTTGTATACGTACCTCCTGATGATATAGGAAGAAAATGAAGAAAAAAAAACAAGGTTTCGTAAGCCTATCATGTGTACTTAGGCTTTGCGAGGAAATTACAGTTACGAGGAAACGTATCTAGCGGGAAAAGATTATTTAATTATATTAATATCGATCGCAAATTGCAGAGAGGCTCTTTCGATTAGACCGAATAGGGGACGACAACAATTTTGCTTATCCGACTACTGTAATTCTCCTCTTCCAGTTAATAGTTGGTCTATCATGCTCTCCCTGATGCAATATTCAAGATATTATAAGTAGAGACAATTTTAAATTTCCATGAGATGCCAACTCCTCTATATACCAACTTTTATATATGCGCGTTCGTACATAAGTAATATCATGCCTATATAATTATATATGTTTATATATTTATTGTTATAGATTGATATGATACTGTGTATGTATGTTGTTAAATGGTAAAGGTAAAAATACGCTGCGAAACATTGCATTATTTTTGGAACCAAAATCGTTCAATATTATAATGATAACTCAGTCATAATTTACCCAAATAATCACATATCTTTGAATATAATATGTTATAATAGCAACGATTCCTCAAATGTTACTCTAGAAACAATATTTTTACAGGTAAGTGTAGAAAATTGGTAAGAACTATAAAACATCCACAGATATCTCGACGTAAACAAAATATTCACGTTTTTTACAATAGATTGAAATGTATCGCCTTTACATAAAAATTCGCCCAATGTACGTATGATTCTCAATATTCCATTAATTCAAGACAATTTTATATTTAAGAGTAAATATTTTGAAATATACATAAACAGAGGTTTTAATGTAACTTAAATATTTAAAAATTTGTATTATTATTTTGTATCATTGTATCGATCTTAAATGCACTAAAACAACTTAAATCAAGTAAAAGCTTACTTTTTACACATAAAAAAATATAGTTATAAAGTAGTTATGAAATTTTAAGCTATATGTTTATAAAAAATAATTGTCAAATTCATTATACTTCAAATTTTCTCTGATAGCATTTTTATTTGTAATTCATCGCGTGTATGTTGCGCTTAAATTATTTTCTGGTTCTCTAAAATCTTCATGTAAATTCTAACTGCTATAATCTAATATCTTTAAATATTAACGCACACGTCCACGTTATCTAGAAGTCATCAGGGCACCATCTAACTGGGAAATAGAGTACCCAAATCCAAAAATATGTTTACTTCCTGTAGAAGATGTCCAGCTAGCCAGGGTGGCCTCCAAGTCAGCGGGACATCATATATGGGAGATACACTACCATAATAAAAAAATAGTAATTTCGTTAATATAGGATATCCAGGCAGAAAGGTCCGGAGAAAATCTGACGTTAAACAAAGACCAGAGACAAAAATCGAGGTCACAGAAAGCTCGAAGATTTTTGTATATTAATATTATATAGATGTACAATATGAAACAATTAACGAAATACTTGTGTCATTCATAATAATACCTGTTTCAGTATATCATTGTGACGTATACAAAATCAAAGTAAATAAAAAAATCAACTTACTACTAGCTTAATTAATTAGATGATGTAAGGAACTCTGTTTAAATATTAATTTTTAATATGATTGTTCAGTTTCTTTAAATATTAGTAATACCAATTCAATGATGTACGTTTACAATGCTTAATTACAATAGTACACATAGGATGGAAATTTAAATACATACATATACACGATATATTGATTATATTACTCGTTACAGTATAAATATAGTTATTAGCGGGATGTTTGCTACAGACATTTTCGTGTACACGTGTCGTACAATAAAAATGATCAAAAATGACGCACGCGCGCGTCCAGCAACCATTATTTATTTACGATTGCACGAAAGCTCTCGCATTGATTGCTATAATAAGCACGTGCTCGTTAACGCATCGAAACAAAAAAAGAAGGAAAAGAAAATACGAATAAACCAACGATAAATAATGTAAATTCTTGAATGCTATCAAAAATATCCGCGTCTCGTCAATATGTATGTAACACATTCGAATAAAAAAATATGTTATATTTGAATGAGTTTTTGCGCTCAGTATATACAGGGATATGCGACGTGTATATATATACACCTGCATCTCCGAGTTTTTCTCCGTATTTTTTTGACGACTGAAGTTTCTAGCCACGTTTGTACGTAATATAGAAAAGCACCTCGTCGGCTGATGCGTTGGAGTTGCAGTTCCGTCCGCATGGCCGAAGTGGGATCTGACATGTGAGCCGAGCGAGACGGCGAACGGACATTTCCTCATTCGAGATCGTCGACCTTTCTTCGTCTCTTCTCTCTTTCGTATCATACGCGTCCCTTATGTATATATGTAATTAACCCATACAATTTTAGCACAACTACCAATGATCTGAAATATAATTCTTATTGTAACGGTACAATACACAATGAGCATTGGGGACAGTTCAGTCTTCCCGCTGTTTAACATTGTAAGCAAGGTCAGAAAACTATACAGTAGGGTTAGAGGAAACTATTAATACACACTTGTGAAATCATAAGCATCAACTTCAGAAGTCATCAAGTGGAAGAATTGAATATTCTCTTTTCACAATTTTCAAAAGTTTATCGATATTTTGCTCAATTTTTCATTTGACTGTTGCTTTAATTAAATTATCGTTTAGCGTAGTTATACTCAATCACTCACAAAAGAAACTCATACATGGTTTACTTTCCAAAGCTATACGAAGCTTGGATAATAAAGCTCAACCTCATTCTCACGCAGGTATAATTTTTACAACGTTTAAGTATCCCAAATGAAGGCAAACATAAATTAGTACACATGTAACATTTATAAACGCAAACAACAACAAAAAAGCAAAATAGTATTTTTTTATTTTCCATTGACTGAACATTTTTTAAATGAATAATAAAATCATGACGTTCATACGTTAATTAGATGCAATTATAATTGTAAGAAATTTCAAAACTTTATTTGACGTAGAAACTTGATTTAAATTTTAACTATATTATCAATTATAAAAAATAATATAAAATTATATAATTTAACGTTTTTTGCGAAGGAAAAATTAATTTTGAATTAAAAATGCTCATTGTACTCTTTGTCTACTATGGTTGGTGGATTTTTCAAAAGTACGACCTGTTTAAAAATTATATGTGCTTTGTTTGAGATCTTTAGTAACAAGATCTCACTTGCAAGAGATTAGCTGTTCGTTCGGAGAGACCGATAGATTCATATGTAATCTTGTATACGGTATATCACCGATCAATTAAATTTTCACGTGTCAAAATTTGCAACTGGGTAGAAAATACGTCGCATTCTGGCTTGTGATTTTTCTCACCATTACAGGGTGTTCTCTAGTCTCGTCTTAGTCTCTAGAGAGATAGTCGTCTATTCTTATATTTAGCCACAGAACATCATACTGTCTCGGGTCAGCTTGCGACCGGCGGCTAAGGTAAGATCTCCAGTTTCTTACTGAGAAGTCCAAAGTGAAAATCGAGGAGGAAACGTCTATAATTTTCTAAAGAGGTTGTGCTTTGGAAAACTCCAACAACGGAACTAGTCGATAAAAAGTACTATAAAATATAATCTACGTGCTTACTTTAATCTTACTAACATTGCGTATCCAATATTTGATTGATAAAAAAATAGCTGAATATCTACTGTCTCTACCGTCATGTATAACACCTAACATCTATGTAGCCTAAGTAAGAAATTCGTAATCAATATAAATAAAATAAACTTGGTCTTGTGATAGATAATGAAAATTAAGCGCCGAAAGTATAAATACAAAGGCGAATCTAAAAATCTAACCCTTATTCTATTTACAACCAGTAGCTAATGTCGATCGCGGTCGAATGATTATAAATTTTAAATGCGCGGATATAAACGTACATAAAGGATGAAATGTGGTTTTCATTGCAGACGATAAAAAGTAACGGAAGGAGGGGTGGAGGTGACTAAGGTTAAAGGTGGTAGAGAGAAAGTTATCTCTTCGTAGACGACGCGTTATTATCGCCCTGCTCTCTGGAACATATACACGCGCGCACACGTACGCACACACGCGTAGCCTCCCTCGCACATCATCGCGCGAAAACGAAGTCTTGAAACTTCCGTGCGAAGAGCCTATAAAGGGCCCAACCGACTACGATGGCATTTTCGCTTTATGCGCAATCCTTTTGCGCTGTGCATGGAAAAATCTGTGTAAGATCAGATATCCATACATACATACATATATATATATATACAAAGGTACGATCATCTCATGAGTTGCAGCTTTTCGTATCGTGAACGCATACGGTTTACTTTATATAAATATTTAGAAAAAGTTAAATACATCCATATAACTATACGTATTGTATACATATATATGTATGTATATATTTAGTAAAAATAATAGTTCTGAACCTGGTTTGAATGTATGGCTGACTATAAGAAATGGAATATTTATATAGGTATAATTCTTAAAGTATCATATAAATATGAAATAAAAGTAAAATGTACGAGACCATAAAAACGAAGGTAATAGCTATATTTTCCGTACTCTCTCTCTCTCTCTCTCTCTCTCTCTCCCGGTTTCGGTCCAATTTCTTTACTTTGCGCACTTATTGCAAGAATATATTTCCGTCAGGGTGTCAAGTTATTTCTGAATGGAAAAGTTAAAATTTTGATGTACGAACTGAGAGGAATGGAAAATACCAGGACGATGAAGAGACTCGCAGTTATTGCGCGGAGAAAAGTTTTCACGATGAATTTTCCTTGGGAAGAAATTACATGATGAGAAAGTGTTCTCGGTAGAAATATATAAAATTGATGGATAGACGGTTTAATTGAATTTCCAATTTATATTTTATACACACGTGCATCTACCTGTATAATCAAGATTTAACACTATATATACATATATATACATATATATATATATATATATATATATATATATATATATATATATATATATATATATATATATACACACACACACACAAACATATATATATATATATATATCGTATGTGTGTGCATTATAGTTATTGTTTAAAGTAAAACCGTAAACGGCGAATAATAAATAGGAGCGTTTGAATTTAGGAAATATAACACGAGTGAACAATGATTAAATTTGCGTGTTCGTTAGTGAGGCACTAGAAACATGAAGCTATTATACAAACTGGTGCTTTTGTACTTCACGCTTGGTCTGATTTGTTCTGACGCGCGCGCGCGCGCGTTTGCGTCCTTTCAATTTTTACCTATTAGAACATTTTGCACTTGCTTTACCTCTCTCGTGTTTATCTATCTTTCTTTCATTTACCTTTCTCTCTTCAAACACTATTTTTCTCTAATTGAAGACCTGTACGTACGCATCGTTGCATTTAGCCCATTTGCTCACGCTTTCGTATCTGATCACTTTATTACAATGGTTCGTTCTAAAATATCATTATGTGCCTTTCAATAAAAATTAATTGTTTTTTTTTCACTAATTGATTACGTTACGGAGATCTTCTGCAAAAAGGGACAAGTAGAACATTTAAACAACGCCACATAGTTGTGACGTAATAATTTGAATTATTTTTGCTACTTTTAATTGCAATTTTCTTTCAAACTGTAATACTGTAAGGTTGTAAAAGATAAGGTACCTTTCTTAATACTGTAAAGTACGGCAGAATGTAATATCTTCAAGAAGCTTTAATCAAAGGACAAAGGATATTTCGTTATATTATTATACTTAAATTGGATATATTTAATCTGTTAGTTGAAAAGTTTAATTTAATAATCTTTTGCTAACGTAAAAATCATAAGATTGTTATATCGATTATCCTTAATGTAAAGTTTTGGCGGCATTGATAATATAAGTATAGCTTACAATATTAGCTTTTAATTATTACTACTAATTTTATACGAAAGGTTTCATCAACTTAATATTTAAGTTTCCGATGTGCTGTCAAGATTTACCTTCAAAATTTTTGACACGTTATATAAACGTATTTTCATTGATAAATAAGATAATAAGGCACGTATTATCTAAACTTAATAATTAGAATTTCATTATAACGTGTTTACTTTTTTGATTAGGGAAAGCTTAAAATATTCTACGTTAAACAAAATAAACGTTGTTGTTTTGCAATTTATTCACCGTGCTATAAATATACCTATAATCTTTATAAGTCATAAAGATATAAAACATATTTATTTATTTTTAACGTTTTGTATAATATTTGATGTGCAGAATTTTAATTACTTTTATTCAAGACTGTAATGTTTAATAAACATATATGCGATTTAATTATGTACTCTCTAATTCGTTTCGGAGTACAAATTACTGAGCAACAGTGGAATGTCACTTTCTTGAACATAAAAATTGAGCCAGTCCAATTAGAAGATGACTCACTTTTCACTCTCGTAAAATGACTCCTCACTCCAACTACTTTAAAGAGAGTATATATAGTGAAAAAATTACCACTATGAATTTAAAAACTTTCTCCATAAAGAATTTGCTGCTTGGCGTTGGTATCACGCGACATTTGAATTGCACGACTGCAAACGAGTAAAGTATATACTACTAAAATAAAAAAAAAGAAGGAATAGGGTATTGCATAGTATCACATTCACTAATAAAATCAGGTGTGAAATCAAGTAGGAAATCGAATGAAGTAGAATGATACGGACGTGATTCACGTGAAAATTAAGGGGTGAAGAATCCATGCATCGTTGTCACCCTATCGTACCATACCGTTTTTCTATAGCATATTCAGCTTCTCAGTGTTGTAACCAGATGCAGAAACCTAAGAAATCCTTCGTATCTGCTTCTTTTATATGTAATCCTTCAAATTTAATGAAAAAATGTCTATTTTTAAATTCACCGTTGGTGCTGATATTTACGCTTAATTTAATTGTGCTCTACTTTAAGATAAGTTGTCAGTTGTAAGTTCATAAAGTAAAATAAAGACTTGTATTTACACATTTTTAATGATCTGAACTTTCTTTAAAAGTTTATAAAGATGCGTGAATTTAAATTGTTAGAGGGTTACTTATGAAATTAGGCGTAGTCGAAGGATAAATTAAATTTATTTATTTTCATACTGTGTGAAAACAATATATGGAAAAATAGGTTCTTATATTATTTATTATTATTATATTATTGAGTAATTGAGAGGTAGACTTGACAAAATATAAAAATTATAATTTTTTTATAGAAAAATTTATCAGATAGTAAATATTAAAATACACGTGTGGTAAGTTTTATCTATAACAAATAATAATTTTTGTAATAATTTTTTAAGTCTATCTTTCGATTATTCAATAAAATGCTAATTTTTTTTACAACTTTTTTCTCCTTATATATAATATACGGAGAAAAAAGTTGTAGTAAAAAATAGTATTAAATTAGTATATACATATGCATACCTACATTTAAAATACAATCAAATAAATATAATTTTTTTAATTGAAATTACAAAGGGATGCCTAATTGGTGTACATAAATACGAAAATTATTGTACTTCGGAGATATCGACTACAATTCTTCTTTGAAATTATAATTATTTTTATATATTACTATTTCTTAGGAATATCAAAATTTAATTTCAATGTTATTTATTTTATTTTTAAAGTTATACCGTAACTTTGAAAGCGTCGTATCAGAAAAATTATAGTCAAACCATGTCATCTGAAGTTTGTTTACGGTTTCCTCAGGTAAGCTGCGTTATTTCAAAACTTCGGTGCTGTGCATCTAGGGACTGAAGTTTGATCTTGACTTACGATAATTAGCCGAATAGGATTGTTGATAATCTCGAGAGAGACATTTCGTACAATTGTGATTGAACCTTACTTATGAGTAACTTTGTTTCGTCATACAATTAGTAAACCGCATCAATCACTTAGTACAATTTATTAAATTTTCTTGTGAATTATCGTTGTAATTCTCTAACTTCTTTATATTTACACGATATATAAAAATAAGCAATATTATCACGTAATTATATTTTCTAAAAACAGCTTAACGCTGAAGTGTTACTCTATTTTTGAACTTATTAATATATTATCGTTAAAATAGTATATGTTAGATTATCTCGATATAATAAAATTATTTTCGCGAATACTTTAATATGTTTAAAATAGTATTTCCAATCTGAATTCCAAATTTGAGTGGCTCAAATCTGCATTTAACCAGTAAAAATCATTCATTAATTTGAATAATGCAGTATGCTTGTAGCGAGATATACGTATATATAAAATTCGACAGAAAGATTATACCAAACGACACTCAATTGCAAGTTTCACATATAGTACAAAGATAAAAAAAGTACGAACGTTATAAGTATATATGTATATATACATTGGGGAATGTGTTTTTGTTGAACCAATTCGAGAGAATGACGATCGAACGCGAAAATGTACTTTCGTTAACTTGGATCCCATCTCCGGAGTCTCGAGTGTACACTCATTGAAGAAACGAAAGAAACGGACAAGGCTGAATTTGGAAAGACATTGCAACGTTTGAAAATCGCGAGTAATAGTGTGGCGTATAGTGTTAAGTGTTACAGGTTAATGAGCTCGCGTCCCGTCGAGGGCTCGAGTACATATACGTGCCTCGCATGCACAGATTGCTCAGTACTTAAGGTTTCATCGCCACACTCTCTCTCTCTGTCTCTCCTTCTGTTGGTTTCTTATTCGTGTGTAGGTATACACATCAAACCCTCGGCTCGTCCGAGAAAGGCTTGCTCGACTTGCACGCGCCGAAACGGCAAAACCACCGAGTAGAATGTGTATACTGTTTCTTGACGGGGGACGGGGGATGGCTGATGGTGGTGGTGGTGGTGGTGGTGGTGGTGGCTAAATTAATCGCGGTAGAAGCCGTTCAGCCGGAACTAAGAGGATTCACGGGTCACCGCGCACTTCTTGAGTTATGCTCCAATCGCGCGATACAACAACTCCTCCTATATACGGGAAGACCAAAAGTCCTGCGGAAGGAGTTTAAAGGGAGGAAAGGGGGTGGAATCGGGTAATCCTTACGTAGGAAGCCAACGCTCGCGAAATCGAAACTCGACTCGGTATTAACTTGTCTTGAAAATTTGTCACTACAAGGTGAGTGTAAGTAAGGTAACTTCTTCTTGGCTTTTCCTATATACATATACATGTATACACTGCCTCGTGTTTCTATTGGCTTCTCGCTTTTCGAGTAAGCGATAGCTTTGCTTCTTTTTCCTTCTCCCTCTACTTCTCCTTCTTTTTCTTCTTCTTTCTTTTAGGTCTTGCCTTACCGGAGTACGGATCTCTTGCCGCACGGTGACCTAAAGCTCTTACGGACTATCGTGTAATGAAATATTTTTCATTTTTCTGCGGATTAAAATATCTTGTAATTACCTTTCTATTGCCAATGGAAAAATCGTGACAATTATTCATCTACTAAACCTTTTTAATTTGTGTAGATTTAATTGCATAATTGTTGCCGATAGACACAGAAATCGAGGGTTTTTTTACAAGTTTCGCAGAAAGATTGCACCCTCTATGCACTCGTAGATGCGGTTCCCGCACCCCTCTCGTGTGATATTTCACGGCAATATAGCCTGTACCTAGGGTGGTCTGGTCAACCCGAAGCTATCAGATCCCTCGCGGGAGGCGATTCCCAACAGAAACGTGGATCAGCGTGCACGAAAAGTAATTTTCGGGGCCGCTCTGGACTGAGAGGTAGGAAAGGTACCCTTCTCCGAATGTATGCTATCAGCTGCTTTTGAAAATCGATATTTCGTGTCAAAAAAAGGGCACGAGCAATGACCTCAATTGCTGCGTTACGAAAAAAATTTGCGGTCGACGCGAAAAACAAATGGAATCTGAGAATAGGGAGAAAATAGCTTCGCGTTTGTATTTTTTCCCCGAGATTCATTCGCTCATTTGATCTCGATTTGCGAACAGCATGTACAAACTTCTTGTATCAATATAAATATGTATATGTATATGCAAGGAAAAAATAAATAAAATTATTTCCGTCCAATCTGTAACAATTATTATCACGTTTATTATCTGAATTTAAGGTTAGTGGGTATACTGAAATTTGACAAAAATGACTAAAATATCGATTTTATTCAAAACTATTTTTGAAACCTTTACACAAAGAAAATACGTGTATATCAAAATATTTTCTTTATTTATTTCAATTATAAAATTCAATATCAGCTTATAGGATTTATTCTTTTAAACACATCTTTAGTATCTTAATACTCATCAATTTGCTCCTAATGTCTTTCTACACTTGAAAATTTACAAACAGTTATTTACTTTATATTTTTTTATGTATATTTAATATAATATGTATACATAGTTGTATAAAACATACTTTGTATTTTTTACTATCTTGTGTCTTTAGGAAATTAATATTTTTTTCGTTTTATACAATTATTCTGTTCACATTTCAATAACATTGAATATTCAATTTATCCAATACAATTCATTTAATATGATGTAAACCATACAATTTGTACACGCAGAAATGAATAAAATAAACTTGTAAACGTAAAAAAATTGAAGCCACAAAAGCATGCAAGGGTAGCTTCAAAACTTGTTTGCAGAGTACACTGACTCGAATAGTTAAGTGAGTTCGAACGCTCGTAAAATTACCCGGTATTCCAAATATCGAACTGTCAATATCATTAAGTGCTTAAGCAAAACGCGCAAAGATATAAATGAAAAGCCTTTACTACGCTTTATTTAATACATCTCTGTAAGCTTTATTTATTCGTGCGTACATTGGTCCATTTTAAAACAAATATTTATTTAGTTATTAATATAAATATATAAATCTATAAGTAAAAACTTTTTTTATTGCAATGACTATTCATCTAATTCATCAATCACACAAATAGTTTCACATTTTCAATTTTTAATTTTTTTAGTAATAATAAATTATTAAAGAGGTTGAGGTAAACACAAAAAATGCTGTAGATATGTGCGGAATAAAAAAAAGTTACAGTATTACAATACATAATGTAATAATGCAGCGGTTAGAAAAGTAAAAATCTGGGGGGCTAGTTAGCTGTATATAATGGTTCTCGCGCCTATACTTGCGTCAGGCGCTATCGCGCCTTTTGACTACGCTATTAGTACTTTCATCACTATTTTTTACACATTTATTCGTTTTTAGTATGTTCACTGATGGAAGTGAGCATTTGCAGTCTATACAGTTTCTTAACTGTTAAGAAGCCGGACTTTATAATTAAGTTTTTCCGCGCGGCTTAATAGTTAATCCATACGCTGTTGTAGACAAAGTTAAGTCGCGATGTATTGGTATTGAAGCCACACATAGTGACAAAGAAAAATTTATTAACATAATAATAATAATTATTATTATTTAATAAAATATAGAAATCAAAGTAGTGATTGAACAATGTAGGGATATTAACTTCAGGGAAAAGAGTATTTGTCGAAATCAGTAGATTAACCAAACTACAAGTTTACTTGGTGACCTTTCGATGGACTTCATCCATCCTCATCAGACTACACCTTGTTATTTTAAAATAATTATTAATTAACATTATTTTATACATAAATTTTGATAGTCACTATTTTATCTATATTAATTGCGTTAATTAACATATAAACTTAATTTAAAAATTGACAATGATTTTATAATTTGAAATTACCAAAGAGAGAAAAACACTTAAAAAATTTTTATATCTATTCTATAAAAGTTAAGGTTATAACAGTTATCTTTCTTTCTGATTTTCTTCATAATGAAAATAATTATACATACCTTATATTAAAATTAAATAACTACATAAATAAAACAATACACATAATAATTCAACCCCTTAAACAAACAAGGAGTCAAATTCAGATTTATTATACAGTACATCACATACAGATGATTTAAATAAAATTTGAATTTTCGTTATTCGCCTGTGTACCTTGTCTTTACCAAGGCAACCAATGGTGTCGAAATGCCGCGCGAAAATTAAAATTATCTTAATATAATTTAGTAGTCAAATTTAAAAATATTATTTTCTACGTAATAGTTATCTATGATGAATTATGTTTTGACTCAGGGTTGTTAATAATAATTCTTGATATTTCTTTACAATAAAGGTTTTTGCATTTACTACAAATGGCGGTAGTAATAATTATTAAATACGCAGAATATAGAATCCACTATACTTATTATTTTTATAGTAGAAAAAATATTTGATGAAAAATTGAAATTGATCAAATTTGTACAAGTTTGTGTTATTATTCGTTTATATCGATAAATATGCCGTTAATATAATAAAATAAACAAGTTTTACAATATATTTTTGTTGTACAATTGATATGACAATAAACGTCTAGTAAAACTACGAGAACCTCTTTGCATGCATTCGCTATCTAGAAAGATTTGCTAGCATGCTTCGTAGTCGGACTTCCTCACGGACGTAATGTATACCGAAATGTTTTGTGGGCCGGATCCAGCAAATGAGTTAAATTACTCTTTTCTTTCAACGAGTCCTAGTTAAATCCCTGGTAAGTTTTCGCGACATCCGAAATTGTGCCTTCCTACATTTGGTATTTGATGTACGATGTTAGTCCAGTTTCCAGAGTCATTACCGATTCCTTCGTTGAACTCAAACGAGAGAAAGCGTGCAAGTCCTGCATCGTGCTTATGTAGGCTGAGTACGACGCTCATCAGCGCTGGAGCACGTGATTCGGTAGTTTTCTGTAAACTCGTGTGTATTAAACAAAAAGTTTCTTACGAGAGGTTAAATATCCTTTACAGGCGTTATAACTACTCAATTTTCTCCAAGTTGACGTGTTTAACTGCACATTTGAAAGTTTCACTTGTTTTACAAAAATTGTGAGAACTAAATATTTATTGCTCTCGTTGTATCAGAATGTGTGCAATCGAAATTTATAAATTTTGTAAGTTATTAAAGTTCTTATTATGAATTTAGAAGACAATTGTGTACTATTTATAATCTAGTAAAAACCTCGTATAAAAGTATACTTTTTAAATTATTAAAGTAAACCTTTGTAGATTGGTATTCTCTTTGTCTAGTAGGGTCCTCTGAAACCAGTATAGGCTTTCAGTAGCCCCAGCCCACAAGTTCCCTTTGGATCTAACATTATTTCCGCATTGATGTTCCTAAATTAGATCCTACATTGCATCTACATTATTACTATATGGAATTCCACATTGGACCTCATAAACTTCAATTTCGAAATGCGATCGAATTATCAAATAAGATTCAATAAATGTTGTTCATAATATTTGTTTTATAGAGTTAAATTAATTATTTTTACGATAACGTGTATACCGCTAATGTGGTATATGCCGTGTACCCTTAAAGCCACCCCCTGGAATTGGATTTGGGATTTTTCGGTGTATTTATTTTACGTTTGTCATTTAATACGATTTCTAATGCAGTGTCTGATGGTTTTTAGTTGGAAATTTAAAATTTTAAAATTTCATTGGAGTCCAATGATGAAAACTTCAGATACATAACTTAACATTGTAGGTTATAGTTGCTATTATTTAGTAATATGCAATTGCATATTAAATATCTTTCCTGAAAAATAAACAAAGTGTATACATATTTCTCAAATAATGCAACTAATATTGTTATATATTAATTCCAAATCTCATTGTGTATTTACGTAATGATCAGTTCATTTCTCCTTTATTCACTAATTTAATATCGTCTTTTTATTAGTACACAAAATTATTGAAAAATTTAATGAATTAATTATTATTCGAAATAAGATAACGAGTGACCTATAACATTCCATTTCAAAGCACTCAAACTATTTCTCGTTAATATTTAATTCGATAATAAAATAGTAATATATTTAATGCCGAGGAATGTTAATGAATTTATAAATAAAATTCAGATAAAATAAACATAAAAATAAAATAAAAATAATAGTTTCTTTAATATTTATGAAAATACGCTAATGTTAATTATTTTCTTTGTCATCAAATCTTATGTAAAAAACTTTCATTATATAATTATAAAGTTAATAATTGTAATTTATATGTGTATCTTTTATTAATGTTTTTGTAAATTGCGATATAGACTTTTCTGTGAGGAAAGACTTGTCAAAACTTATGAAGAAAAACACTCAGAGATGTTACTCATCCAGATAGGAGCCACGATCCGCGCTACTTAACTCATATGATCAGTTGACTCGAGTAAAAATTATCAATCTAGCCTTGATTAGAATCCTTACCAATCTGATGTATTCCCTGGTCAGGATTGTGAGGCTTACCCTATCAAACCTTATTTTCCTAAATTATTATTTGTATTAAATTGCTAATAACTTTTGTTACTAGTAGCGCATGAATATATTAATATAGTCCATTATTATATTCTAAAGTTCCGTTTATCCCCCCAAAAAGATCAATTGATGTAACTCACTATCCACTTGGAGCGATAATTGCATATCAATAAAAATTTCGCTGATAAGTAATAGGAGGAATTCTCGGTGGTTTTCCTGTTCCGTAACAGACTAAAACTATTTTTTCATCAAAATACCAAAACAAGTCTTTTTAATAATTTTTATAATTGTAATTTTCTTATTAACAATGTTGTATAGATTTCATTTATAACAATAACTTTTAATCTTCATTACAACTATATAATTTTTGAAAATACTAAATACTTTATAAAGAAGACCAACGCAGCTGTTCTTCATTTTAATATATTGTATGTAAAAGTCAACATCGCGCTTTGGATGATTTAATTGATGTTTTAATAAAGTAACTCATACAGTCTGGCTTATCAAGATTTCCGTATATATACATATATATCTACTCCAAGTCGGAGATTGTGTGCAAATAATGGATACAACAGACGGTTCACGGTTTCATCGGGCAGAGGACAGATTTGCGCTATTACAAAGATTGTTTTCCAGCCTGGCTGCTGTCCAAGGCGCCGCAGTTCCAATGCGATCTAAATTCTCTTCCGTTCCTGGTAGTGCAAAAGTGATTTCACTCGGACAATTAAATTAAAAGAGTAATCGGTCAGATAGAAGAGGAAAAACGAACATCTAAAACTTTATCGAACATCGATTCTCTTTTTCAGTTTTAAAATACTCTGTTTTTAATTTACTTCAAATTTTTTATATTAGTCTATTATATCAACCATCGTTAAATGGCGCAATAATTCTTGGGAAATATTAATTAATATTTCTGGTTGTAAGTACGAGCCGCTGATTTTTTACTAGTTTAAATATAATAAAAGAGGCACAATTTTATATGAATTTTATCTTTCAAATTTATTTTTAAAGAAAAAAATGATTAACTCAAAGTTTGGAGATTGACTTCTATGTATAGATAAATTGGTTTTCGATTTACTTCAATGTTCAATCATCTGCATTTAAAAAAAAGTGATATCAAAATTCACATGGAACTATTTGAATGGGTATCAAATTTTTCTACGTTTTTTTTTTATTGCTGTACACACGATCTTTACTTTGATTTTGAAAATAAAGTAATTGATTATTGTTTTAAATTATAAATGCACATATAATTGAAGTAATCTCGGAAATTAAAAAAATATTTAAACATTTAGTTCGATTTCATTATTTTTATTCTTAAATATAATAATAATAATCTGTTATAATTTTTACAGAATGCAATGTTAATTAGCATTCTTATTATTTTACTACGTATTATACCTCTGAAGACTATATCTAAACCCAAAGTGCAACAATATAAAGTCGGCATCTTTCTCTTTCAAAGTTGTATCTTATAGGACGCAGAAGAATTCACGAAGGACTCCGACAGTGGCTTCGACGTAACGATGGAACTCGTGGATGAAAAGTTTTTCTTTTGCCAAAGGAGCGCAATACATAGTATACACTGGAAGATGCGGGTGAAAAAGAGTACATAGCGCTGCCGTAGCACTGATAAAACTTGCAAGTGTATTTTCTAAGCTTTCATACTATTTATTCATACATCTTATAAGCGTAAATAACATTTACTACTGCACGCATCAGCTATTTTAGAAAATTACATTTTCACGTTATAAACAAGTATTTGTACTTGAAAAAAGTACAAATATCATTGTTTGGAAAGAAAACTTAAGTAACGATTACCAAGTTATCGCGATGTTAGACTACATTGCAAAACATCATCTTAGCAAAGACGTTGCTTGTGCAGAGCCATTGCGTACTCGGTGTATACCTTATTTCATATAGTACATTGAATTACGTTTACTGTGCGTTTACTTAACCAAGAGTTGAGCGAGCTCCACTCGGTATAAGAAATAATCGACGCAACTGTACTACCGCTTGTATTTTACAGCCCTTCATTAGATGGAATTATTTATTTTATAAGTACGGGTGTTCTTTGAAATATTTATACATATATATGTATACCGAAGAAGAAGGGGAAAAAGCGAGCTTTAATCTTTATCTATAGAAAATATGTTTAGATCCAATAGGGTAACAAACGTAACAATTACACGTGCGTACGCTTACACATATGTAATTTATTTAAATATCTGTTTTGACAAACTTTCATATATATACTTTAATAATGGGTTGGTATAATGTCGTTTATTTTGATAATACACGATAAACAAAACAGTTTAGTAAATCCTGAATTTTAATTGCAATAACGTAAGTATATTTTATATAAAATTTATATTTAATTGTTACAATATTCTGCTCGTACGATAATAGTCATATAAAACGTACGTCCATGCTTAAAAGTTTAAACGTGTAATAATGTTTACTGTAATAGATTCATCGAGAACGTTATAAAAGCACAAATTCTGCGGCTAACGCGAACATTTGTAATAAGGTTAATAACGTGTGATGAATTACATCTCGGCTCATTTGCTCGTTCACTGCGCAAATACGTTAGTGAAAACGTGTGTGGAATTTAACCGAATGCATTCTCTCTTCTTTTTTTTTTTTATACAAAATTTAGTTCATTGTAAGCGCAATTTCTTTCTATTGCTTTTGCTTCAATTCAAATACCATTCTGAATAAATTGATTCATTATTTTTAATTAAATATTCAATACGTGTGTCTAAAAGATCGCTTGCTGCTTACTCATTATACATTTTAAATTAAAAACCGTTCATACACCACTTTACACTTTTATTACAATAAATTGTTACGAATATATATTAAACACCTATTATATTTCAAAATTAAATAAATTAACGTTTTTAATTATTATTCATGCATGTTTACGAATCCGTGATTCATAATTTATACTTTACTTATTGAAACTCACTTGATTGCTGATGAATTCAAAATCGACAACATATGAATATCTTTCACTAAATTTATATTTGAAGGCAAATACTATCCACCCAAAAAAAAATTAATTCTCGCCGTATAATTTTATGAATTATGAATTTTTATAAATTTACATCTGGTGATGGTTAACGATCCACTAGAAGCTCGAGCCGAAAGAGGAAAATAAAAACTGAACTTTAATTAACTGGAGCACTAAAAGCATGCTAATATTAGATGCATCAAGAGAAAACTTCTACATTTCGGTTAGATTTTTAATAATTTAATATTCATATTTAGTATCGTCAAAAATTAATCGAGAAAAAATCATATTTGTTAAGTTATAATAGAACAATATAAAATTCAAAATGTTATATGTTTAAAATAATACATATGGATGTAAGAAAAAAACGTAATAAGAATATTTAGTCAATTGATTTATAAAAATATGCATTCTTCGTTGTTGACACATTTGTCACTATTATTAAATTTAAAAGCCAATCGTATTAAACAGATTATTATATAAAACGCAAAGATTAGTCTGAAGTGACCAGCTTGAATTAAGGAGGGCGGCTATTACGTTTCATTATGAATAATAGCCGTCTCAAAGTGCCTGCAGTGGTTTTGCTCGTTTGCAGGGTTATGAGCAACGCGACATTCAAATATTTATAAGTTCACGCAGTCGATCTTAACATAAAATATAATATAATTATTAATCAATTAAATGTAATACGTACAATCGATTATACATTAGTATAAAGTACGATAGAAAATTTTTATGATGAAAAACAATTATTATTAATGTATGATAAAGATTATTTTATAGCTTTAGCAAATTACTTTTGCATACATCTAACAATAAGTACTATAATTATTGACTTGTTGGAGTATTATAAAATACATCATAGGATACAAAGAATAACATAATAGAAAAACTGTATCAAAGCAATGTAAACTGATTTAATAACTACGCTTCGTATAACCATCACAATGATTTAAGCACCCAAAGTCATAAGTCTTAGAAATAAAAGCACGCTTAGTGTCTAGTTCGCGCCGTAAAATGAAAAAAACAAAATTGAAATTTGCCGTCACGAGGAATGTAGTTTAATTATACCAATGCACAGTTTTAGAAACGTACGTATACGTATATATACACATACGTAAAGATCACAGTATTCTGTCTATACATCGTATGTTTAGTTAATAATAGAGCGTCTCGAGAAATTTTGGTCTGTTGAATTTTACATCTAATTACCAGTGAAAGTTCACTGTTAACTATAAAACATAAATGCGTGCTGTTCTCTTTCTTTTTACGAACAAAGTTGATTAAATTTTCTAACGTGTTCACGTACGAAAATAGATTTTTATACCAAGTGTAATATATTTATTTCATTATCTCGTGAGTGTGTACATGCATGTGCGCTGTAATACAATTGTTCAAATGATAATAAAAGCTTATATTAATAAATTCAAGTGGAATTTGATTAAATTATTAAAGAAAAATATTGTTACATGCGTATGCAATTATTAATTAGTATTATTATAGTAAAGATTAATGAGTGTGACAGGTACATGATTCATACTGTCAAACATACACTGTCCTTGAAAGTACACGAACAAAATTACTAGAAAAAGGTTGAGTCATCGTTTATTCTCCGAATGGTTTAATCTTTTACCACCAATAATAAAACGAAGTTTTAATAAAATAAAATGTCATTGCGGTTAAAGGGACTTAACACCTACAGTTTTTCAAGTTTGCCATTTTTCTACGTCGGTTAAAAATGATCCTTCATCCATTCCCACGTACTCATCTAATTCCAGTCGCTAATTAACTATACCCTTTGTGTCACGGGAGCGAGATGAGCTTGCGATTCTGCCACACCGATGCTTTCCGATGAGAGGAAGTCCAATGTACGTTTTTACTCATATCCTTTCCATCACCTCTTTCCGTCTGCTACTTGGTTTTTTTTTATAAGCGAGAGTCCGAACGGTGACCCAATTTCTCTCCACGCCACAAAACCGGGGCGCAGCTTATTCACAGCTCGTGGCGTGGTTGATGCATTTTGAAAAAAAAGCTCACTCTCTCACGTGTGTTAAACTACCCCTACCACGTTCAACCATTTTCTCCTATTCCCATAGTCCTTGGCCTCTTAATCCTTTACGTCGCGAGGTTTTGCTTTGGCTTTATACGTCACACATGAGCTTGAAGTATTATACCTATATGACTGATCTTCCATTTCCCACATGTGCTTTCTACTTTTGCTTATTTTTCTCCGCGTCTCGTTCTACACCCTTTTATTCCCTTTGGCATGTCCATTTTCCACAATAGTTACGTAGATGCGTTTAATTAAATCCAACAAAAAATATATCAAATGAAAGATACATTTAAATTTTGCTATTCGCGATATAGATTTTCGCTCGAGGCGATCCGAGCGTCGATTATAATTATAGAATTTCGCGCGACTGAAATTTAGGTCTGATAGAAAATTGCTACCACTAATGGTTTTGGGTATATGTATTATAAATCTATACACGTTCATTATTAAAATGGTAATTGATTTTTAATTGATTGTATATAGGTGCTTTTTTATATTATATTTTATATATTGTATAATTAAATAAATAATTATCGGTATTACTATTTACTCTCATAGTATAGTAAATTTTAAACAGGATTTTGTAGAAATAGTTTGTTAATTAGAAATTGTACACACCGAATATTTGGATTTAATTTGATTGCAGTACACGCATTGATCCAGGTTTCCCAAAATTATTTACAAATTACAAGTTACAGTGACAACTCAAAAATTTGAACGAATTTCGATACTCGTAACAGTAGCGTGCAAATATATTCTAAATAAACATTAACTATTTGTTATTTCTGTACAATAACGTATACAGAATTAATAATATTTATGCAGATCCGATTAATTTTCTATATGCTCGGTATAGATAAACAGGATACGCGTATACTAATGAACTAATAAACGATTAATATTTTTATTTATCAATTGAAATCATAATTAATAATGATGAAAAGTTAATTAACACAGATTCGTAAGTGCAAAGATTTGCGGGGTATAAATTTTTCATGCACATAAATAATAATCATTTTAAATTCGAGGCGACGTATGAATACAAAATGATGGAATGGAGGGAAGAGCATCCCGAGTGAAAGACCGGGTATACCAATATAATGTCAATTTGATAATGAGGCTATTACATTTTGGGTATAAAAATAAAATTAATTTTTATGGGAATTTAACTGGATAGTGAGTGCAGTTACCGCGTCATCAAATGAATCAACGAGTCTGTGTTTTTTACTCATCAAGACAAAGGCAAATTGGCAGAGGAATGAAAAAAATGTAAGAGAAAGAGAGAGAAGAAGAGAGAAATATCAGGAAAGAGAAGACCGAGGGAGAGAGAGAGAGATGGAGTATGGACAGCACGTGCACTGCATAAGTTCAGTCGACATCTGCCGGTAAGGGGCTGCAGTTACTTGCTTATTTTTTTCTGCATCTTGTATTTTAACTCCGAACCGAGTGGCATAGTCACGCAATTATTCAAACTCCATGGAAATTTATTATTATTCTTAAATAAAGTAATTATACGAGCAAAAAAAACTTTTTTTGGGTTACTCTCCTAGTTTCGAATGGAAAAAGCATGCGAGACCCTTGTTGGAATGCTCGAATGCTAAACTTTGCAACATAATAGAGTTGAGATTATTGATTACGGCAAATTGCTTGTTTTCTGATTATACTGTTTTATTATATTCGATTGTAGACCTTCGAAGAAGAAGATTAATGTGCTTAAATACTTTTAACTCAAAAGCCACCGTTATTAATAACTTTCGAAATTAATGAATCTGCGCGTTCGCTAATGTCATTACATTTCTTTGCTGTACTTTGATTTTATGTAAATCTGCTGCAGTCGATGTTTATTTTAGACGTATCGCTGTACTTGTTATAATCCATAAGAACTGTTTGATATTTAATTATCATTTTTAATGATAAATATTTGAAATATATCGATCGATCACTTAATTTAATAGTAAAGTTTTATAATTTAATTACTAGAAACATCATTTGATTAATTAACCACTTTACAGCTGTTTTATGATGAATGGTTACCATTTGCTTGTAAATCATTTAGTTGTTGACACGAAGTGTGTGCGACGCCAGTAAAATTGTTGGATATTTTACTTATAATTTATTTTTAAAAATAAAATAAAATCAAATTATATTTTTACTTAATACGTAGACGTATTTGTGTATTTTTAAATTAATTGAAAATCAAATTGGAATTCATACAATCAATTATTACATTTCAAATTAAATTGAAAATTATTAAAGGTTTGCTTGGTTGATGTTGAAAATAGAGTTTAACAAAATTAAATATATATACGCAATTTTTTTTATTTATACCACTTTAATCTTTATTGAGATTATTTGGCTACAATATATTTAGAATTAAAATTACATTTAAAGGTACAATTTTATGTTACATTGATTGAAATGTGTGTGTAGTGCATTACAAATAGTAATTGATGGATTAATTAGTGATGTATTTGTCGATAAGGGAACTTGTAATAATTTTAATTTATTGGTGAATTTTGTTCTATACGCTTTATATAATGGACAGTGCCACAAGATGTGATCAAATCTTCGTTTTCGAAGCTGCAAGTACATTGACAGCTGCTCCATTGAGTACTATTCCAATTTTATTTAAAGAATAGGCCGAATTATAGTAACTTGATCGACATATATTGATAATTGAGAGTATTTCTCTTGACAAATTTAATTTGGCAAACTATGGTTTATTCATTGAATTACAAAAATTTCCAAAGTAGTGAATGCCTTTTATTTTACTTTCTTGACATATAATGGATTTAGTATTTGTTTTTATGCAGTTTTTGAAATTGTATTTCATGTCAGTGAATGGAATTTTGATTGAATAATTGTTAATTGATTTTGTGGCTTCTTTAGCTAATAAATTTGCTGTATCATTTCCTCGGATGCCACTGTAAGAGGGTATATCCAATAAAATTTTATATTTGGTGTGATAAAATTTTTTTATTGTATCAGAAAATTGTCGTTTGATTTTAAAATGAATTGGTTTTAATATGTAGCTGAGAAGGTTTTAAAGATTCGAATGCACTTAGTGAATCAGTGAATATGATACAGCTTTCAGTGGAATATCTTAGAGGAATTTTCGTAGCTAGGCATAACGCATAGCATTCGGCGGTAAAGATAGAAGCTTGATTTGTTAAACTTCTTTTTAATTTTATATTTAACTCTATAATAACACGCACTGCCAACTGAATGTACGTCGGTTAGTTTACTGCCATCGATAAAGAAGGCGTATGAGTTTTCTGTTGAAATTAGTTTTTCAACTTCAATGTTAAGTTGGCTGTTTTGTGTTAACAGTTTGCCGAATTCTGCATTTATATCAATTTCATTTATTTGACAACAATATCTATTAGTATATATATTATAATGAATACTGGTCATAATTGTTTTTTCATAAGATGTAATGTTCTTGATACATTGAGTAAGAGTATCGCTTTTAATACGGTTATTATCACTCTAATATATTTTTTATTCGAGTTATAGTATTATAAACACGAAGGTTTTTTGCAGATGTAATTATTACAAAGATATTTGACGTGTTCATGTAAAAATTCTAGTTTCGCTTCAGCCAGTAATATATTGGTTGGAGTACTTGTTCTGAGTCCTATATATGTATATATGTATCTATGTATATGTATATGTATATGTATATATGTCTAGATATGTATATATAATATGTACACGTTATCAAGTTTTGAACCATATGAATTATATATACCGTCATGCAAAAGCAGTGATATTTGTTATTATAAACTAAATGATAATATTCATTTATCGATAGCGCATCAGCGTGTAACTATGGATATGCGTACTTGTAAACTATATACTTTATCATTATGTAGAATTAACGCTGATGCAAATGTGTATAGAAAATTTAAATGACAACGCTAATAGAGCGGTATTAGCATAAATTAAAAAATAAATTTAAATTTCAAACGAAAGAGAAGGGATGTTCACAAACGAGTCGTTGAACTGACCTTGAAAATGACCGATAACAAGTAGACAGCATATCAACATGCACGAGCAGCTCGAGCATCCCATGCTGGTAGGTTGGCGGTTGTGTCGCGTGCGCGCTTACGACCCAGCGCGCGCGCCGATGACACACGCGCCTCTCCGAGGCTACGAAAATCGGGTCCACCCGATATATCTGTATGTATGGATGTAAATATATATATATATAGGTATATATATAGGTATATAGGTATATTTATATACGTATATATATAAGCAAAATAAATGTATATATATATATGTATACACACGCACACACGTATCTATCACTACATACGCGTATACATCGAAAGTCTCACCAAAGTTGTCACAATCACTTTCGGCGCATCAATTCAATAGGGACGCATATATGTATGTACGTACGAATTGAAACACCCACTTAAAGGAGAAAAATCACTGAAACGTCCGGTACGTTAGTATAATTATAAAACGCGACGGGCAGCTCCGCGCGTGGTGCGGAACTGAGCGAAACTAAGCAGCAGCAGCAGCAGGCTACGAAGCGTCGTCGACGACTGCTACTACTACTACTACTCGTCCTCCCTCCCTCCCACCCCCCCACCATAATGCGGCGGCCCGACGACGACCGCACAGGCGGTATAGGTGTAGGTGATACGGAAAAAGGGTGCAGGCAACTTCGTTGCCGACTTTACATGTGCCACATGTCTATATGTATATCTGTATACCATCACAGGGGAGCTAGCCCAAACAATATCACCTGCTCTACGCTGCCTCCTCGTGCATGTATATATACCTACACGTTTGGGGGCCGAACTCACCTGTCACTACGCGTGAGGCAGCACGCGCGCCTCGCCGGTTTTCTTCGGGCTTTTTAACTGCCGGGTTACGAGGGATGGCGTTTCCTCTTCTTCCGTCTTCTTTGGAATGTTAGGTCAGGAGGGTGTGCGCGATCGTATAATAATACCTTTTCCGGTATCTTTTTGGAGGGGTAAATCGGATGTCACGGAGCCCCATTCAGTTTGTTTTATTTATTACGTGCCTTTGCGAACAACAGTTTTCTTTTCCGTTTCAATTGGTCGTTAAATTTGTTTTATTTTTCGTATGAATTATTATAATTTTCTTGATACAAAAGGAAACTGCGTTAGAGCGTAAACCATTGCAACCTTGTACAAAATTCTTTTTTTTTCAATCTACTTAGTAAGTAGAACAAGCAATTATAATATAGATTTAATAATCGTTTTTCAATTAAAATATATTTAAATAATAATTTATTAGTAGCTTCATCTACTTTATTGATATTTTCATAATTTAGCAAACAATATTTTATTGTTAATTAACGTATCATTTTTATTTTCAAATTTCATTCGTATACGTTCATATCAATATTTTTGTGTAATGATAATTTGGTTGAATTTATTTTTTTAAGCAATTACATTGATAGAAGTAAAATGTATGGTATAATTTTTTAGATGTTCACGATATTATTTCAGAAATATGTCGATAATGTGTGTATTATGTGTTGAATATAGACGTCCAGGTCTATGTCAACTTATTAAAATTAAGTACATAAACTTTTCACCAACGTAAAGTATTCACCGTAAAAAAATCGATGAAAAATTTAGAAATTACAAAAATTTAGTAAAAAAAATGTAGAAGATGCTCTTTTAAGTAAATGGTTAAAGAGGAACTTTGTAAAGTATGCAGTTCTTTTCGTATTTTAAATGTACATAATTTAGTTAAAAAACATGTGTTAATAATTAAAGAATTAGTGACCTAGTTATTCTTTCAGATTTCTTTTATTTGTATTAATTTTCCAATACTCGAAAATTACCTACCCCTATATTTATAAACTAATTAATCAATTTTCTGTCTGTCTTTCACAATACAAGGAATATGAATTATTTCTATTTTATTATGCCGTCTTTCGTAAAATGTAACACAGGAAAATATTATTGAAATGGTACAGATCCATATTTTATTAATTTTAACATTACATAAAAAAAAAATTGAATTCTATTCTTGTTTTCTAGCACCCTTAAAACTGTTGGTATTTCGTTAGCATCGAATGAATTATCTTTGTTATTCGAAATATTCACGTCTATAACAAATTTAACAGCTGCACATGTAGACACATGGTGAATTGAAAGTCTGTGTGGTTTCTTTTTTTTTCGGCATGGCTCAAAGCTAACGGAACAGAATTGCGTTACGTAAACAACGCCTCGTTTGCTTAGATAAAATATGAAGATTATGTAATAAACAACTATGAACAAGTACCTGGTGATCTAAATATCATGGATGGAAAGCAAGCCGGAATGACTTCATCGTCCGCCACCGAAATCGTCGATGACCGCAGTAGCAACAACCGCCGCTGCCGCCGCCGCGCGCTATTTCTAAAACTGTGTCACGCGAATGCTCATCTCACAAAACCTGCCAAAGGCTAAGTATATGTATATATATATACACCTCGAATGTCGCGCATTTATTATGATACCCTCGGTTGCAAAAAAAAATTACAGGCATATAAAGTTTCATAGCTCTGTTATCGTGGCTGCTTTAAACTGTCTAATAAATCAGGCCACTTTCCACGCGCTTCCTACCCGACTTAATCATCTTTTTCTCTTTTCCAAGGATGAAGAGAGAAAAAGGTCATTTTGTAATATGGAAAGTGATAACGATATCTATATTTATACGCAGATAAACATTGAGTGTTAATATTTTTATCAAGAACATAATTATTTATTTATTAATTTATTAATTAACCCTACACTTTGTAAAAAAATTGTTAAAGAAATGAGAAAATTAACTGAAACTTATGAGATAATATAATATAACTATGTTTTATCTCTTTCTTCTTATTAAACATTCCTGTTAAGTTTATACTCACGTAGTTCGAGAATTTATAATTTATATATAAAATGTGTAGTTACCAAAGTATGCTTAAAGTAAAAGATTACGAATGAAAATAAGTAAAGGGTCTTACGTCCTACATGCAGTATATGTAATTTATTCTATTACAGTATTACCGACGTATTATTTAATTATTGAAAAAGTATTAGTAATAATTTAGTGAATTAAATTTTCGTTAATATCCACTTTTCGGGTACTATCGTGTATAATTCTGTCATTGTTTGATTAAACGGACTAAAAAAATATTTTACATACGAATTAAGCGCGAAAAAATTTGTACGTAAGTGGTATTAAACGTGGTGCATTCAATCCAGTTACGTTGTGCGGCGACCCACAAAGCCACACTTTATTCCCCAGTACGAAAATTAACAAAATTAATAAAAATGTACTTCAGGACAGTACAACATTTATGGATAAACCCACGATGTAGAATGCAAATACTATAACAAAAATAACAAACGTATAGATAAATTAAATTTTGTATTTCATACTAGTAACAAAGTCAGTAAGTGTCGTATATGATAAACCAGTGAAACGCATAACAGAAACTATAATTTAAAGACATTTCTGCATTACGAGGTATATTTTTTTATTTTTTGAAATAAAAACATTCTCTTTTATATGAAAAAGCGTATTTAGTTTATGTTATATTAGATCAAAAAGATGGAGTTCATGCAGCGTTTTACCCGCGTATCGTTTGTGGTATCTTACCCACATAGATCAAAGTACAAAAACATATTTTACACAAAAAGCAGGGTGGTCTATCTAGTATAAAGTAAGCTTACGTATAATACAGTATGAATTATATAATTACACAATATACATTGATACTAATATTACACTATTTATTTTCACTTGTGTAAATATCAAATTATTAAATTAATTTTCTAGTTCAATAATTAAATGTAACATAGCATTGGATTACTTTATTTCGAGTTTTTAATCAATAATAAAATAAATCATTAAAAGATATCTGACATGCAATGAATATTACACGAAATGAGCGGTATTGATTTTTCTTGGAAGGAAGTAACTAGAAAAGAAAATTGAAGCATAGTCCACTTCATCTCGGGGTAGTTAGTAAGCGTGGTATCTCGTGAAGTGAAGGACATACATAATGTAGTGCATGTACTCTACTTTTATTGAAACGCAAAATTGGTGTCATACAAATTTTTATTTTAATTAGCATCACGAGGATTTTAAATATATTTATTTTGTTTAGTTTTATATACACATTTTAGTTTATTTAAGAATTTCATAGAAAACTTTAGTGATATTATTAATTTCATGCGAGTCTTAAAACTTAGTATTCTTATGTAGTTCATTGAAATTTCATATTAGCATTAGAAATCGTGAGTTTAATAAAACCTCAAAAATCTAAATCTAAAATATTTTACTCATTTATTTTGCATACGTGCTTATACTATTCTGATTATAATGAAATAAGATGTAATTTATAATTTCACGAATGGTAATATAAATATAGTATAAATTAATTTTGTTTCGTATATTCTATTTTTACGCGGTACAGATAATGAATACATCAGCATTAAAATTCAAAGGCGAATTTCTATTTTGCTTTTATATATACCTATAAGTAGTGCACTTAAATATCTGATCTTATCGAATTTTATGTTACGATTTCTGCACTATTACGATCAATATATTTTTTTTTAATTTGAATATTGTTGAAAATAAGTATAGTTATGTCAACAATTAATATATATATATATATAAATTCAAGGAAAGAATATACTAAGATTTATTTTGATTTATCACCACAGAGTTATTCTGGACAACTTAGAAATAGCGATGGAATAATTTTACTCACAACATTCTTGGCAACAGATACATCAATTTATAAATACCACATCTATTGATACTACTTGTTGCTTATTAATGTACAAAATAAAAAAAAAAGTATTTTAAAAAAAATTTAAATTTAGTTTAAAAACACACAAATTCAATGTCAGTTAACGTAAAAGGGTAAAAAAAATAACGTTTATTTTGAATACCAAAAAAATGCAACAAAATATTTAACAACGCTGGAAGATTCATTTTCTTATCAACTCCAGGTTTCACAGTTCGTATAATACACACATAAGCAAAGCCATAATACTTACCGCTTACGCGTCTTTAGCAGGAAGTCATTACCACCCGAAGGGAAATCGCGCTTATCAGTTGGCGAAAGAGCCTCGCTTTTTTTCCGTTGTCGTATACCTCGCTAGTCATTAAGCTCTTCGCTGCTCGCTATGAAGGTTCAGAATTTTTTAAAAACTTTAGGGCGTAAGAAAAAGACCAAGAGGGTGAATCAAGTTTGAAAAGAAAATAACGCCTACGGGTAATTGCTCACGCACGGGGGCTTTTTTTACAGGCTTTCTCTTAATTACCACCATTTACAAAGATCAGGGGTCATTTCACATCAATTTCATATGTAGCCATTAAGGTTTTTAAAAGCAATGTGTCTATACAAATTTTACATAATCTTTTGTTAAGCATTAAAATATGTCAAACAGTTTATTTGTTTATATATGACTAAAGTAAATATTTCGTTATATACACTTTTCATATTTTCCACGTTTCCAGTTAGTTGTATAGATGTGTCACAAGATCCATTACGTTATCTCCAATCGTACATCCAAAATCGAAATAATATCATTTAAGAATAGAATTATTTGATATTAAAACATAGTTTGAATTTTATATTAAAAATAAATTCCATTAATTATTTTATACTCAAATAAATAAACTAAAAAATATAACGTTATGAATAAGTAACTTAATAAGTAGAAAATTGGTTACGTTGCTAAAAATATATTACATCTGATAAAGTGTTATATATAAAAAAAAAATTCAATTTTATTTAAATCAAATAGAACAAATATGCATGTTGTTTAATATAAACCAGGACATGCTAAGCAATTTTCGTATGCGAAGAAATCTCGAAGAGTCAGCTTAACTTGCTCCAGAATTCACTAAAGTAAGAACATATTTGTCATATATGAAGAAAAGTTATTTTATTACATTTTTAAAGGTAACGCATACGTACATTAAACTTTATTTATTTTACTAAATATTACAATATTCTATTACAATATTTATAACCTGAACTTTATTTTAATGCACATATTTTAACGTAGTTTATAAACTTTTTCGTGAAATAATTAAAATTTTATATTTAAAAAATAAATTACAGAATAATTGCTTACAAACATACATGAAATAAAGTAACGTAATTGTTATGTAAACCATACATTAAAATTTATATTGCTTCGTACCTTGTACTACTTAAGCACTTTTAACAGAAGTTTTCATCCTATTATAAAACTTGTCTGGTAATAAAATAAAAACAAAATTCGTTGACAAAGTAAGGGTTTATAAACATTCATACTTTAAATGAAGCTATGCCAGCACAACAGAGACACCAAACGTTTCAGTTAATATTTTGGTAATTGCACGGATAACTAATAAATTAAAATAAAACCGTAAAATTTCTAATAAAAAAGAAAAGGTAAAATCTGTGTAAGACCGTTCCTAGTTCATAGTTTAAAACTAACATGTATTTAATTAAAAAAGTGTTTGCGAGAGAGATAGTGGAATTGGGAGTGTGGGGCGAGAGAGAGGGAGAAATTGAAACACCATCAAAGGGAATCGACTATACACACATATTCCTTCTGAGGGAGTCGAGCGCGGCGTAAGCGTGCACCACCCGCCACGTTCGTTTAAAAGCCACTACCTTTGTTACCCCACATACTGCCGTGACTTTGACACGCAATTAAAAGTGCACTTTTTTCACCTGATGGATATTTAGCGGTTTTCTGCGCTACATCGTCGTCGGCTTCTCTCTCTTTCTCTTTCTGTTTTGCGAAGCGCGAAGCAGCGTTAAAAATATCAGACCGTGCGCAAAGAGTGTGCGAGAACGCATACACATATAACGTCAGGGCTAAGGAAAAACGCACCCAGGCTTTTTTGCTTTGACGTTTGCTCTTGCATATACGAGCGCACTCTCGACCGTCTTGCTTGTGCGCGCAATCTCTCTCTCTCTCTCTCTCTCTCTCACTCGCTCCAGAGTCTTTTCAAATGGACCATCGGTAATAAGGGCGCCTCAGAAAACATAGAGGAAAAGTATACTCGTTTGGGGTAAAAAAAAAACGGTGTTTGCACACACGGCAATCTTTTGCCAATCGAGGCGAATAGTTTTAAATTGCAATCCCTCTACGCGTGTAATGTACAGCTCATATATATATATGAGTATTTATATATATTTGCATGAATGTACTTATTGTATTACACGTAGTTGCCATTTTATGAAGTGCTTCGCAACGGTAAAAACGAATTTTTATGTCAACGATAAATATTTTTGCATTAATTAATGACTGGCGCGTTAAAAGAGGTACAAGAGTTCCTGGAATCGATTTTGGTGTGTTTATATGTATATATATGTGTGTGCACATGTATGTGTCTCATGTATATATATTTCGATCGACATCGCGAAATATTTTTTTTCTTTCGGGGCAACATCACAATAATGTTGAAGAATTATTTACATACAAAATGTTATCCGTAATTAATTTTAAAGCTTAATGACATATATAAAATACACTCCAAAGTAATGTGTTTTTTGACAGTTGAATTTTATAACGATTGCATTTTCACGAGTTTCAGGCTGCGTTACCTGCTTTTCGTACAAATGTAAAGTTTTACGCATTACACAACATTTTGCAAGTTTTTATTAAAAATACGTTGCACTGCATAGTGCATATACGATTGATATAGTATAGTAAATAGATATGAATGATGATAGATATGAAGATTTTATATGTTTAGTACTTCGTGTGAGATTTGCAAATGTCCATTAAATTTTATAAATTATAGAAAGTTGATACTGCTTATAAGGTTTGCGAAAACGCATATCGAGACAATAAAAGATTTCTAATATTGTGATCAAAATTTGTAATGAGTGATATTACACGTACGTATATTACAAATATGATTAATCTAATTAAGAAGTATGTACATGTTTATATTAAAAAAACAATAAATTTGTCTAAGACGTGTAATTATTAATTTCTTTTTGACGCGTAGCTCATTCGATTATTAATAATATTAACGTTTCTTTTTGTCGATAATCTGTCAAATAAATTTTTATACGCTTTATTAAAGGTATATCGACGAATAAAAATCAATGGCATATAATAAGAAAATTAGATAGACTAGTTTTCTTTTAGTTCATGTAACAATTTATCAATGAGATACATTTTACAATTATTGGAAATAATACTTTAGTAGGATGGTCTTGATTATTTAATGAACTTTGAAATTTTTATAATTTGAATTAGTATCACAGTATCTAGAGCGACTACGTAGACAGTTATTAAATTTGTTTCAGTTAGCATCTGTAAACAATCAACGTTTTTAATTTTGATTATGTTTAGTATAAACCTGTAAATTATGACTGCTTACTTCAATATTAACGACATCTTACAAGATAAAGTTTTAAACATAATATTAAGATATTATTGATTAATTTAGTGCATAAATATAAAACGTTATGTCTTAACTTCTTTATCTGGAGTAGAAATTACAAAAGGAAATGAGAATAAGAGAATTTTTCATTTCAGAAACGTTATGTCCAGTTGCTCGTCTTCCAGCACTATAAAGTTTCCTCACATGCAGAAAACGAGTAGGAATCAGCGCGCGAGGAGAGCAAGAAAGAGAGAGAGAGAGAGAGAGAGAGAGAGAGAGAGAGAGAGAGAGAGAGAGAGAGAGAGAGAGAGAGAGAGAGAGAGAGAGAGAGAGAGAGAGAGAGAGCGGTTGTCTGCTCTCTCACCGTACAAAAGTATAGTGTTATATATTCCAAGCTAAGTTTACTATTGTACTTTATGGCTAGCAAAATCATGCATGGTAAGCCAAGAGGAACGGCTCGGTGCGATTCAGCCTCGTGAACATCTGCGCGAGGGCTTTGCCCGACGCCGCGTGGCTCGCGAACGATAAAAAAGCCTATACGCTAAGTAATAAAGTAGCCTCGAGAACCATTGCTTCGTACTCTCATTTTTTTAACTCATTTTTATATTTCGTTTTTATCTTTCAGCTTGACACTTTCTTCTCCCTCGTGCGATTTCATTTAATTTGCACGACACAAGATGAGGACAAGAAGAGAAGGTCAAAGGTCATTCCAAAATTTTGGTCATGCATGATTTAACTCTGAATAATCTAATTTACCGAGTTTAAGTAATTTCGATATAAATAAAAAAAAAACTTTCATTTTTTAACGAAGCACTGATTTTACACTCCATATACGTATATACGCGATACATACATATACCGAAGCGAGAGATCAACAAACCGTAAAGTTAACTCTGAATCTGATCCGGCTATAAACAACAACACGTATAATATTTAAGGCGAGAAAATAAACAAAGTTATCAATTAATCAAGGAGCCCGCCAGGTAACTTAAACTTGTCGACAATGTTCGAAGCAAACGCGCGGTAATCCAATCAGGAGTGCGCGAGCGCGCAAGCGCCCGCTCTTCTCTTGGCATGTTATTTGGTTACTCCCTTCAGGGGCCAACGTATCGCAAACAATGACGAAGACCCGTGTGAAAATGTGTCGCAAGGAAATGAAATTCTCCAGTGGTAAACTAAAACGGGGTATTAAATACACTTTCCCATTTCTCGTGGAGCCCCTGCCTAAAGGACTTGTACCGCAAGAGTCGGTAAAAGACACAAGTACACCCGGGTATTCGTGTAGACACACAAACACCCACGCACACAATGTATATATATACATAGGTATGCAGTACGCATGCGCGCACTAGCACATTCAAAAGAGCGATGCGCGAGTTTAACTATATAAGGCAGTCCTATGAAAATTGATGGGAACGCCATCGAGTGATGGTTCGTGCAACTATTAGGTCGAATACGCGATAACACCCTTCGAGTCGGTTGCTACTCACCTGCGAGCATATACCGACCGAGGAGTTTGACGTCTTGACTCGTGTTTGCTGCTGCTGCTACCTCCTGAACGATATATCTAGAGCGCAGGTGAGCTTACAGGTGAGAGGTGAATTAATTTACCGACGCAGGTGGCGCGTCCTGTGCGTATTCTCTTTCTTCTTCTAATAGATATTAGATTTTATCGATTTTCGTTTATCTCGGTTAATAACGCTCAATTTCGACATTTTTATCTACTTAAGTAGATAAATGAAAATATTTTTTTACTGCAAAGTAAATTAACCGGAATATTTCTTTTTTATTTATTTTTAGTCACATTAAAATCTTGGCTATATTAACGAGTATATAAAAATATTACATTAAGATGGTAAAGTAGAAATATTTGAATTTTATAACATTGTGTTTACTTTACTACAACTATTTACACAATACGATTTCAATACATACATTTTTAGGTTAAGTCGTTTAAATTAGTAGTTTGTCAAAAATTGAGTTTAAAAATGTTATCCAATTATTCTGTAATGATGTATTTTTTTTCTTCAGAGTATTTGGAACATTGTAGTAGGATGTATTTAAGTTTCGATTGATACTTTGATACCGCAGGTATTACATATAGGTGGCTCTGATTTATTAATAATACAAGATTGGGTTTTAATTTAGTATATGACTTATATGAAGATTCTTGTAATTATTACTTATTCCCTCCTGTTTGTGTTGAAAGTGAAAATGTTTTTTAAAATAATCGTTTCTTTTTTGTGTAAGACTTTTATTTGGTAGATATCCAATTTGAATTCTATTGATTTGTAATTTGGCTACTTTTTAGTGATTGTTTCTAAAGTAGAACATTATTTTATACAAAAACCATCTTTCGAGTAATGTGACTGCTTATTATTAAGGAAAATGTAAAAGAAAATAATATATCCCTTTAAAGTTGATAATTATAATACTCGTATTTAAATAATGTTCTAATGATGTTCCCAAATAATATTACATTCACATTTTAAGAAAGAATTATGGTGAAACGAAAAGTTTTTTTCAAAATTTTATCAATGATGCAAAATGTAAAGTATAAAAATTTGAGAGCAGGAACAAACTTTCTCTGCTCTTACTAAATCTTTGAATCTGGTTGGATTCTTTTACAAATATTATAAAAAATTTTCAAAGGAGTTTAAATATTTAGATTTCTATTGCATTTTCAATAATTACATTCATAAGTACAACGATTGACTTAAAAATTAAGCGTATTAGCATTTTATCAAAATTTTTCGATGTATTATACATTTTACACGTATAAATCCTTTGATTCTTCATTAAATATATATTTGAAAAAATATAGTATATTATATTTTAAGAAGCAAGTTTGTTAAGACGTACAATCAAAAATAAAAAGTATTGCTTTTACTTGTTTAAAACAAAGAAACTCTTCTTTGCTTTTTTTTAATATTACTTAAAACCCATGTACAGATAATTTCTTCAATCTTATCTTACAGAAAAATAAAATTTAAGAAAAAGTTAGAAGTTTAAAATTGTAGTTTTTATATAGAAAATAACTTACTTTCAAGACACTTCATACTTTTAATCAATAAGGAAAAAGAATATAATATACGAATTATTATATATAGTGCGTGTTTAACAATTTTTAACAAAATTATAATAGTTTACATTGGTTTAAAAATATTTAGTTATTGTAACAATATAATTTAACTATTTATACAAATTGTTAATCAAGTCTTTTATGAAGCTTGAAGTGATTCTTAATATTTGTTGTCACTGAATTAGAATTTATTTGCTTCAACATATTTCTTCAACTGTATATACATATCAATTTGAATTACATGCTAGAAAATTGCAACAAATGATAAATATGAATGACGTTTCAATGTTATTTTCGAAAACATTTATGATATTCCAGAAGAATGATTAATTAAAGCTATGAATCATTAACTGAAATGGAACAAATCATTGATGTATGAGCGATTTCAAATGCTTACGATGTCGAAACAACATTTTTTCATTTAACTGGCGACTTTGTTATTGTGCATAAATAACTTCATTGATCACAGTTAGAATATTCATATAAATTAACTTGATAGATAAATCACAAATTCGTAAACAATTGTTGATTTTCAAAATGATTATATATTGCTTTAATAATATAAAAAATCACTTACTCAAACGTAATCCAAATTTTATGAGGAAAACTGAAAACTGTTTTTAATTTTTAGCAATTGTTATAAAATTTTTTCGGTGCTTTTAGTACCAAAGCCTAATTTTGTATAATATTACAAGTAATCTTTAAAAATTTGGTGTAAATCCATTGATACATAAATGGAATAAAGCTTTTTCTTAGATAGCGGTACATGAGAATTATTGTTTCACACTAGTCTCTATTGTTACACAAAAGATTCTTTAATATTTCACAGTATACTTGAAATACTGTGCAAAATTAGGATTTGATCCCAATAAAAACTGCAAAAACTTTTTTAATAATTAACGGAAATTAAAAACTATCTGTTTTATATTAAAATTTAAGGAAAACCTCGAAAACATTGCCCATTGTTATTATGCAATCCATGAATGTGCAAAGTTTTGAGACAATCGCTACAATAACTAGTAAAGTTAATTGTTTTAAACAATTTAAAATCTGAGTATCCAGCATCTAAAATTTTTAAAACACGTAATCTCATAAACTAATACAGCAATCGCCTTGAAACTTTGCACTAGCATAGATTGCACGGTTATCCTTAAATTTCAATATAAATTAATTTTTTTATAAATAATTCATTTCAGTCGGTAACGACTCCGATGGTAACATGACGAAATTGGCATTCCCTTAATAAAATGATTTGAAATTTGTTCAATAATTAAATTTTCTAAGTAGAACCTACAATATTAAAAAGGAAAAATAGGTTAAAAATAATGTTGTACTTCATAGACATATTATCCTGCCTAGCGTATACATCTTTTGCGTAACATTATACTCGTAGACGAAATTTTAACTACAATGTCGTTTGTACAGTATACATAGAGCCAGCACATATTTAGTAATTAAATTAATAAACAAGTTTGCGGGATAAGGTAAACTACACCCTCGCTTTTTCTTGAAAATTTGAGTTGAATTTAGTTTAACTAACAGAGTAGACCAGAGAGCGGATAACTCTAATTTGTGACATAGTATGTTGAGCTAAAACGGAAAAAGAAAGAAATAAACGAAAGAAAATAAGCCGTCGAATCGAGGGAAGCCAGTGACGAAACTAATATCACAGACGGATGCCCCGACTAAACGACGAGGAAGAATGTCCTGTTCGGTATACGAAGCCACGCACACAAAGCCACCTACGTTTTAGGGAGGATAGGGATATATAGGGAGAGAAGCAAGCGGAAAGAGGATACGCCTAGAATGCAAGTCTTCCTCGAAAGCCGCAGCAGAAAGCGCGTCGCACGTAATGGGCTGCGAGTGCGGGTCGGGATGCGCGAAATACCAGCTCCTCTATCCTCACCCCCAACGTTTGGCTTTATGGCTCGCAATTTTGGGTGTCCGAGCGTCGCACTGATGTGAATATATATACGTATACACTGCCACGACAGGGCTCTTTCGTTGGTCCGGAACTCTCTTAAGGAAGTAGGACGAGCCGCAGTCGCGCGGCCACTGTTCCTGATTAAATGGAGCCTCGGGTGTTGCCTCTGGTGCCCATATCGTTACTCTCTCTCTCTACCTCTCTCTACCTCTCTCTACCTCTCTCCCTCTTTGCACTACCCGCGTTTTCAAGTAAAAAAACCTAGCTTGAACACGTCTCCACTTGGACATCGAGGGATCCTCTAATGAAACGCGCACGAATATTACTCCCTCGTAAAGGAGAAGCGATCTCTACTCTCATCGCTTGGATACTCTACTGGTTCACTTAGGTCCAGTTACCCATTTTTTTTCTTTTTCAACTCGAATTCTGTTATTATAAGGCGATTCGTAGTATATTAAACAAAATTTTATTCATTCTCGATGACTCCGATTTTAGGCACTAGTTTACTAAAAATTATAATTTGAAAAAGTTATTGTATAAATGTGTGTTAAAATCTGTAGTGCAAGTATTATAAAAATCTAATTAAAAAATCAATTATTTTAAACTAAAAAATATTTTGGATCAGGGATTGACTATAAACGAAACAAAACTCAAAAATTAATTTAGTTTTGATATTATATATATGTTTAAATAAAAAATGAAATTATTTTTAATTTCAAAATAGGAACGAAAGAAAATTAATTTTGAATTTTGATTTTCCACATTAATTTGATTTAATTTTATTTCCGAAAATCATAAAAATCGTTCTGTGTTTACTTTGATATTGAAGTGAAAATGAAAATAGAAATAATTATTATTTCGCTAAGGACTTCAAATCGAATAGTAAGAACAGTCATTAAATCATTTCATCGATGGGATACTTGCGCATTTACCACGTTAAACTATACTGTGAGTTTTCTCCAAGGTACCCAAAATATTATTTTTATTGCATTTTGAAAACGAAATTACATTACTTAATAACTATGTTTTTCTTAGAAAATCGAAAGAGAATCGAAATTGATATATTTTAACTTCTATTTTTATTTTTATTTAGGCATAGAATAAAATTCACCAGTTTTTTTGGTTCCATTTTGCGAAATACAAACTTATTGAGACAAAAATTTTTTTTTAATTTGAAAATAAAACCGAATCAAAACTTTTTTTTACCAGTTCTGTTTTGAGTATACCTTTCTCTCAAATATCAGACTCAACCCCATTTATGTCAGTATTGTTTGATTTTTAACTATACGTGTACCAATATAATTTGATTTAATTCAAAATACTTTTTAGATGGTTAAAAAGAATTTATTGATCGTCCAAAGTTATTAAGATGTAAAACGAATTTCTTGATTTCTACGAACCAGATATTAAAATAAAAATTTGCCGACGTTTCAGACGTGTTTGCGCCGTCCCTTTTCAAGGCAAAAATTAATACATAGAAATAACAAACTACACCTTTCTATAACGGATCGATCATTATAAGGCACAAACCACTCACACAGTCGAAAGCTCATGTAAAATCTAGAGGACCTCTCCGAAGGGTGCCTTATAATAATCGATTCATTATAAAAATAAGACGATAACAAGATACAACTACAGATGTATTCATGAGAGCATTCCCTGCCTCCGTAGCGACCCTGGTAGATGGACAAGGACCAAAAGCCCTAGAATAGACGGTTGAAATTGCCGGTAAAGTAGTGGCTAAAAGAGATGCTATGATACTACCGGTAAGGTATACGATTAGAATATATCCGAGTTTTTAATGAATAATATTTACATATCCAATATAAATAAATGCTATAAATAGACTAGGCACTTATCAATCCACTTATTAACCCAATAATTACAACTCACAAACTTCAAATGAACCTAGGCTATAAAATTATAGACAAATAAGATATACGACCGAAATCAACCTAGTCAGAATAATAGAAAATCTTATGAATATCCACGATTATTCACTAGAATACATAATATAGAACATACTATAGAACGCCCCGTAGTAATAATATTTGGAGAAAAATGAGAGAACGTATTTGTTATTATTTGCTAAATACAGCAAGACTATTTTTACTTGTCATTAAAATTAAATCAAAATTGAATGCTGGCTTCAATAACAATTTATCTATAATTTTTACATGAAGCAGTGCGACATATGGAGGACCAACTTGAAATTCACTATAGCCTAATCAATTATAACTATCTAATTTTATACATTGAGATCTATAAATGTTCTCAGCATAACCTTACATTACAGAAAATTGTTAACGATTACTTGAAATTTAGTTGCAGAATTATTATTAGAATTGTTATTATACAAAGTAGGGTCACTATATTTTTCAAAGTTGATTAATAAACAATGCGATTTTTGTATACTTCGCATACAATTAATAGATCGTAAATTATATCTGTAACTGTTCCTACATAACCATTAGCATACCCTTATTTACCCAGATTCCGCCTTGGAATAATTCGTGCTTCTTTGCACAGACGTAATTCCGCAGATAATCCTTGAGCTTCGTCATTAGAAGCTGTGAAAGCTTTATGACAGTTATGAATAGCTTCTATCAAAATATGGAACCTACTATGGATAAAACCTCGCGTACGAACGGGAGCCAGAATGAATAAGAAATCAACCCCACTCAATTAATTTTTTTTAAGGAATAGTGAAATAATAAGAATTTCATCCCAGCAACAAGCCAATTTGAAGAATATGTTCTCAGTCAAGGACCTGGGATACCTCTTAGACCTCCTCTCCTTAATATACCAATTAAAAACAACAATACTTTTAACACATTATAAGTAACCGTTAAAATAAAGTGCATATTAGCTTTGGTTATTATAAATAAACTACAACTCCAGAAAAAGGAAATAAATGTCCCAACAGTGGAAACTTATAAAATAATTATAGTTTCGAGTCGAGATACACGAAGTTTGCTGGACTACACTTGATCTCCGACTCGGGCAAGTCCAAAAAAGAAATAAATTCTAGCATAGTAGATAATTAGAAATGCAAATAGTTGAACGAATTACATATCGACGGCTGAGAGGTATTACTTCCAAATTGACAATATTCAACTCTCTCTCTCTCTCTCTCTATATATATATATATGGGGTATTCCACGTGAACTGGTCCGATCAAAATTTTAATATGCACCAAATTTTGGGTACACATTGCAAATAGTTCTCAGAATACAGACAAAAAATTTAAGATACTGGAATTTATTTGCTCATAAGTTATTCTAACCTCAAAAAGTGAATTTTTCCAAGTTTTTTTCAACACCAGCTGGGTTCACCGCTATTTAACTCAAAATCTATCAACTTTTACTATAGAACATTATATGTAACATTCGTTGCTAATTGTGTCTAGAATTTATTCATGTAGGTTAGAATTTCTAATTTTAAGGTGAATGTTATATAAACTACATGTCAATATTCAACTCAAAAAAAGTGCAAGTGCCAAAATTAATTTCTTTATCCAAAAATCTAAAAGAGAGCTTGAAGCAATACCTTTCAAATGGTCTGTAGCATTTTTATGGCCTTCAATTCTGTAAAAAGTTATGATAATTTTAAAAAAAACGAAATTTTTTAAAAAATTTAAATGGGAATTACCATGTTAATTTTTGTGAATTTTTTCTCTTTCTTTAAATTATTATAACTTTTTACAGAATTGAAGGCCATAAAAATGCTACAGACCATTTGAAAGGTATTGCTTCAAGCTTTCTTTTAATCTTATGGATAAAAAAATCAATTGTGGCGCACTTACACGTTTTTTTAGTTGAATATTGACATGTAGTTTATGTAACATTGACCTTGAGATTAGAAATTCTAACCCAGAAGGATAAATTCTAGACATGATTAGCAACGAATGTTGCATATAATGTTGTATAGTAAAAGTTGATAGATTTTGAGTTAAATAGCGGTTAACCAAGCTGGTGTTGAAAAAAACTGAAAAAAGTTCACTTTTTGAGGTTAGAATAACTTTTGAGCAAATAGATTCCAGTACCTAAAAATTTTTTTCTGTATTCTGAAAAACATTTGCAATGTGTACCCAAAATTTGGTGCATTTTAAAATTTTGATCGGACCACTTCGTGTGGAATATCCCATATATATATATATATAGAGAGAGAGAGAGAGAGAGAGTTGAATATTGTCAATTTGGATATATATATACGGTATTCCACCTGAAGTGGTCTGATCAAAATTTTAAAATGCACCAAATTATGAGTACACATTGAAAATGTTTTTCAGAATACAGAAAAAAATGTTTAGGTACTGGAATTTATTAGCTCAAAAGTTATTCTAACCTCAAAAAGTGAACTTTTTCCAGTTTTTTTCAACACCAGCTTAGTTCATCGCTATTTAACTCAAAATATCAACTTTTACTATTGTAATTTACTACTAAATATTGTCAGTGATAAAGGATATAGAAAAAAATAAGCCAACTATTAGTTATAAATGTTTTAATGTAAGAAAATGAAATACATAAGGATCGAAATGCACAGTTCCGTGTCCTAAAGCAGACTGCCCGCCGCAGCCTTCCCAAAAACGTCCTTACCTCCCACGCCACAAATCGTCAGGAAACGTCGTTTTTACCCTCTCTTAGCTTGTCTTTTCCCAAACGGAAAAATACATTCATACACAATCCCATCTATGTATATTTCGCGCGTGTACAAAAACAAAAAAAGAAGGAAGAAACACTGAACATCAGTTTGAAACCGAAGTCGCCGCGCCGGCCCTTCCTTCATATTCAACCCTGTCAGAAAAAAAAGGTTGCGCGCCAGCTCGGAAAACCCATGCCGTTCCTTAGCGGAAAAGTCATAAACCGGATTGTCCCGATACTCAGCCCAATAGCTCGACCCCACATGCATCACATACTTATATAAAAACAATACCCCTTGTCAACGCATTTGATTGCTTCGGGCTCGAATTCGGGTTTCCTTTTCATACTAAAACTCGCATTTCTCGCTCGCATATTTAAACAACTTTTAACGCGTTAACTATCTCCGCATTTACCCAGACCTAAGTCTGTGGTGTAGGGAAAACTCATACATTTATTTAAGCTGAGAAAACCTACACCAGAGATAGAAATTACAAATTTATGACTTACATACTAACAGGCATTGTTGCTCCGTAATACCGTCACGTTGCCGACCAAAAAAATAAAAATAAAAAAAACTATCTATACCTAACACGCATGTGCTCGTCCGCTGGCACTCGGCGTTGTACTTCCTCGTATTTGAGCAATCACTTTTCCGGACAACACGAACTCCATGGCCTCCGTCCGCGAGAAGAAAATAACTTCGCCTCCCTCGCCACGTGCACCCTTTCTATTATCGGTTGTAATCAACCGGCGGAAGAGTCGTGCGGCCCCAGCAGATCCTTGAAATCGCCGTGCGCGCGGCCTACGCTACGAAATTTCTATATTCGTTGCGCTGAGAACGTTTGCCCAAGGAAATACGCCTAAGTAACCAGGCCGGCCGTTCACGCCTATCGGGAACAACTATACAACATTATATGTAACCTTCGTTGCTAATTATGTGTAGAATTTATCCTTCTGGGTTAGAATTTCTAATCTCAAGGTCAATGTTACATAAAGTACATGTCAATATTCAACTTTAAAAAAGTGTAAGTTTGCCACAATTGATTTTTTTATCCAAAAGTCTAAAAGAAAGCTTGGAGTAATACCTTTCAAATGGTCTGTAGCATTTTTATTGCCTTCAGTTCTGTAACAGGTTATGATAATTTAAAGACAGACAAAAATTCACAAAAATTAACATGGTATTTCCTATTTAAATTTTTAGAAAAATTTGGTGTTTCTTAAATAATTTTTTCAACAACGGGCCGACACTGTCACTTTCGCTCCCGGCGCCCGAATCGCGAAGTTGGAATTTCGGCCTCGTTGTTGAAAAAAATAGTATACACACCACGGGAGGCAAAATGGCGACCCAATAGCACACGTTTGCCACCCTCGCCTTCGGCTCGGGGGGCAATTTACGTGTACTATAGGCTCACCAATACTTTACCTCCCTAGATGTGTAATATACTATTTTTTATTGCGCGTGCGGCCTCATGTGTTTACTCTTGATTCAACCGCCGGTGCTTTCGCATACTTGGTGAATCAAGGCCTTTCTTTTTCCCCAGTTTTCCGTTGCTTAGAAAAATCGTCGTTTTCGTTTTCCGTGTGACGTCAAGTTAGTCTTAATTAATTCGGTTAGATAATTTATTCGAATCGGTGAATATTAGATTTATAGGCGTGACCGAGAATTATAACGCGAGACTTTGCCGGGAAACGCGACCGCGTACGTAACGTGTGTGTGTGAGTGAGTGCGCACGTGTGTGCCTCGACGCAAATAAACATTGGTGTGGAACGGGTACACAGTTTGTAGTGTCCCGTGTCCAGGGCGAACGCTATTAGCGGCAACACTCTTTGTTGTCCGGCACCGCTGCGTCAGGATCAACTTGGCGTTCCCCAGGCCCGGCTTGCCAAACCTATCTCGGCGAGAAACTGCGACAGGATCAGCGTGCGACTCAACACCTTGGTGTCATGGTGTTCGAGCCGAAAGACGGCATTGCGAGGGCAGCGTGTCCAGGTAAGCGAAAACAGCCGCGATACATCTGTTCCTTCGAATTCGTGCGTATTGTGTTTCGCTTCATAGCGTGCATTTAGTTTTATTCGTATTTATTCGTTTTTATTGCATTTTGTGTATTTACATGCCTTTTATTAAAATGTAAAAATAAATAATTGTCTTGCTTCGGCTTTTCCCTCAAAACCGTGAGGGTTCTTACGCCAAAGCAAGGGCATTTTGTTTTCGCGAAATAATTGTGTTTTATTTAATTAAAAAATCAGTTATTCACTTATCCCTCTTCCATTTTCGATTACTTTCTTTTGTATTTTTATGTATTTAGCTATTATATATTTATAGCCCCATCAAAAATACAAAAAAAAACGCAGGAATGGGGTGAAAAATAGGAAAGGCGCGGAAACTGGCTCGCGACCAATTGCAATCCAACCACGGATGCAATCGGTAATTACAATGTCAGGAAAATGCTCGGCTGAAGGCTCTGAATACTCGTTTGCGTACGGCCGACAGCACGGCTACGATCGGCGATCGCGATATCGAGAGTTGCGCGAAAAGAGGGGAAAAAGGGAAACACGATCACGCGCACAGACGATAGGGAAGCACGAATAATTAAATAATAAAAGAGGCAAATAACGGGATGCACAAACCTTTTACAATGACCTGGTGCTCTCGCGTAACTCGTCGAAATACTCCACCGCTCGCGCGCTGTTTCTTACTTCGCACCGAAATTCTTAGAAAGGACGGCGACTTGTGTGTCTCGGCTATCAGAAGAGCTTCTCCGGCGTCGTCGACGCGAATACTCTACACGCGCATGCGTCGCGACGGCCAACTTGCGTACGCAGGAAAGGATATGTAAATCTATCGCCACCATTTTTAGTCCAGCAGCTCGATAGTAATCGTTTGCACCTTAAAAGCAATCATTTGCAACCTTGTTGCAATTGTTTGCATCAACATAGCAATTGTTGAAACTTTAATCAAATGGTTTGCAATTTATTCTAATCGTTTGTACATTGATAGCAATCGTTTGCTCCTTGATAGCAATCATTTGCACCTTGATTGCAATTGTTTCCACCTTCGTAGCAATTGTTGAAACTTTATCAAATGGTTTGCACTCTATTCTAATTGTTTGCACATTGATAGCAATCGTTTGCACCTTAATTGCAAACGTTTACACTTTGATTCTAATTGTACCGCTTGCACCTTGAATGTAATTTCAAGAAATGTAAGCTTTAGTTCGAAAAGACCAAATAATATACATTATAATTAAATGGTTTGCCGCAATTTATTCTAATTGTTTGCACATTGTTAGCAATCGTTCGCATTTTGATTGCAATCGTTTACTCATTGTTAGTAATCGTTTCCATCTTGATTGCAGTCGTTTGCACTTCGATTCCAATCGTATCGTTTGCTCCTTGATAGCAATCACTTTCACTTTGATTGCAATTGTTTGCACATTGATAGCAATCGTTTGCACCTTAATTGCAAAGTTTACACTTTGATTCTAATCGCATCGTTTGCACTTTGATAGCAACCATTTGCACCTTGAATGTAATTGTTTGCTCCTTGATAGCAATCGTTTGCACTTAGATAGCAATCATTTGAACGTTTATCTACCCCCCCCCCTGCTGCTATACCTTGAGTATATTATTATTTTCCTAATATTGATCGCGTGCACATATAATTCAGGTTTTCTCTTTCTGTTCCCATGCGTTCGAATATGATATATAGAAAGAAAGGCAGGCATATGCTCTTGCTAAATTTTTCGGAAAACCGATTCTCCAGGGGGTAGCTACACGTCAGCTCAAACTACTTGAAGTACCGAGCGTCAGTGCATTAAAAACGATGATTCCTCTTCGTTGAATACGTAGCTTTCTATAATGGCCTAGAGAGTATACTTATTAAAAAAAGATGCCATCAATGTGCAAACGATTTGAATAAAGTGCATACCATTTAATTAAAGTGTAAACGATTGCTATCAAGTGCAATGAAACACACGCATACATTGAAAAACCTTATGGCGTTTCTGGAATCAAAAGGAATGGGATAACAATGCTCTCCCACCCTCGTGACGCTTCTGGACTAAAATTTGTGGGGGTTAATACACATCCTCTCCTCTTCAGTAGAACTTTGTGGTACTTCTAGACTAAAAGTGATGGGGATAGTTCTCATCCCCTCCCCACAGAAGAAGTCTATGGCGCTTCTGGACTAAAAAGAGAGGGAGTATATACTCATGGACCATCAAGGAAGGGGGTTCGAACTGCTTAGTCGGTTTCGCACTCTAGCATTGAACACATAGGATGTTTTAGTAGATGCCGAGGTGTTGTTTATTTATCGTGCGTGTAATTCTTTAATCGGTATATATAGAAAGCTACGTTATCAATGAAGAGGAATCATTATTTTTAATTGACGATGTGCTGCACTGACGCACGGTACTACAAGTACTTTGAGCTGACGTGTAGCTGCCCCCTGGAGAATCGGTTTTCCGAAAAATTTAGCAAGAGCATACGCCTGCCTTTCTTTCTATAAATTATATTCGAACGCATGGAAACAGAAAGAGAAAACCTGAATTATATGTGCACGCGATCAATATTAGGAAAATAATAATATACTCAAGGTATAGCAGCAGGGGGGGGGTAGATAAACGTTCAAATGATTGCTATCTAAGTGCAAACGATTGCTATCAAGGAGCAAACAATTACATTCAAGGTGCAAATGGTTGCTATCAAAGTGCAAACGATGCGATTAGAATCAAAGTGTAAACGTTTGCAATTAAGGTGCAAACGATTGCTATCAATGTGCAAACAATTGCAATCAAAGTGAAAATGATTGCTATCAAGGAGCAAACGATACGATTGGAATCGAAGTGCAAACGACTGCAATCAAGATGGAAACGATTGCAATAAAAATGCGAACGATTGCTAACAATGTGCAAACAATTAGAATAAATTGCGGCAAACCATTTAATTATAATGTATATTATTCGGTTTTTTCGAACTAAAGCTTACATTTCTTGAAATTACATTCAAGGTGCAAGCGGTACAATTAGAATCAAAGTGTAAACGTTTGCAATTAAGGTGCAACCGATTGCTATCAATGTGCAAACAATTAGAATAGAGTGCAAACCATTTGATTAAGGTTTCAACAATTGCTACGAAGGTGGAAACAATTGCAATCAAGGTGCAAATGATTGCTATCAAGGAGCAAACGATTGCTATCAATGTACAAACGATTAGAATAAATTGCAAACCATTTGATTAAAGTTTCAACAATTGCTATGTTGATGCAAACAATTGCAACGAGGTTGCAAATGATTGCTTTTAAGGTGCAAACGATACGATTGGAATCAAAATGTAAACGACTGCAATCAAGATGGAAACGATTGCTAACCATGTGCAAACAATTAGAATAAATTGCGGTAAACCATTTGATTAAATATAATGTATATTTTTTGGTCTTTTCGAACTAAAGCTTTACTTTTGACATAAAGCAGGCTCGTTTTTCTCTTCGTTCACTATGGTTGGTGGAATTTCCCAGAGAATGGCCATTTGATTAAAGTTTGAACGATTACTATCAAATAGAAGTCTATGCCGGTTTTGGACTAATAGTGGTGGGGGTAGATTCACTTTCCTTCCCTATCCACACAGCTTAATAAAACCTATGGCGCTTCTGAACCCGCCATCGAATAAAACCTATGCCATTTCTGGACTAATCCCCGTCCCCATCCCCACTTTACATGGGGCGGGGTTTAGTCCAGATCCGGCATACCTTATCTACTCACACTATTATTATTATTATTAGACATTGTATCAATTAAAAAATATTGTTGTAAAATTATGTTCATTTATATCTACTACGCCTTTATTCATTTCTTTGAAACCCATCATGTCCAGCCTTGTCACATTTATTCCGGAATACCCCAGTAGAGGAGAAAAATTGTGGCTAAATCCCGTGAAGTAAGTGTCATTTAGGAAAATCTCCAATATGGTCCGGTGTATTAAAATATTATTTTTCATCCTCCCACCGTAAAATGATCATTCTCGCGAGTGCGATATGTATGCCTCGTTACATGTCCGCGAAACTCGCACTCGCCGAGAATGATCCACTTTGCTCCTTTGGTGGACAATATACTTAACTCCCTGTATACAGGACGTGAAATGATGTATTCTCGGCCTAATTTTGCGTCCTGTATACAGAAAGCAAAACAGCATTTCTTGTGTTAAAGATCATTCTCCATTTCGTTCCCTTGGCGCGTAATGTTCGATTTTGATTGTGAAAAATAGGATTAATAAAAAAAGAAAAAAAAAACAGAAAAGAAGGTGTGATCGCGGCTCTTGATCCTCCTTTTTCTATATGCCAATTACGTTTGCATTTTTAGGTGGGCACAAATTTTTTTTTTGTGATGAACCAACGAGATTAAGTGCGTGATTATACAATATTAATTTGTTCTTCAGTAAATATGTATATGTGTGTTTTTAAAATCCTTCAGCCCAAATCGACCTCAAAAAGTTCCGTTTTCGTGCACGCTGAATCCTAATTTATTATCAGAGAATTCCTCCCTAGTGGTATCAAAAACATGTGTGCTATATACTATCGTGAAACTCACGTAAGAGAAAAGTGAAGGAGAGCATAATTTCGCGCATTTTTAATTAAATTTCAAAAAATGTAAAAAATAATGCAGAAATGCAAATGAATTAGATCATTTAAATAAAAGCATACTGATTTGGAATAGCTACAGGAAAAACATAATTAATTTGCAAAATGAAATTTGTAATATTTTTCTTTCGCACACCTATTTTAAAGTTACTACATATGTATAACTTGATATTTTTCTAGATATGTTGAACACACACACACACACACAATTAAGGATAGTGAGGTTAAAACAACACTACCCCAAGCGGGCACGGCAGTCCTGTCAAATCCCGCCACTGATTCCGATCGGGTGAAAGCCCCGGTGGTCAGTGCTGTTCCCACGGATTTTAGGGGGGACCAAACTCACACCGTTAAAATGGTAAGTGCTGCAGAAGTTGGTCACTCGGCCTCTGTAGCATCAAATGCTACGTGTGACCTGCCCTCGACTGGGATGTCGAGTGACGCTGAAAGAGCTTTCCACCGTCTGCGTGAGAAAATAGATACCCTGGTGGAGTTTGTTCTTAAGGGGATGCCATACCCAACGAAAAATTGTTGTGCAGGTCCGTGCGTTCTGTTTTATCGATACCCTACATAAAATTAACCTAACAGAAAATATCTGTGGCGCCCTCTGTATTATATACTAATACATATTTAGTTGCATGCCCACAGATGGCGCTAATAAGCGAAAATGTAACACAAGGTACAGAATACAACGCTGGTAAAAATTAATTATATTGTTGATTGTAAAAAAATATATAACATTTACTGTAAAAGTAAATGTATAGTTTACAGCAAAACTTATAAGTACATAATATTATTGAATGTGTAACCATTCTATTGATATAATTACAGTACCATAATATCTTACCTGCTGTAAGTTTTTTAATTTTAGTTTAAAGTAATAAAGTAAGACATACATATAAACAAATGTTTTTTTACTATATACAGCAATATTATCAAAAGGCAAATTATATTTGCAAACTATTCTCCGATTATACATGTGTGATATAAATACCCTGTTATAAATACAAAAAATTAAAGTATTAGCACATATGTACTAACTCTGCACTTTGCGTACACTTTGTTTGTACTTTATTACTGTATATGTACTTTATAGTAACATGTACTGTACGTACATTTTATATAGCAACGTGTACTGTACATACACTTTATGGTAACGTGAATTGTCCATACACTTTATGGTAGTGTGCAGTGGATGTACACTTTATGAAACGTATACTGTACGTACACTTTATATGGTACCGGTTACTGTACATACACTTTATGGTAACGTGTACTGTACGTACACTTTATGATAGCGTGTACTAGACGTGCACTTTATTGTTACGTGTACTGCACGTACACTTTATGATAACGAAATGTCAGTCGGTATTGTCCTTTTCAATTTACACTTTAATTTGGATTGCAACTTAATTGAAATTTTTGATTTATGATAGATTATAACTAAAGTTTAATTTTCATTGCCATCATTTTAACATATATGTACTTTGTATAGTTTAAAATGGAGTTTCAATTGTTAAAGTTTTCAATATCTTCTAATATTAATAAACTATTTATTTTCCCACAATGTCCACAATTATCTCAACTAATTAATATGTTTAATTCAATGTTTTAACCACTATTAAATCAAGTACTGAGTAAAACAGTTATTGATGACCCACAAGAAAATCTACTTCTAGGGAGGCCGTTGAGTACAATTGCAAATATGTTTTATTTATCCTGAATTTATATATATATATATATATATATTACAAAATTTATATTTATTATGACGCAGTAGAATAACTGACAATATATAATACATGGTAATATCATAACCTAACATAACTTAATAGAAGTGCAACTAGAAATCGTAGTCCGTTTGCCGAGTGTAGGAAGTGCGTGTGATCGTCGAGCCGAACTGTGCAGGCCCCTCTAGAGGGAACCGTCGTCTGCTAGTTTCTAACAAGCTTAATCGAGATATGACTATTCATGTAAAATTGTTTACTATCTACATTTTGTAACGGCCACGCTGGAGACTAGATCAATAAAAATAGTAAATAAAGGGGTTTGGGCGCCAGCCGCGTATAATCGCGGTGAATTAATAATACGATTCCTCGGCTGCGTACGAGTTGCGACGGTTTGTTGCGCGGGAATAGGTTGAGAAGGGAGAGACATGGGAAGCACACTTACCAAAGGCGTAATGAATGCAGTTTACCTGCTGCGAAGCAATCTTGTCCGTATAGAGATCGTCTCCTGTGTTGCCGCTGGAAATGCTGCTTTCCTCACACACACACGCACAAGCTAATGTTGTCAATGTGTCGCGAAGGAGTACCGAAGAGCTCTCTCGAGTTTCCGCTAGTTCGCTGCTTCGCTGGTCGGGCCCGACGTGCGCGCGCAGCTTCTCGCATGTCGTCCGTCGGCCGCCGTCGTCTGCGCGCATCATACAGTGAGTGCTCTCAGCTATGCGTTGTATACGATGCATACGACGAAGACAGCTTCCCCTGTTGGCTGCTTTTTTGATTCGAGGTGAACACTGTTTCTGGTGATGCTGTGCTCGAGGTAACAATTATATATCGTTCCGTATTATCTTGCTTATCGGCTAATTAGTTCCTATTTGTTGCAGGTTTACGGGACGGCCGATATCGGATCTTCGCTCTCTATCGCTCTCACGGCGCTCGAACAGCTGTTACGCGTCGGGCCAGCTGCTGCAGAGTATCGGGATTGTACAATTGATGCGAGGATTACATGCTGCTTCTAAAGGTAATAACTAACTCCTGAGGGAGTGTTTATTGTATTAGAATATCTAGTATTTGAGGGTTATGGTAATGTTATGATTACATAACCCCACCTGCCAATCCTTTCCTTACATGTAACTGCCAATACGTTTATACAGCTACATGATTCCTTGTGTCCTTCTAATTAAAACAACGCCTAATTAACTAATTATTACAGCGGTTGGGAAATATTCTATGCTGCTGTTCGGTGCTGCTGGGAGTTCCATATTGGTCTTTGTTGTTGCTGAAGGTTTGCTGCTAGATTATTCTACTGATCCTGGAGGCAGTACGATGTTATGAGATGCCTCTCCTGATCATTGATGTACCTTCCTAGAGAGATACGATGTGAGACCAGGTTCATCGTATGCCAGTCATCATCTTGCTGTGCTGCTTGTGTGCTAGCGGGGTTAGTGTTGGGTTCATGGGATGGCTGGGGTATATTTAGGTATGTTTTAGTGTAGGTGAAATATGTGCATAGTATTGTGAGGGTAGGTAGGATAGTTTAGGTTGAAACTCACTCGCTTAACACATTGACAAGTACAAAGTACCTTATCACAATTTATATATGATTACGCATTTTTATAACTATAAACCATTATTAAATGTTTAAAAATCTATGAAAAATTAAAGTTTTTTAATTAACCGATTATTAATTTCGTATACCCAGATAAATAGCTGTAGGTCGCTGTTATCCGTTTACCGAGTGTAGGAAGTGAGTGTGCTCGTCGAGTCGAGATCTTCTAGAGAGAACCGTCATGTCTAACAAGCTCGGAGCAAAACCACTTATTTACAATTTTAATAATTTCTTTATAATGTTACATATTGTGTTACACTCCATGAATTTGGTCATTTTTTTAAACTTCATGTAATTTGCACAAAAAAAGAACTTTTATGTACTTACATTGAATCAGTCAATCTTGAGTTAGAAAAGGTTAACAGTTAAGAAAAAAAAATGAACAAATTACCGAGTTTGGTAATTAAAAAATTAGACCACTATATCCAAAACATGTAGAAAAAGGCATTTTCAAATGTTACAGAAACCCAAAAATATTTTATCTCAATCTCGATTTGACAAAGAATTGCCCACACATATAAATAATGGTTTTATAAATATTTCGTGCAGGGAAATATTAACATTCACAGATAATTGTACATAGTTTATACATGTATGTATATAGTTCAAGCATACTACCTAATTTAATTAGGTTTAATATTATAGATTTTGCTTTTTACATTTTGTACAATAATATACACTTTTAGATACGTAATTTTAATTGTTAATTCTATATTCATGTATATTTTAATTATGTTTCTTGTTTATTATTAACCAATAATTGTCGAAAATTATTGTTTACCCATTTTATATTCTTGTAGAATAAAAGTTTCATTTTAAATTTCATTAGCTAAATAACTAAACTATCCATACCAATGTACTGTATTGATAGGTATTGTACATGATTTAACGTAATGTATTTAAATACATTTAAAGTAGAAACCCCAAGTTCTTTACGAAATACGTAATGTTGGCGACTTGTACATGTGCAAATAAACGATAGACTCCGCTAGGAGGTACGTGCACAGATAAACTCTAATTTTGTATTTGTTACACACTTAAAATATATATTAATAATATGAATCTACCTCGTCCTCAAACTGTCAATAATTTAAATAATTGTTATTAAACAAATATTGCACCCAGCATTGTGTATCGGCATAATACAATGTATTTGAAAGTATAGGAGGTGCGAGCTGCAGACGGCTCGAATCGTGGCTCGCACCTCCTATAGAATCCAACGCTATAGACCGAGGAAGGTTATGTTTCCATTCGTATTTTTCAAATCTTCACGATATTATAACGTAAATTTTACTTTTGTAACTGCTATATACTTTAAATGTTTATTATTAATATGCCTCTACCCCTTCCTCAAGCTGTCAATAATTTAAATAACTATTAATAAACAAATATTGCATCTAACAATGAGAGTCGGCATAATACAATGTATTTGAACGTATAGGAGGTGCGAGCTGCAGACGGCTCGAATCGTGGCTCGCACCTCCTATAGAATCCAACGCTATAGACCGAGGCAGGTTATGTTTCCTTTCGTATTTTTCAAATGTTCACGATATTATAACGTAAATTCTACTTTTGTAACTGCTATATATTTTAAATGTTTATTATTAATATGCCTCTACCCCTTCCTCAAGCTGTCAATAATTTAAATAACTATTAATAAACAAATGTTGCATCTAACAATGAGAGTCGGCATAATACAATGTATTTGAACGTATAGGAGGTGCGAGCTGCAGACGGCTCGAATCGTGGCTCGCACCTTCTATAGAATCCAACGCTATAGACCGAGGCAGGTTATGTTTCCTTTCGTATTTTTCAAATCTTCACGATATTATAACGTAAATTCTACTTTTGTAACTGCTATATATTTTAAATGTTTATTATTAATATGCCTCTACCCCTTCCTCAAGCTGTCAATAATTTAAATAACTATTAATAAACAAATATTGCATCTAACAATGAGAGTCGGCATAATACAATGTATTTGAACGTATAGGAGGTGCGAGCTGCAGACGGCTCGAATCGTGGCTCGCACCTTCTATAGAATCCAACGCTATAGACCGAGGCAGGTTATGTTTCCATTCGTATTTTTCAAATCTTCACGATATTATAACGTAAATTCTACTTTTGTAACTGCTATATATTTTAAATGTTTATTATTAATATGCCTCTACCCCTTCCTCAAGCTGTCAATAATTTAAATAACTATTAATAAACAAATGTTGCACCCAGCATTATGTATCGGCATAATACAATGTATTTGAACGTATAGGAGGTGCGAGCTGCAGACAGCTCGAATCGTGGCTCGCACCTCCTATAGAATCCAACGCTATAGACCGAGGCAGGTTATGTTTCCTTTCGTATTTTTCAAATGTTCACGATATTATAACGTAAATTCTACTTTTGTAACTGCTATATATTTAAAATGTTTATTATTAATATGCCTCTACCCCTTCCTCAAGCTGTCAATAATTTAAATAACTATTAATAAACAAATATTGCATTTAACAATGAGAGTCGGCATAATACAATGTATTTGAACGTATAGGAGGTGCGAGCTGCAGACGGCTCGAATCGTGGCTCGCACCTCCTATAGAATCCAACGCTATAGACCGAGGCAGGTTATGTTTCCATTCGTATTTTTCAAATCTTCACGATATTATAACGTAAATTCTAATTTTGTAACTACTATACATGTAAGGAAAACATCCTTAGTCTATTTGAATTGCGCGCGTGTAGGTCGGTAAATCAAATCTTTTAATATACCGACAGGTAAAATTTGCAGACAAGAATTGGCACGTGTCAATTAGTACGGTTAATAAAGATATACCGAAAACAATGAATAAAACTTTATAAAAGTAATCTAAAGACAACCTTGTGAATAATAACATTGAATGTTGTTTCTTTGTTATTTACAGGTAAATAAACATTATTTATTAAGTATGTAATTATATTTTGTATAAAATAATAAAATTCTTTGTTATTTACAGAGAAACAATTCATGTATTATTCTAACCTATAACCTATGAACATTATAAAACAACATTATCGTTGAAAATCACAATGGACAAGTTGCAATTTAAGTTTACGTTGCTAGAAGCCTCGGATGGAAAATCCAACATATTATGTGTAACCAGACTCACCACGCCAGACGGTCGTGTGTATAAAATTCCACACGATTACATGAATGCAATCTACCACGAGGAGCTCGCTAAAACGCCTACGTTTAATAAGGTAAAGAAAGCATTAAAACAAAGACACCAAATGAGACAAGTATGGATTATTTTAACTAAAGAATTAAAAAATACTTATTTTGATAAAGAAGGAAATGTACAATTTAACGATGAATATTTAGAAGAATTGATTGAAAACAAAAATACTAGTGACGTGACAGCGAATGCAGCAGAAATACCATTAGTACAACTATTACAGAAATTACTTGAAAAAAGCGAAGAAAAATCGGAAAAAATAAACATTGGAAAATTAGCTAAAGAATTTACAATTGAAAAATTTGATGGTAAAAATTCGAATGCGAATCAATGGATGATTGAATTTGAAAAAGAATGTGAACGGTTTAATTTAAACATTGATAACAAAAAAATTGAAATTTTAAAATCTTTTATGGAAAAGGGGGCCGCAGATTGGTATAGTTGTACACTTCTCAAGCTTACAATTGAAGCAAATTGGGAAGAGTGGAAACAAAATTTTTGTAATACATTTGCCAGTAAAGGATGGTCTCAAATAAAATATGCATTAGCATTTAAATATCAGACAGGTTCATTGTTAGAATACTCTATAAAAAAAGAAAAAATTTTATTGCTAGTAAGAAAAACTATTGACAATGAAACGTTGATAGATCTGATTGCTATAGGTCTGCCAAATTATATAATTGATAAAATTGATAGAGAAAAATTAACAAAAACTGAAGACCTACATAATGAAATAAGTAAATTAGAACATTTAATGTACAAAAAAAATTTAGATATGAAAAAGAATAAACCAAACACAAAAGAGAAAAGTGAAAAAACACCTTGCAAAATATGTAAAGAAAAAGAAAAAGGAACACGTTTTCATTCTGAAACTGAATGCTGGTTTAAAGATCAAGAAAATAGAATTAATAAGGTCAAACAAGTAAATAATTTAACTTTAGACGTAGAACTAAGTGATGAAAATCCAAAAAACTAATAATACCACCATTGATTGAACTCCCAATAAAATTAAATGATATTTTAAAAATATCTGCTATCTATGATCCAGGATCAAATGTTACATTAATAAATTCAAAATTACTAAATTTAAAATCTACAAATAATGATATAAAAAAAGAAAAAACAAATTTGAGAACAATTAATGGTGTGTATAAAACAGATGGATTAATAAAAATAAAAATAAAGATTCTAAATATAGAGGATCACATGAATGTGTTCATAATAAATAATAAAAATTTCAAACATGACTTTCTAATAGGATTAGATTGTATAAAGAAATTCAGACTGATACAAAATGAAAAATTAGAGATAGAACAAAAACATTCCGAATCTAATGATATAATAAATGAGTATCAAATCAATTTTAATGAACACATTGAAATAAGCACCTTCAACGTTTCAACAAACCACTTAAAACGTGATGAAGAAAAAGTAATAAAGAACCTAATAGACAAATATAAAAATATATTTGCAAAAGATAAATATGATATAGGTACTGTAAAAGATTACGAAGCTAGAATAGATTTGACAATAGATAAATACTGTAGTAAAAGACCATATAAATGTACAATCGAAGATAAAAAAGAAATAGAAGAACAAATTTCACAATTACTTAAAAGAAACCTAATAGAAGAATCATACAGCCCATTTGCTGCTCCAGTAACGTTAGCTTATAAAAGAGATGAAAATAAAAAATCTAGATTATGCATAGATTTTAGAGATTTAAATAAAATCATAATTCCTCAATCACAACCGTTTCCACTGATTGAAGACCTAGTAATAAAGACAAGAAATTGCAGTTTTTTTTCAAAACTAGATATAAATTCAGCATTTTGGTCTATCCCTTTACGAATTGAAGACAGAAGAAAAACAGGCTTTGTGACCCAAGAAGGTCATTTTCAATGGACCTGTTTACCATTTGGTTTAAAAACATCACCAGCTATCTTCCAAAGAATTTTAAGCAATATAATAAGAAAAAATAATTTATCAAATTTTACAGTCAATTACATAGATGACATATTAATATTTTCAAAATCTTTCAAAGAACATGTAGACCATCTATCAAAACTATTAGATGCAATTATGAAGGAAGGATTCCGATTGAAACTGTCAAAGTGCACATTTGCACTGGACTCTGTGCAATACTTAGGACATATAATTAAACATAACTCAATTTCTCCGATAAAAGATAATTTAATTTCCATAAGAAACTTTCCGGTCCCAGAAAATAAGAAAAATGTTCGACAATTTCTAGGAAAAATCAACTTTTATAACGAATATGTACCAAAAACGTCTCTAATTTTAGAACCGCTGCATAACCTATTAAGAAAAAATCAAAAATTTGTTTGGTCAAAAGAATGTCAAGAAGCCTTCGAATACATGAAAAATTTCCTTTGCACTCAACCAGTATTAACTATATTTGATCCAGACTTACCAATACACATATACACAGATGCAAGTTTAAAAGGTATAGGTGCAATATTAAAACAACCACAATTAAACGAGAATCCAATAACTGAAAAACCAGTAGCATATTTTTCAAAAAAACTGAATGAATCACAAAAAAGAAAAAAAGCAATTTACTTAGAATGTATAGCAATAAAAGAAACAGTAAAGTATTGGCAACATTGGCTTATAGGCAAACATTTTAAAGTATTTTCAGATCATAAACCATTAGAAAAAATGAATATAAAAGCGAGAACAGATGAAGAGCTAGGCGATCTTACCTATTATTTATCACAGTTTGATTTCGAAATAATATACCGTCCAGGTAAAGATAATTTAGAAGCAGACTGCTTAAGCAGAAATCCAGTATTAGAGTCTGAAGAAGACGAAGAGGATAAATTGAAGATTGTAAACTTAATTAGTTTAGAAGATATTTTAGAGAATCAAAAAAAAAATAAAGAGATAGAATCCAACAAAGACAAACTAAAGTATAAAAATAATTTGTATTATAAAAAATCAAGAAACAAAGATAAAATTTTCTTATCAGAAGAATTTAGTAAACAATTAATAAAAGACACGCATAAGAAATTTTGTCATATTGGAATAAACCAAATGAAAAATAAGATACTGCCGTATTATACAGCAACAAATATATCTGAAAATATAAAGAAACCTGAGATGTTGCGAAGTATGTATACAAAATAAGTCAAGAAGGCAAGACAAAATTGGGTTAATGTCACACCTTGGCCCTGCAAAAAAACCTTTGAAATAGTCTCTATCGATACAATAGGTGGATCGGTGGCTTAAGATCTACAAAAATATTTACATCTTAGTAGATCATATAAAGAAAGCCTGTAGATGTTGCGAAGTATGTACAAAATAAGTCAAGAAGGCAAGACAAAATTGGGTTAATGTCACACCTTGGCCCTGCAAAAAAACCTTTTGAAATAGTCTCTATCGATACAATAGGTGGATTCGGTGGCTTAAGATCTACAAAAAATATTTACATCTCTTAGTAGATCACTTTACAAGATATGCTTGCATATTGACATCAAAAACACAAAATGCAAATGATTTCATTAAATTAACAGAAAATGTACTACGAGACCATAATATTCAAATACTTCTAACAGATCAATATCCAGGTATAAATTCTAAAGAATTCAAAAATTTCTTAGAAGAAAAAGGGGTTACAATGATCTTTACAGGAATTAATGCACCATTTTCGAACGGTCTAAACGAAAGACTTAACCAAACTTTAGTAAATAAAATAAGATGTGCGATAAACGAAGAAAGAAAGAAGTGTGGATGGACAACTATAGCAAGAAATTGCATAAACCAATACAATGAGACCGAGCACACGGTAACAAAATTTAGTCCGAAATATTTATTAAATGGTGAAGATACATCAGCACTACCAAATGAACTAAAAAAGAATAGAGATTATAATCAACTGGAAAACGATAGAGAAACTGCATTTAAAAACAGTATAAAATACCATGAATATAATAAGAAATTATATGACAAAAATAGAAAAGAACACGAATTTATGTTAGGAGATTTAGTATACATTGAAAATGGTAACCGAATGAACCGAAAGAAATTGGATATGCTAAGAATCGGGCCATACAAGATTTTAAAGAAGATATCAAACTCAATGTATGAAGTTAATACAGGACACAAAAAGTTAGAATCAAATTTATTCCATATTTCAAAATTAACTCCATCTCCTTAACTCAAAGGTGGTAACTACTAAGTGGTATATAATAGTCTATATTATTTTGTAATTATTATTAGTTATACCAAATTTTTGTACCAAAAATGTCTCCAGGAGGGGAGATGTAAGGAAAACATCCTTAGTCTATTTGAATTGCGCGCGTGTAGGTCGGTAAATCAAATCTTTTAATATACCGACAGGTAAAATTTGCAGACAAGAATTGGCACGTGTCAATTAGTACGGTTAATAAAGATATACCGAAAACAATGAATAAAACTTTATAAAAGTAATCTAAAGACAACCTTGTGAATAATAACATTGAATGTTGTTTCTTTGTTATTTACAGGTAAATAAACATTATTTATTAAGTATGTAATTATATTTTGTATAAAATAATAAAATTCTTTGTTATTTACAGAGAAACAATTCATGTATTATTCTAACCTATAACCTATGAACATTATATACATTTTATATGTTTATTATTAATATGCCTCTACCCCTTCCTCAAGCTGTCAATAATTTAAATAACTATTAATAAACAAATATTGCATCTAACAATGAGAGTCGGCATAATACAATGTATTTGAACGTATAGGAGGTGCGAGCTGCAGACGGCTCGAATCGTGGCTCGCACCTCCTATAGAATCCAACGCTATAGACCGAGGCAGGTTATGTTTCCATTCGTATTTTTCAAATGTTTACGATATTATAACGTAAATACTACTTTTGTAACTGCTATATATTTTAAATGTTTATTATTAATATGCCTCTACCCCTTCCTCAAGCTGTCAATAATTTAAATAACTATTAATAAACAAATATTGCATCTAACAATGAGAGTCGGCATAATACAATGTATTTGAACGTATAGGAGGTGCGAGCTGCAGACGGCTCGAATCGTGGCTCGCACCTCCTATAGAATCCAACGCTATAGACCGAGGCAGGTTATGTTTCCATTCGTATTTTTCAAATCTTCACGATATTATAACGTAAATTCTAATTTTGTAACTACTATACATTTTATATGTTTATTATTAATATGCCTCTACCCCTTCCTCAAGCTGTCAATAATTTAAATAACTATTAATAAAAAATATTGCATCTAACAATGAGAGTCGGCATAATACAATGTATTTGAACGTATAGGAGGTGCGAGCTGCAGACGGCTCGAATCGTGGCTCGCACCTCCTATAGAATCCAACGCTATAGACCGAGGCAGGTTATGTTTCCATTCGTATTTTTCAAATCTTCACGATATTATAACGTAAATTCTACTTTTGTAACTGCTATACATTTTATATGTTTATTATTAATATGCCTCTACCCCTTCCTCTAGCTGTCAATAATTTAAATAACTATTTATAAACAAATATTGCATCTAACAATGAGAGTCGGCATAATACAATGTATTTGAACGTATAGGAGGTGCGAGCTGCAGACGGCTCGAATCGTGGCTCGCCTCTCCTATAGAATCCGTCGCTTTAGACTGAGAGTGGTTATGTTACCATTCGTATTTTTCAAATGTTTACGATATTATAACGTAAATACTACTTTTGTAACTGCTATATATTTTAAATGTTTATTATTAATATGCCTCTACCCCTTCCTCTAGCTGTCAATAATTTAAATAACTATTAATAAACAAATATTGCATCTAACAATGAGAGTCGGCATAATACAATGTATTTGAACGTATAGGAGGTGCGAGCTGTAGACGGCTCGAATCGTGGCTCGCACCTCCTATAGAATCCAACGCTATAGACCGAGGCAGGTTATGTTTCCATTCGTATTTTTCAAATCTTCACGATATTATAACGTAAATTCTAATTTTGTAACTACTATACATTTTATATGTTTATTATTAATATGCCTCTACCCCTTCCTCAAGCTGTCAATAATTTAAATAACTATTAATAAAAAATATTGCATCTAACAATGAGAGTCGGCATAATACAATGTATTTGAACGTATAGGAGGTGCGAGCTGCAGACGGCTCGAATCGTGGCTCGCACCTCCTATAGAATCCAACGCTATAGACCGAGGCAGGTTATGTTTCCATTCGTATTTTCAAATCTTCACGATATTATAACGTAAATTCTACTTTTGTAACTGCTATACATTTTATATGTTTATTATTAATATGCCTCTACCCCTTCCTCTAGCTGTCAATAATTTAAATAACTATTATAAACAAATATTGCATCTAACAATGAGAGTCGGCATAATACAATTATTTGAACGTATAGGAGGTGCGAGCTGCAGACGGCTCGAATCGTGGCTCGCCTCTCCTATAGAATCCGTCGCTTTAGACTGAGAGTGTTTATGTTACCATTCGTATTTTTCAAATGTTGACGATATTATAACGTAAATTCTAATTTTGTAACTACTATACATTTATATGATATGCATCGACATGAGATCGCATAATACAATGTATTTGAACGTATAGGAGGTGCGAGCTGTAGACGGCTCGAATCGTGGCTCGCACCTCCTATAGAATCCAACGCTATAGACCGAGGCAGGTTATGTTTCCATTCGTATTTTTCAAATGTTCACGATATTATAACGTAAATTCTACTTATGTAACTGCTATATATTTTAAATGTTTATTATTAATATGCCTCTACCCCTTCCTCAAGCTGTCAATAATTTTAATAACTATTAATAAACAAATATTGCATCTAACAATGAGAGTCGGCATAATACAATGTATTTGAACGTATAGGAGGTGCGAGCTGCAGACGGCTCGAATCGTGGCTCGCACCTCCTATAGAATCCAACGCTATAGACCGAGGCAGGTTATGTTTCCATTCGTATTTTTCAAATGTTTACGATATTATAACGTAAATTCTAATTTTGTAACTACTATACATTTTATATGTTTATTATTAATATGCCTCTACCCCTTCCTCAAGCTGTCAATAATTTAAATAACTATTAATAAACAAATATTGCATCTAACAATGAGAGTCGGCATAATACAATGTATTTGAACGTATAGGAGGTGCGAGCTGCAGACGGCTCGAATCGTGGCTCGCACCTCCTATAGAATCCAACGCTATAGACCGAGGCAGGTTATGTTTCCATTCGTATTTTTCAAATCTTCACGATATTATAACGTAAATTCTAATTTTGTAACTACTATACATTTTATATGTTTATTATTAATATGCCTCTACCCCTTCCTCAAGCTGTCAATAATTTAAATAACTATTAATAAACAAATATTGCATCTAACAATGAGAGTCGGCATAATACAATGTATTTGAACGTATAGGAGGTGCGAGCTGCAAACGGCTCGAATCGTGGCTCGCACCTCCTATAGAATCCAACGCTATAGACCGAGGCAGGTTATGTTTCCATTCGTATTTTTCAAATGTTTACGATATTATAACGTAAATACTACTTTTGTAACTGCTATATATTTTAAATGTTTATTATTAATATGCCTCTACCCCTTCCTCAAGCTGTCAATAATTTAAATAACTATTAATAAACAAATATTGCATCTAACAATGAGAGTCGGCATAATACAATGTATTTGAACGTATAGGAGGTGCGAGCTGCAGTCGGCTCGAATCGTGGCTCGCACCTCCTATAGAATCCAACGCTATAGACCGAGGCAGGTTATGTTTCCATTCGTATTTTTCAAATCTTCACGATATTATAACGTAAATTCTAATTTTGTAACTACTATACATTTTATATGTTTATTATTAATATGCCTCTACCCCTTCCTCAAGCTGTCAATAATTTAAATAACTATTAATAAACAAATATTGCATTTAACAATGAGAGTCGGCATAATACGATGTATTTGAACGTATAGGAGGTGCGAGCTGCAGACGGCTCGAATCGTGGCTCGCACCTCCTATAGAATCCAACGCTATAGACCGAGGCAGGTTATGTTTCCATTCGTATTTTTCAAATCTTCACGATATTATAACGTAAATTCTACTTTTGTAACTGCTATATACTTTAAATGTTTATTATTAATATGCCTCTACCCCTTCCTCAAGCTGTCACTAATTTAAATAACTATTAATAAACAAATATTGCATCTAACAATGAGAGTCGGCATAATACAATGTATTTGAACGTATAGGAGGTGCGAGCTGCAGACGGCTCGAATCGTGGCTCGCACCTCCTATAGAATCCGTCGTCTATATTTGTGCGGAAACGTTTAGCATCGCCACCTATTGATTCTTTTTCAAACTACGTAGCTAAAGTTTTTCTTACTCTTCCGTCTGCTAAATTACACATTTTTAGAATAAATGTATATCGTTTTTATTTTTCGTTTAATTTTTTAATGTGTTATGTATTCTTCTATATTTTACTGAAAAATCATTCTAAGTTAATGTAAAATATTGCCTCTGCTTCGTTTTTTGTTGTGTTTAATTGCAATCTATGTTTATTTTCATCGTAAATATGTAGTACGAGCTTCCCAACGTCTTTGTATCAATCGTATTTTTCAATTTTTTTCTTCGTCGTGCACTTTTGACTGTTTTTTTTATTATTCCAACATTTATCAATATCGTGAAATTGTGCGTCTGCACTGTATTTGTTAGAAAATTATCCAGTTTTTATAAAATTCAATCTAATTGTCGTTGCCTGTTAACTAAGAGAGGTTATGTTTGAGGTCGTATTTTTCAATTTCTAAGAGCATTTTAACATAATTCAAACTTTTATACTTATAATTTATGTAATACATGCATTACAAATATGCCTTCACTGCGTTTATAGTTTGTCATTGTATTAAATAATAGTAATAGGAGAAATAGTGCATGTAATATACGGGTGTCGGCATAGTAGGATTTAATTCAGGTATGGCATCCCCTTAACAAGAACAATATCCACAAGGAAATCAAGTCTATGGTGAGGGCTACCAGCTGGGCCCTACGTGAGTATGCTCGAGTAAGAAACGCGCAGCACCCGAGAGGAAGCGAAGATAGCTCGTCGGGCACGCGCAGAGATGGAACGTGCCAGACGTCGCCTATCTTTCGCAATGAGGCGCGCCAAAATAAGGCAGACGAGGAAAGACCCTCTCCACCACAGAATTTGCCGAAGAGGAAGAAACAGGCAAAACACCCAGCCAAGGAAACAGGACCAGTCGAACCTAGTACCGGAAACAACAATGACTAGCTGAAGTCACGCAAGTGGGCAACAGTTGTACGCAAGGCCAAGAAACCAGGCCGAAAGCGCAAGCAGCTGGAGCAGACTAAGGATGTCGGAGGGCCGGCTGGGGTGGTTAAAGGACCAAAGGCGGTCTTGAGCCAGTCCGTCCAGATGCCATCGAGATCAAAGCGATGGCAGGGCGGTCTTCCGCCGATATCTTAAGACAAATTCGGACGGCTCCAAACCTTAAACCACTCGGAGAGAGAGTTTCGAATATCCGGCACAAAAACGGAGGAGCTCTTGATAGAGCTGGGTAAGCCGGGAGTCACAACTCCGGAACTCCAGGCCGCAGTCTCGTCCACGCTAGGTGGTACAGCGGAGGTCCAGCTACTATCCCACAAGGAGTCTATTTTAATAAAGGACATGGACGAGGATACCACTACGGAAGAAGTAGCGGAGGCAATCTCCGCGGTGATTGGGTCAGAAGTTGTTGCCTTCTGCAAAAACAAAGTTCAGAGGGTCCTACGGAGGCACTCTAATGACCACCGTTCTGCTGCCAGTGGCAGCAGCAAAAAAGCTGAAAATAGGCTGGATGAACTGCAGGGTTCGGCTTCACGAGGCTGTCTCGCGATGTAATCGGTGCCACTAGACTGGCCACATCGCGAGGAACTGCAAAAGTGTAGTTGACCGATCATCGCGGTGTTTCCGGTGCGGCCAAGAGGGCCACAAAGCAGTGGGTTGCGTGGCAAGTAAGACCATAGCCACGCGCGGGGTTGAAGCACCTGTCAAAAATGGCTAGGGTGCTACAAGTACCAATACTCAACCTAAACCACTGTGCAGTGGCTCATGACCTGCTGCTGCAGTTGGTCAGGGAAGAAAAGGCCGACATTGCCATCGTCAGCGAGGAGTATAGGGATCTCAGTGTGCCGAATTGGGTGAGTGACGCCACTGGTAGAGCGGCCATCTGGGTATGTGGAAACCTCCATGTATCCGGAAAAATGGCCACTTCACTCCCCAATTTCACCTAGGTGGAGGTGGCAGGTATACGACTATACAGTTGCTATCTCCCACCCAGTGACAACATCGAAAAGTTCCTGGGATCCCTTGATGCCATCGTCATCAACGCGCGGTCCTCTCGACTGCCAGTAGTCATTGGAGGGGACTTCAACGCTTGGGCGACGGAATGGGGCAGTTCAAGAACTAACGCCAGAGGTCGGGCACTCCTCGAGGCCTTCGCGATTCTGGGGTTGGAGATTGCTAACACCGGGACGGTTCCCACTTTTTCTAGAGCGGATAAGTCCTCCATAGTAGATCTGACCTTCATCGATCCTAGATTGATGAGGGGAGGGTCTGAATGGAAAGTTAGTGATCGTTACACGGGAAGCGACCATCAAGCACTTGTGTACCAGCTCCAGCTGATCAACAGAGTAGCAGGTCGGGACAACAAGCCAACTTATAGGTGGGCACCGACTACGTTCGACGGGAAGATGTTTCTGCGGATTATAAATTAAGACGCAAAGAGCTTAAGTCTGCCATCAAAGCGGCAAAGCGTAAGTGCTGGCGTAAAATCTGTGACGAAGTGGACCGCGACCCCTGGGGTAAACCGTACAAAACGGTGATGAACAAGATCAAACACAGGGGCGCCACAACACCCACGTGTCCGCACTTCCTTGACAGAACCGTACGTTGCCTGTTTTCACAACATCAGAAGCGAGCAGCTGACACGGGTCTGACGGTGGCAGACGATGCAGTTGTGCCGCCAGACGTTAGTGTAACTGAGCTGACAATGGCTACAAAGAAAATACAGGTCCGCAAAGCCCCAGGACCGGATGGAATACCTGGTCTGGCCATTAAGACCGCTGCGCTGAATGTGCCACATATTTTTGCGGACACATTCAGTGCCTGTCTCAACGCGGGATACTTTCCAGCGCAGTGGAAGGTGCAGAGACTGGTGCTCCTCCCCAAGGGGAATAAACCTCCGGAGGAGTCATCCTCGTACCGTCCGCTTTGCCTGCTGGATATAGCCGGGAAGCTATTCGAGCGGGTGATATGTGCCAGGATGCAGGCAACTATTGCACGAGTAGGCGACCTGTCCGACAATCAGTTCAGTTTCTGGAAGGGGCGTTCAACCATCGATGCCATAAGCCGAGTTGTTGAGCTGGCTACCAGCGCCACCAGTGGTACCCGGAATTCCAGGCGTATGTGCGCCATTATCGCCTTGGATATCCCTGATGCTTTCAACTCGGCCCGATGGGACAACATAATGTGGTCCTTGGAATATCTGAAGGTGCCGCTCTACCTCCGAAAGATCACCTCGAGTTACCTCGCGGATCGTACCCTCCTCTATGACACCGAGGATGGCATGCACTCCTATAGTATTACCGGAGGCGTGCCACAGGGTTCGGTCCTGGGGCCCCTTCTCTGGAACGTCGTGTACGACGGGCTGCTGAAACAACACCTTTCAGGGGGGGGGGCGTCAATTGTGGCCTTTGCAGACGACGTGGCGTTAGTCGTCGTCGGTAACACACACACACACTCACACACACACACACGCGCTCGCACGCACACACAGTATCAACCATAAGTTTAGAATCACTTGTAAATTTTCCATTTAAATGTGTATATTTTATCTAATGTTAAACAATCCACAACTTTCGAAGAAAATATCGAGAAAAATTAAAAAAAAAAGCATAATACAGGATATTTCTTTATCCCTCAACTGATATGACTCAAAATTACTAGCATTAATTATAAAAAAAAATGTAGCTGATAAGACGATTTTTGAAAAAAATTAAAAAAGTCCTCCCGTTTAAAGTAATGTAAAGTTTTTCTACAATAGAAAAGTATTGTTTATCAGTTTCAGTTTTTCCGAAAATTAATCCACGTAATTCTGAGCGATATTAGCTTAAGGATGGAGAAACTACCTGTATTTTGCTTTTTTTAAGTTATTCTAAGATATTTTCTTTAAATGTAATGGATTGTTAAACATTAGATAAAATACACAAATTTAAATGGAAATTTTACATGTGATCCTATATATATATATATAATACGTATTTATTTAACGGTCATGATATTTATTGATTTTATTGATATATTTAATTTGTGTATGTGTTTTTATTAAACTATCCATAGAGTTGATATGTAATTATGTGTGGACACGGAAAAAAATATAGTTCGCGTAACAAAAAATTTCATCGCATTAGCAATTTTTGTTGTAACTTAGAAACAACGAATTGCAAAATCAATTGCAGTTACAACAACGTTAAATGATCAGCAATATTTACAATTAATAATTGCTATATAGTTCAACATCTTATTTAGTTAGTTTCTTCTTGTTGTTTCTACTATAATTAATCATAAATTTATCTTACCTGCAAATTTGCCAATATTTTAAAAGATTGCTTATACATATGTAATACACATTATCATGCAACTGTCAAATTGGTTATATTTTTGTAATATCTTTTCAACGACGTCTTCAGTTCTTAGTATCGCAACGTAACGATATTCACACAATGACGCGCAGTGTTTAATGTATCGATTTAGCATTCTAGATGGAACAGAAATAAATCCTAAAGTTTACGGTTACATAGAGCAAAATTTTTTTATTAAAGCAGTTAATTAATTTGCTAACCCACAAATTGTAGGTTACATTTATTGCATATTTTATATAGTAACTATTAAGTTGTTAATTCAATTGCAACTTATTGCTATTAGAAAAACATCGTAAAAACAGTAAAATTCTGATTTAATTTAGCAAATATTTTAACTGAATGATTTTAGCAGCTTGCTTTCTGCTGTTTCGAAAGAATTCTTTTTTTTCGTGGAGATACCTGTTTATAAGACGACAAAGGCTTATTTTAATATATACAGTTACTTAACATGTATATGGGTTACATGGATTTCGTAAAACGTTTACATAATATTTTTCATTATGCTTATAATCTTCATATGTATTAGTTTATTGAGGTAATAGAAAATCTTTTCGCGTGATTTAGGTTTTTTAAATTCCGCGAAAATTATTTTTGAACTTAATGTATTTTAAGAACCAATTCAATTTTCATTATGCTTATAATCTTCATATGTATTAGTTTATTGAGGTAATAGAAAATCTTTTCCGCGTGATTTAGGTTTTTAAATTCCGCGAAAATTATTTTTGAACTTAATGTATTTTAAGAACCAATTCAATACTGCACTAGATTAGAATTCGTTGAAGAGGAATTTCGAAAACCACGTCATTTGTGTGTTCTAGATTTTCTTGCTGACATATAATTATCTCAAATTGTTACGAGAATTCAAATCCAATTATATAATTATTGCTTTGACAATAAAGTAGACATTATAATCATGCACCTTCATAAAAATATCGTCTTATTAATATTACGTTATTTCAGGTTCATTATTCTCTTCATAAATCGATTTCCTTTTATAAATATAGACAATTTATTATAAATTATGCGTATTAATTTTAGTAAAGAAATACATTCCAATATTTTTTTAAAAGATAAGATAAATTTATTTGACGTTAACCCATTCAAAAATAAATAATTACATAATATTTTTCATTATGCTTATAATCTTCATATGTATTAGTTTATTGAGGTAATAGAAAATCTTTTCGCGTGATTTAGGTTTTTTAAATTCCGCGAAAATTATTTTTGAACTTAATGTATTTTAAGAACCAATTCAATACTGCACTAGATTAGAATTCGTTGAAGAGGAATTTCGAAAACCACGTCATTTGTGTGTTCTAGATTTTCTTGCTGACATATAATTATCTCAAATTGTTACGAGAATTCAAATCCAATTATATAATTATTGCTTTGACAATAAAGTAGACATTATAATCATGCACCTTCATAAAAATATCGTCTTATTAATATTACGTTATTTCAGGTTCATTATTCTCTTCATAAATCGATTTCCTTTTATAAATATAGACAATTTATTATAAATTATGCGTATTAATTTTAGTAAAGAAATACATTCCAATATTTTTTTAAAAGATAAGATAAATTTATTTGACGTTAACCCATTCAAAAATAAATAATTACATAATATTTTTCATTATGCTTATAATCTTCATATGTATTAGTTTATTGAGGTAATAGAAAATCTTTTCGCGTGATTTAGGTTTTTTAAATTCCGCGAAAATTATTTTTGAACTTAATGTATTTTAAGAACCATATAAATTATGCGTATTAATTTTAGTAAAGAAATACATTCCAATATTTTTTTAAAAGATAAGATAAATTTATTTGACGTTAACCCATTCAAAAATAAATAATTACATAATATTTGTTTAGTTTATTAAACAAAGTACTCAGGAGAAGTAGTTATAAGACGCATGACTATTGAATTTCTATCTTCCAAACTTTTCAATAATATTGGCTCTTCTCTTTAACGTTTCAGACTTAAAGTACACAGAGTAGGCTTCTATAATTAAGTCGGCAATTTGCCCAGTACACGAATCGGAGCCAAGAATGTATATGAGTCTAAAAGATCCGTGACAAACTTAAACAATTGACGGTGCTTTTGTAAGATTTTCAATATTTGAAAGTTACATATGTAACTTGAATAATTATTTCGATTATATTCCCTAAAATTATAACAAAACGTTAACGACTAATCATTTTACAATAATTATATTCTACTTTTTAATTGTAGAATTATTAAAATAATACACCAAATTAAGAATTTACAAATATCTGGATATTGTAAGTATATTATATTGACTCGAATATTGTTACGAGCATAATAATAATAAGTTTTAAAAAAATGTAAAAAGCAATTAAGATTGAAAAATATGTTTGACCGCATTTACTTTGTAAAGAATAATTTTCTGTGTTATTAAATTTCTTAACATTTAGAAATTAAGTATAATTGATAAATTATTATTATATTGACATAGAGAGTATGGTTTAGTCTAATTGCAAAACGGTCATCCGAATTAATATTAATGAAAGACTTAACTATATCGCAAAGCTTAAACATGTGCTATATAAATCATCCGCTATCTCGAAAAGTGGGATTCCAGACTCACAATTCACAAGCGTTTAATACATGGAACGTTACAAAGGCAAAGTCCATCAAATCGATTACTGAAGAATACTTGCAACGCAGCAGCAATCGAATAATCCAACCACATTCATTGTCATTTGATTCTGATATGTAATTAAATAAACGTCTACAACGAGAATATATATATAGTAATATAATTCATTGTAGTTAGTTAATAAAATAGAAATCTATATTATAATTTAGATTATTATTTTTTTAAACAAATTTATATTTGATTTTATTGGTCGTCGTGTTCAGTTTATTTGTTAATTATAATCGTAATACGTATTCCATTTTTCGTAAATACTGATGATCATGGGTCGTTACTTTTAAGCATGTCGTTATTTCTTATTTTATTGTAATTTAAATTCCTCTTTAATAATTTCCGCTTCCACATTTGATTAAATGTGTATTAAATATTGAAAGCACTATCAATGACTTTCCTGATAGAAATCGAATGAAGCGATTTTGCTCACATTTCCTAGCAATTTATTGAAATAGTATATCATGTTTCAAGCTATTTTAAGCTTGTAAACATATATTAAGTTTGAACAGTTCTAATCTACAAACATGGTGTTAAAAATTCTTTAAGAAAAAATATAATAAAATCGTGTTTATATCGGTAAATAGTATGTTAAAAATCAATTGTACATTACAAAAGTACTTTAAAACGCAAATTAAATTTGTGGAAGTATTTTTAAATTTGCTCTAATTGAAATCAATCCGTAATAATTGTTAAGTTTACTGACCGAAAATAATCTAAATGTCGTTAAGTCTGTTCATTTCATTAAATGACAAATAATTGTCAAGAAATGAATTCCTGGAAGTCTGTTTAACAGTAATTTATAATATCTGTACAAATACTTGCGATAAAACATTATCATTTAAATTAGGATATTATTTATATAAATAATTACAAGTATTATAATTTATACATATATCAATAAAAGGCTTAAATATTTCATTCATATATAAATAAGTATCTCTAATTTCTAACAGTCACTAATACAATGAGTAACGCAGATGAGAGTTGTAATTTTATAATTCTAATAGAAAATAAACATATATACTGTAATATAATTAATAAAAGTAAAACCTTTTTTAATGCTATCATATCTATACCACAAATTGAGATTTGTTAAAGATTATTTATTAAGTTGCAGTTACTTCTTCGTTACAAATTGAGTTGTAAATTCATTAGTACGAAAATTCGTTTTCCAGCTAGCAATGCGTTTGATGAAATTGTTGGCCCAGTCATCCCTAATAAAACTATACGTAATATACACACAATTGAATGCAAGAAAATTCAACTTTGCAATCTCAATTCCACGGATTTTCGTTCGCTCTCTGGACCCTCGAGATCGAGCAGAGTATGATAGTGAATTCAATTCATCGAAGCGTTCCGATTGATGAAAAGCCGAAAATGCAAATGGCGCGCGATCGAGCTCGCTATCTGTGCCGATCGAGTCGACGGCAAATATTTCAAAATTAATTTATTTTTTCTGGACACTTTCCCCGTTCTCCTTTCCCCTGGTTTGGGTGAGTGAATAACATTCTCTCGTACAAATTTATTCATAGGGAGTAATTGAGTAGCGTCCATATCTCAACAATGCGCCGTGGCGCGCAATTCGTTGCTCGGTTATACGCGCTCCCGCGCTCGGGAGATTTATCACGGCGCCAAACTGCCCACACGTCACAAAGCTATCGTTTTGCGATTGTTTTTGATTGTGTGTTACACCTGCGTGCGAGTGTTGTATCACGGATTTTGAATATTTCGTGTATGCCCGCACTTCCACAGGGAATTCCACTTTGACTGGTTCACGAATCACGGTGAAAATAGAATGTTTTACGTTTTGCGACGTCAGATTTTTAATACTTGAGGAATTGAGTCTAATTTAATGAATGAATCTAAAGAAAGTTGCGTTTGGAATTAATAAGGAGGGGATTACACACTATCCTGTACTTGTAAAATTCACTAAAATTAAAAATTTCAATTAAAAGTTTATTACAGAATATGTTAATGTTTACAAATTAAGATAAGTGTTGTATTTTGTGAACATTTTGAACTTTTGGTTAGAAAAATTGTACCAATAGATCCATCAGACTCCTTGGTTAATCGTAGGACACAAAATCAATATTCATACTCACTCATCACAAGATTTATTTGTGAATTATTATTATTGAATTGGGCTGAATTTTTGAAGAAACCTTTTTCAAATTATTGCTAGAACAGAATTATAAAAATATGAATTTTAATTTATAAAACAAAGAAAAATTTAAATTTTATACATCTTTTTAATTTTTCAGCAAAATTTCCGCTAAAGTATTGTTTTAAACAAAGTTGAAAACATTTTTCATTATTTTTGCCATACTTACTGCCTAACAGTCAATTTAATGAAACTTTTCTCAAAATTTCAGCCTAAATCAGTGAATATTTAATAACAAACCTTAGGATAAGTGAGTACAAAAACTAATTTTGAATTTTAATTTATATTGTCACGGACATCGCCGCGCGACTTAGGCATATGAGAAGGAGTCAAGTGACAGATAAGAAGTGTGTAGCTCGTATCGTCGATGCTCTGTCCGGGTGGACGGTAGCTCGACGGTCAGAGCGCGCGATTCGCACGCTGAGGTCCCGGGGTCGAATCCCGCAGTCCACCTTTTTATTTCTCGCTTCTCTCCTTTTCATACGTAACAATATGTACATTACCATTTATTCTGTATTAAAATAATCTACATTTTTAATTAAAATTAAATTAATTTTTAAGAATTTTATAAGTAGAAAAGTGTTTGGTCCCTTTAATTATGTATTGGATAATATCAGTTTCTAATTCATAACGTCAATCTATTTTTAAGGACATATAAATACTAATAAATAGTAATAAAAAGGTATCAATGCGATAATTCCAATGTTACAATGAATTCACCCTAAAATAGTGGTATATTAATAGTAAATAATAGTGTTTATTATTGTCTTTACGAAGTTTACAATTTGAAAAATAATAATTTTTTTTTTGTATTACTATTGATCTTTTATATTTTATATTACCTTAGGAAAAAATAGGATTATTCAAAAGTTATCCACTAGTACTTATTAAATTCAGTTACTACAGCAAAAATAATAGTGTAATAAAAATTACAATATTTTATATTTAAGTTAGGATATACTTGGATATTATCATAATTTTTATCATATTTTTGTAGCAAATATTAACACGTACATTTAGTAAAAATATGTGAATATTTGATATGAAAATATGATAAAAATTATATTTTATAACCTCACTATAACATATAGTCATTTCTATTAAACTATATTCTTTAAAATCTTCTAGCAAAAATCTGGTGTATATTATCCTCTTCAATTGTCACTGATATAACGACCCGATAATGTATAAGATGTGAATGTAGTTTGCATTATAGTGTTAATAAATTGCAAACAAACTTACAAAAATATAAATAACGTTTACTTTTTAACGACATGCCACAAAATTGCCAAAATCGGCGATAGTCAAAGTTGACGAATCATTAGCAACTCTTAAAGACAAGACTGATATTAAGTATACTGATATTAATATACAAAAGATATTCAGTGTCACGGTATGTAATGATGTATCTAATAATATGTTTGTCTAATTTTATTTAAAAAAAATGCAAGATAATTATATTTTATTTGCAACATTTTTAAATTCCCAATTGATAACTATGGAATCAGTTACGTTGCATCTCAAGACTTCTAAATTGAGCTGTTTTTCGAAAATTTTTATTGTAAAAAGTAGCTATAATGGTAAGTTGAATAATGAATTAAACTTGGCGATTTAATATGTGTATTTGATCAGTAAGAATTCTAAAAAGAATTATACTAATGTTTATTCATATTAGTAATGGGTTACGTTATGTGTAATAAATAACGTGACTTCTATGAATTACGAAAATCTTAAAGTTAGATGTCAATAACGTTTTAACGTATAACATAATATTATATCTTTATTAGTCGGTTGTGTAGACGAGGGTTGGCATCAAATTTCCATAGAGGTAACAAAGGATCAAAAACTAGAATTCTCTAAAGCTCTTGACACCATGTATCGTATGCATCATCTTTAGAAATGATAACTTTATTGTGTTATATTGACAAATATATCAAAAATAGATACTAAATGCGACTAAATTAATTAATTAATGCAATTATAGTATTAAATGCAATATTAATAACTGAGGGAGGGACCGCGTGGAAGAAGGGCCTGTAACTCGAGTTAGGCAGTTTTTGAATTTATACATAAAGTAAGAAAGAATGGAAATATGTCTTTGTATGTTTAAATGATACAGAACACACAAGAAAGGCCTAGCTTTATGCCCTTTTAGCCTGTTTTAAAACAATCAAACGCGCAGAGTAGCGAAAATAAAATAAAAGTATGAATATAAGAATAAAGTAGGATAAAAGCAACAATAATTGTAATGCTTAAAGAAATTTTTATCTAAGACTGCGCGAAATTCATTTAATGTGAATGCTTTTTTTGTGAATGAAATCGAAAGTTAAAGAACTGAAAGAGAGACTGATGAAAAATAGTTAAATTCACAATGTTGTTTATGTATATTTATATACACTTTGCAAACTTAATTTATGGTCTTAAAAATAAAAAAATTTACTTTCTTTTTCTTGAAAAATGTAATAGTATTTTTCGACACGAGAGCAAAAGTGTTGATTTTCGAATTAGTGTGTTTATTGCCCGAGCAAAGCGAGTCGAAAATCATCTTTCGCACGTGCATCGTCAAACAATAGTTTTGATGCCGTGGGCGTAAATGAGATTTTTTAAAGCCCATTTATTCGCATTTAAAATAATATTTCTTTATGAATAAATTTATTATAAACAATCAAATGATTTTCAGGTAATTTATTCATTAAAAAAAACCTCTATAATTTATACGAAAACGGCAAAAAGAGCCTACATCGATTTTTTAAAAATACAATATTTTTTTATTAACAATCTTTAACTGAAAAATATCCCTCTGAACTTTTATAATAAAGTATTAATTATAATATTGTACATTATCACTACATTTTATAAAACTAATGCAAAGCTATACTGTTTTTCAATTTCTCAAAATCTATACTTTTAGAGTTAGGCGCTTCTTCCATGCGGTTCTTCAATTATATTTTTAATTAAAAAATTTATATTATAAATGTATCTATTTTATGCATGTATAAAAGAAAGAAATGTGCTCAGCTGGAAGAGAGTTATTAGAATTGAAAATTTAGTATAATGACAAAGCGACTAATACAACAATTTATAAGATGATGTATTCATATCTGTTAATTAATGTAAATTGTCATATATTGTGGGTTGAAGATAGTACGTTAGACTGATTACTATGAGAAGAATAACTAAGAAATGGAAACATGCTGGTCCCATAAAGGCAGAATTTCTCGGTTTTAGTCTGACCTGCAGCTATTGTTACAAGAACATTTTTTAATGGCTTTTAAACAGCTAATTTTTCGTTATGAATATCGAATTGATATACGAACAAAAAATTAATAAAAATTATTATTAAAATTGTTTAGCACTGAGTATTTCACGTGATTATTATTATTTAATGCTTCTTGTATTTAATTATATTTACAATATAATGATTAGGATTAATGCGATAAATTTCTGCAGTACCATTTTATCAACTACTGTTATAATACGAGAAAAACAAAGAAATCATCAGAAATTGCTGAACATTGCCGCATTCATTTTACACGCAAATGAAGCAAAGTAAAATGATCAAACAGCATAAGCGGAGTGTGCAGAGAATATGTAAAAAAAAGTCGCGGAAAACGGGAGACAGCAGGACGGGTGAGGAAGGAGAGAATGTTGAAACAGAGAAATGGAAAATGGCTTTCAGCATTTTGTGCGTTCTATGAAAGTTGTAATTAAACGATAAAAAGTGCCAGAACCGTTTCATTAAGGCTCATCCGAGCATTTTACCTCTGGTCTGCACTCACCGTTCCTGCTTATGCGTATACCTGCGCAAGGTATTTTCCTTTCATTCTCGTTCTATTTACTCCATTAGTGTTACAAAAACATTTTCATTTCAGGTAAAATAAAAAAATCATACTATTCATCAAAAATTGGTCGCCGTTATTCAATGTATATATATTCTCGTTTTAAATTAAAAATTAAATTATACAACAACGAAGGTGTTTAAGAATATCGAATGGAGTTCCGCGGATTCTTCGAGTTGTACTCTTAATCGTGAAATGGTAGAAGTAATCGTTTTCCTAGAATGAAATTTGATGTAAATTTTTGGAGTTTTAATTTTCGAGCTGATACAATAATAAAACCATTCCTCATTAGAGTAGTGCATACTTTAAATGTTGGTGTTATTCTTGTTAAACCTAAAAAAAGTTAATTACCCGTGTTAAACATAAAAATGATTCCATTTTATATTCATGATTATTAATTCATTAATTTTATAATGAAATTATGTAATTATCAAAACATTCATCGCTGGCAATATTTGAAAATGTTTTTACAAGCTTAACAATTAAGATATTTTTATTTGATTAATTCTCTTTTAAATATTATGTATAGCAAGCTAAATTTTTTATCACTGCTTGTATTTTCTTATTTAATTATTTTTATTGAGATTTAAAAAATGTAAGCGTCAAAAATTTAAGAGATAAATTTAAGCAAGATATTCTGCGTAGATATCATTTTTCTGTAAAAATTAAATTTTTTTTTTCCATAATAAGTGTTCCAATACTTGTTTTTCAATCCACTGATCTATGATAAATATTTTATAAACAAATGCGTAATTATCGAATAAATAGACATAAAAGGAATAAACGTATTCCACTATTTATCGGATATTCACAAAAGGTTCTGTTAAACACCCGTATCGGTGATGTTTTTCTTTTATTTTGATATCGCGAAGCTGCTTTTCTGCGTGCTTCCGTTGTTGATCCTACGGGAAATTCTCGTGGAGTGGTGTACTTCCGGTAGCATTTCCCCCATGGAAACAGGCGAAACAGTCCGAAATACGACTTTTAGCCACGCAGAGTAAAACAGAGCAAAGCTAAAGCGCGATAGTGCAGACCCGTCGTGTTTTTGCGGAAAATGCTCTCGTGTTATTGTGAAGCAGGGTGAAGATATAAATTTTCGAGACGCTAAATCTGTTCGGTATGCGCATAAAACAGCCGCTGACAAATATCCTCCTCATATTTCCTTTTCACTTTTTAATCGAAAATTTTAGCACTTTAAATGCATACTTTTCTTGTGATGATATTTCAAGATTTTTGTCAAGATAATGGCATTCAAAACTAATTTCAGTTGTTAAGATATTTCAAAGCTTGATTCATTTTCTTTTTTATTTTACTTTGAAATTAATATATACCGAAAAGAAATATGTACCAAATATTTGTATTTGTTCTTCTGTTTGTAACGGAGTAATATTTTATTTTGTTAAAAAAAGAAATTTACACATTTACAGCTAAACTGTTTAAAAATTGATGCTGGTTTCATTTACGATAAATATTTTTTAAGAAAAGATTTAGAATATATTAATTTATCGATATAACTTATTATTATTTATAAATGTTATATTCGTCAATCCTAATATATTTAGAAAAGTAAAACTAGGTATATATTTTTCAACGTTTAATTATTATAATACATCACTTTTACTTATATAAATACTTGATATTACCTAATTCTGCAAGTGAATACCTTATTTAATAACCATTCAAATTATTTAATTTTAACAATCTTGGAATTATACAGAGTTTCAATTCATAAGCAATATACGACATCGATCGCTGAACATAAGTATATAAGAAAGATGATGAAACCACTCGGTTTATTACAATGCATATAAGTTTCGTCTAGAAGTAGGTATATATAGGCGTAAAAAGAGGCAGGGAAAAGATACTTGGATCCTAGAGATTCTCCTTTATTTCGCATAAACCCATGACCACGCGCTTACAGTTTTGGTATTTCGACCATCAGAAAAGTACTACATACATACAACGTCCTAAGCTTTTTGACGTTTTATATAAAGAAATACACCATTTTAGCTTTTCTCCGTTTTCCTTCAGTTCTTTTGGTCTCATCCAAGGTCTCATCTTATTTTTGCAAATCAAGATATTATTTTAAATTACAGCCGAGGTAAAGTCCAGCTGAAAAGTATTAACTGTAAAACTGAATAATTCATAATATTGTTGAGTCGAGAAATTTAAATAAATAGAAAATGGAAATGTAAATAAAATTATATCGCTGCTTAGCGAACGTTATGATTTTAAAGGTTAACTTATATTTTTCTCTCAAAAAAAGTTTTATAATGTAGTTACTATAACATTAAATTTCTTTAAAATTGTCATGATTTATAACTATTATAACACAAAATAATAATAATTATTAAATTAAGTGGAATAATAATGCAAACAAACTTGTAACAAAAAATAATACCATTTTTTATTATGAAAATAATAGAGTAATAAATTTTATAATATAAGTTTTTAAATCCAATAATATTAGTAATGTTAACACCTTACCGACTTTTAGCGTAAACTTTAAATATGGAATCAAAGAGAATCCAATAACTTTTTTATCATATTAAATTTAGTTCCCTATGGTAAGAATTGTAAAGATTTTAAAAAAGTTAACAGTTTAGATATTGATTTTTAATTGAATATATAGTTGTCATAATCAATAACTAGTTATGTTATAATTTATTATTTACTCAATTTACCAAGTAAAAAATTAAAATTAGAAGAAATTAAAACCTTATTAATTTAAATGTATCAAACATTAACGTCAAAACTTCGAATGAAATTAATTATGTTGCATTACCATAGTAGAACTTATATTAACATTTTTAATATTAGTTTCGGTATTTTCGGTATTATGCAATTTATATTAATTAACATATTTACTCATATAGTAGCAAAATTATGAGAAGAAATAAAAAAAAATAATTTTTTTTAAATGTAAAAAAATTGAATTGCAATTCAATGTATGATAGATTATTCTATATTTACAAATAATGATTAGTACTTTCCATAAGGAGTATTCTTATAACGGTTGATTTACATGGAATGATTTATATTGTGAACACAGTATGTTAATAACTGATAGGTAAGATTATAAAAAAAATCAGTATTTATAAATCTGTGTATCTTAAAAAAAAGTAGGAAGTAAGAAAAAATTAATTATAATAATAAATTTTAATATAAAAATATCTATATTCGAGAAAATACCTATATTCGAATTTTTTATAAAAACATTATACAATATATAATTATATTGATGGTTACGTTTTATGGAATGTAGAAATTGTTAATAAGGTAATTCTGGGCAGTTGTTTCTTGATAACTGTATTGTTTTGTATTAACGGCAATACACAAATTTAAATATTTTCCCTTCGAAGAATGACATAAAAGGGACTACAGTTTTATTTAATTCTGTAATAAAATCGCGAAACAAGGAAAATATAAACGCAGAGTACAAACCTAGTACGTATAAGAGATATGAAAAAATTTGAAAAAAAATTTTTTTCAAAGCACTAGAAATTATATTATGGCACTTACTTCCTAATGGTTAAAACAAGGAGAAAACCATAAAGTTCTGTATGCTGTAGGTACATGATAAAATGCTAGGTTACACGATGGTCGATGTCCACACACAGAGACACACATTTATGTGTATATAGACATACGCATAGCGCATACAGCACCGTTTATTTACTACGGTATATATACAATCCCCACACCCTCTTTGGCGGTAGCCATCTGCGTCTGGCGGGCCGTGCAAATATATATATATGTATATAACTTACGAGTCGGATCTGCCGAATAAATATCCGCATATATTGAATCCCAAAAGTGCGCAACCGCGCGCGAGCAATATAACTAAATATATCTTGAGATTGGGAAATGCAGTTGGTACTACTACTACAAGGATGAGGAAAGAGAAAGAGTAAGAGAGAGAGGTGCTTCTTTAAATTTTGCGCATAAGCCGACCTAGTGAAAAACGTCGCTAAGTCGTGAATATAAGTCGCGACGCTACGCCGCACTCCAGGGATTCAAGATTTCTCGTGTTCATCCGAGATGAAAATCGAAGCAATCTCTTCGATGTATATAATAGATCCATAGAATATAGACGAAGATAGCGTGAGTTTGAGAAAGATGAATCCTGTCTTACGGAAGGAACTTTTCGTATTTTATCCCTTTTAAACTTTTATATGCTTCGTTCAAGTTGCACTACTCGGTAATCATCTTATATTTAATTAGTCGATTTCTTCTCCACTACGCTTCGTAAACAATATCAATTCATCCTTTCATTCTTTTCGATTGGCTTGACATAATTTTGGGGCTCTATCGACTATTTTAATTACACATTCGTTTATTATTTGTTTTATTTTTACGAAGGTGTTTTTATACTTCGTATTACAACTAGTATGGGGATGTACCCGCGCAAAAAGTAAAAAATTAAACTAAATTTATACACTCTTTTAAATTGAATAAAATTAAGTTTTAGTACACTTTTTGTCGTCCATTTAATATTCCATAGTTTCATTAAAAAATCAATAAAATGCAATAAAAATAGATTAAACATGTACTTAGTAGGCCGTGATTTTTTTATGAATGCCACATTGTTCAGAGAGATAAAAAACAAACGCGTGAATATCCTGCGTTTGGCTTCGTAGGTTTTAGCCCATATTGTCTTTTCGTATGACCGAGGTCAAAAACAGAGCTAGGATAAAAATTTTATTTAAAATTTTAATAATTACGGGAAGAAAGAATAAAATAATTTCTTGTGACTCGGCGGATGAAGTCGAAAAAAAATGAAGAAGATCTAAGAGTTCGTTGAAATATCGTCATAGGACCAGTTCAGTTCTTCGTCGGAGTGTACTTCGGAGGATTCATATCGAAATAAATCTCGTTATCGTCGAAGTAAGTGTCGTGGTATCCAATCAACTCTACGAGAGAGGCTTCCGAGATCCCGATCTATTGCCAGTTTCAAGTAATCTCCAAATATACTGAATAATTATTCGAATTCATTGTCTCATTATACACCACCCATCACTCCACCAGGCACGACGCTAATTCAATAAGTTTATTCAAATAAATTAGGGCAGTGGAAGTCCTTCTATAGAGATGAGTCACATACTGTACCTGCACCTAGAAGATCTTATGCTTGATATAAAGCACATTTTGATCGATCAATTTCATATTATTCTTCACGGGTAATGTATTAGGTGATAATGTTCTAAATTTCCTTTGACAAATTAATAAATAAATGTAAACATTTAAAGAACCGGAAAGCAACTATAGTCAACCCATGACCCGGATCCCGATAGATTCGTTCTTGGTAAGGATCTGGAGAAACAAATAATTTCGAAAAAAATTGGCAGTGAATTGAAAGCTTCTGCAATTGAAAATTCAAAACGTCTGGGATTGCGACCCTTAAACTCGATACGCCCGAGTGCGAGGAAAGTATTGTCGGCAAGACAGTCGGGGTATCAGAATAGGTCACAGACAAAAAGACCGCCGACGAAATCGTCGATATTAATGCGCATTCACTATCACCGAGTAGATCGCAGACGGTAAATGTAAGCAAGACTGCTGGAAGGTTATGTTTGTTTTATAATATATAAAAATGCGTAATAGACGATAAATTTGTTTCAAACTGTATAAAAGGTTATGTTATCAAATTTAAATTTAAAGTTTTCAATATAAAATTTTTTATCTCCATTTTTCAAAGTTGCAAGTTAAATGATTCTGATAGATTTATAAGTAAATTAAAAAAATTAAATGAATTTGCAATAACACATCATTTTAAGATAAAAGATGTTATGGACGTGTAGACAATGGCATTTGGGACAATGAAGAACAAAACATAAATTTTATGAATTCATCTCACAGACTGATGGCCATGGTGGAAGTGTTGTTTCCCACGCAGATATAATTTTCCTTGCGAGATAAAACTCGGCTTCAGGTAAAACTGAGCACGTTTAGCTTCTAGGCCTCGGGCGTATCCGTGCACAAAGAGGTCGCATCATCAAATATGTAAGTATTTAATTGAATTCAATTAGTAATAATAAATTCGGTTCCTAATATATTTGTTAATCTCTTCTCCGCTATACTTTTCTTGATGCCGTCGCAGTTTTATTTCTTAACTAAGCTTTTCTGAAGTAACCGTTGGTTGCAACTCCAGTTTATAATTATGCTTTAATAACTATTAACTCGGTATTGATCAATCTAATGTAAAATAAACCAATGAATATGAATATGAAATTAGCAATTATAAAATTTAATATCAAACCTATTCGTAATAGGATGTGTAAAATATTTTAACTAAAGGTAATTTTTTGTGTTTGTTAGATTTAAAAAATGCTTTTCTTTAGCTCCAGTGGCAAAAGAGAGTATACGAAATATTTTTGTTTTCAATACTAGAATCCATTATTTTAATTTACATGTTTGTCTTCCGGGATTTTTTATATTTACGAAGATTATGAAACCGGTTGTCGCTTGTTTGCCAAATAAGGGTTGTATATCATTGATTTGGTTAAATGATATTTTGTTATATGGATATGTGAATACGGGAATCTGTTAATAATTAATTTAAGATTTTTTAGGTTTTATTATTATTAAGAAGAAAAGTTAAATATGTTGCCTGCAAAGCGATGTAAGTATTTGGTTTTATAATCGATAGTGACAAATTTTGATGAGTGAGGCCATGTAGCAGATGTCAAATCGCTTCTCGGTAAATGTATCCAGTTAAATAAGCTTATTTCCTCTGCAGGGTGGTGTTATGTATATGGGCTATTTCACGTCAAGTGGTACGATGACAATTTTAAATCGCTCCAAAATTTGAAAACAGGCTGGAAATATCTTTCAGAAGATAGAAAAAAATTTTTAGGTGTTAAAAATAATTTGCCTAAGAGTTATTCCACCATGAAAAATGGAAATTTTTCAATTTTTTAGAAAAATTTATATTTTGAAAGCCATTTATCTCAAAATCTATTGATTTTTTTGAAAAAACATTAAAAACAACTTTTGTTCAAAATAATCTTTAGAACTTATCTACCTGGGTTACAATTCTTAATTTTAACATCTCGAAGAGATAGGGCACTTGGAAATATTGAATATCAAAAAAAGGCGACCACGCCACAATCGATTTTGATCTAACACCGCTCAAAAGATCACATTTTTCGCGAGCTTTCGAATGACGGTGGTTAGATTATTGGCCAAGACCGTTGGTGTAAGTTATACCCCATAAACCTCATAAAATCGTTTTTAATGTTTTTTCAAAAAAATCAATAGATTTTGAGATAAATGCCCGAAAATACATGAAAATGAGTGATTTTATGAGGTTTATGGGGTATAACTTACACCAAAGGTCTTGGCCAATAATCTAACCACCGCCATTCGAAAGCTCGCGAAAAATGTGATCTTTTGAGCGGTGTTAGATCAAAATCGATTGTGGCGTGGTCGCCTTTTTTTGATATTCAATATTTCCGGGCGTTATATTTCTTCGAGATTTTAAAATTAAGAATTGTAACCCAGGTAGATAAGTTCTAAAGATTATTTTGAACAAAAGTTGTTTTTAATGTTTTTTCAAAAAAATCAATAGATTTTGAGATAAATGGCTTTGAAAATAGAAATTTTTCTAAAAAATTGAAAAATTTCGATTTTTCATGGTGGAATAACTCTTAGGCAAATTATTTTTAACACCTAAAAATTTTTTTCTATCTTCTGGAAGATATTTCCAGCCTGAATTCAAATTTTGGAGCGATTTAAAATTTTCATCGTACCACTTGACGTGAAATAGCCCATATGTTCTAACCTCACTTATCACCTCCCAACATACGATTTCTCCTTATTCTGTTGTATCCCACAAAGTAGCTGACCTTTGTAGTAGATCCATTTTCACTCCTCTAATTTTAAAAAGAATATTTATGAATCATCTTTGCAGTTACTCTTTTGATCGTGGGTGACGCAAGGCGCACCATCCTCTAGATTGCTGGAGATCCGAAAGTGACTAGTACCATCTTCGAAAGTTCCAAATAAGTTTCGAGGAAAGTCTTGAAACGAGACAAGTGCTGGAGGGAGTTACGGCTTTAACTATGTGGTGTTGGAGGGATTAGAATCAACAAGATAGTGTATATTTACGTATGTGTGTGTGCTACAGTATGCTTCCTGGAGTCGCTTCTCCTTATCTATTGTCTGTTTCCTAGGCCTGCTACTAATCGCAGGGTCTCACATTCGCATATGTATTTTAATTAGTGAAAATACTAATATGTCTAACACGTTTACTTCGAGTAGTAAGCTTGACAGATGCTACGGTACACTTGATGGAGTTTATCTTAGGAAAGTGACACGTATTACATCTAGAATGTCCAAACTGTAGATCTCAATACACCCACTGGTAGATCATCTAGTATTAATGGTCGGTAAATTACCAGGGCAGCGTATCGCAGGAAATAATTTCGGAAGAATCAATCGATGTATTATTGTCGTCTTTTGCTGTTGAAAATAATATAATTTACCATTATCAAGTGAGTAAAAGTTGTATCCTTATGCAGCTACTGAATTTAAGGTTTTGTAATTTTCAAATAAATGCGGGATTTTTGTACAGTTCATTAAATGCGGTTAGATTTGAATGAATTAAATGAAAAACTAATAATTTTATTAGCAATGATTATATCTCATGGATTTTAAACTTTAAAATTAATTGTCACAAAGAATATTTCAAAATTAAACGATAAAATTGAAATGAAAATACTAGATATAATTAAATTAAGCGCATTTGGTATAGGTGTTTGCCTGTAATATTCGCTTAAGGGGATGCCATACCTGAATTAAATCCTACTATGCCGACACCTGTATATTACACGCACTATTTCTCCTATTACTATTATCTAATACAATGATAACCTATAAACGCAGTGGAGGCATATTTGTAATACATATATTAAATAAATTATAAGTACAAATGTTTGAATTGTGCTAAAATGTGCTTATAATTTGAAAAATTCGATCTCAAACATAACCTCTTTTAGTTAACAGGCAACAACGATTTAATTGAATTTTGTAAAAACTGGATAGATTTCTAACAAATACAGTGCAGACGCACAATTTCACGATATTGATAAATCTTGGAACACTAAAAAAAACAGTCAAAAGTGTACGACAAAGAAATAATTTGAAAAATACGACTGATACAAAGACGTTGGGAAGCTGGTACTAGATATTTGTGATGGAAATAAATATAGATTGCAATTACAAGCATCAAGAAACAAAGTAGAGGCAACATTTTACATTATCTTAGAATCATTTTTCAGTAAAAACTAGAGGAATACATAATCGATTGAAAAATTAATTGAAAAATAAAAAAGATATTCATTCCTTCTAAAAATGTGCAATTTAGCAGACCGAAGAGTAAGAAAAAGTTTAGCTACGTAGTTTGAAAATCCACCAGTAGGTGGCGATGCTAAGCGTTTCCAGCTATGTCTTATTTCATTCGTGGTGGAATAGGCGACGGATTCTATAGGAGGTCCGTGCACGATCGGGCCGTTTACCGCACGCACATCGTACTTTCAAATACATTGTACTGTACCAACACTGAATGTTAGGTGCATTATTTGTTTAATTCGAATTACTTAACATAATGACAGCTACAAAACGGGATAGAGGTACATTTTTAGTATAGATTTAAAGTAAATTACAAGTACAAAAGTTGAATTTATGATAAAATATTGTTAAATTTGAAAAATTCGTGTTGAAACATAACCTCTCTTTGTCAACAGGCATCAACGATTTAATATAATATTGTAAAAACAGGACTGTGTCCTAAGATATGCGGTGCAGATATATAAGTTCATGATATTGGTAAAAGTTGGAATACTAAAAAAGCAGACAAAAGTGCACGACAAAAAATTAAAAGAAAAATACGATGAATACTAAGACGGTAGAAAGCTAGTATCATATATTAGGGATGGAAATAAACGTTTCTCCATTATGCGTCAGTTCTAAAAAAGAATGTGCTGCCACTTTTAACACTTTTATTTGAAATACCGTATTTTGTTGGTTTTTTTATGTCAATTCGGATAGTTTAACGTTGGCTATATAGTAACCGAAAATTTCAAAATATCAATAAGAACAAAATGATAGAAAGAAAATAAAAATCGATACCACTCCATAACATTGTGCAGTAATTAGTAATAATTTAATAGCTATTCGACGGATACCTGCGAGGCGAGACAATCTCAGCGACGCGCCGAGCGTGTCTCGCCTCGACGATTATCGGCGACAATAAACAATCGCTGAAGTCTTCCAAGAAAAAGTAATTTTGTGTATATATGACTAAAAATAATTTTCGGTTACCTACACAATCACTGCTATAAAAAAATATAAAATTTGTTACAATATATTATGTGTTTGCTTATAACATATCAGTGGATATCTACGAGGCGAGACACTCTCGGCGCGTCGTTCAGATTGTCTCGCCTCGTAGATACCATCGAGAACTAAAAAGCAGCCATCCGAACAAAACTATTTTTTGTGTATATATTACTAAAAATAATTTTCGGTTTACCTACACAATCACTGCTATAAAAAAATATAAAATTTGTTACAATATATTATGCGATTGCTTAAAACATATCAGTGGATATCTACGAGGCGAGACACTCTCGGCGCGTCTTTCAGATTGTCTCGCCTCGTAGATACCATCGAGAACTAAAAAGCAGCCATCCGAACAAAACTATTTTTTGTGTATATATTACTAAAAATAATTTTCGGTTTACCTACACAATCACTGCTATAAAAAAATATAAAATTTGTTACAATATATTATGTGATTGCTTAAAACATATCAGTGGATATCTACGAGGCGAGACACTCTCGGCGCGTCTTTCAGATTGTCTCGCCTCGTAGATACCATCGAGAACTAAAAAGCAGCCATCCGAACAAAACTATTTTTGTGTATATATTACTAAAAATAATTTTCGGTTTACCTACACAATCACTGCTATAAAAAAATATAAAATTTGTTACAATATATTATCTGTTTGCTTATAACATATCAGTGGATATCTACGAGGCGAGACACTCTCGGCGCGTCGTTCAGATTGTCTCGCCTCGTAGATATCCATCGAGAGCTAAAATGCAACCATCCGAGAAAAAGTATTTTTTGTGTATATATGACTAAAAATAATTTTCGATTTACCTACACAATCACTGCTATAAAAAAATATAAAATTTGTTACAATATATTATGTGATTGCTTAAAACATATCAGTGGATATCTACGAGGCGAGACACTCTCGGCGCGTCGTTCAGATTGTCTCGCCTCGTAGATATCCATCGAGAGCTAAAATGCAACCATCCGAGAAAAAGTATTTTTTGTGTATATATGACTAAAAATAATTTTCGATTTACCTACACAATCACTGCTATAAAAAAATATAAAATTTGTTACAATATATTATGTGATTGCTTAAAACATATCAGTGGATATCTACGAGGCGAGACACTCTCGGCGCGTCGTTCAGATTGTCTCGCCTCGTAGATATCCATCGAGAGCTAAAATGCAACCATCCGAGAAAAAGTATTTTTTGTGTATATATGACTAAAAATAATTTTCGATTTACCTACACAATCACTGCTATAAAAAAATATAAAAATTGTTACAATATATTATGTGTTTGCTTATAACATATCAGTGGATATCTACGAGGCGAGACACTCTCGGCGCGTCGTTCAGAGTGTCTCGCCTCGTATATACCATCGAGAACTAAAAAGCAGCCATCCGAACACAAGTATTTTTTGTGTATATATTACTAAAAATAATTTTCGGTTTACCTACTCAATCACTGCTATAAAAAAATATAAAAATTGTTACAATATATTATGTGTTTGCTTATAACATATCAGTGGATATCTACGAGGCGAGACACTCTCGGCGCGTCGTTCAGATTGTCTCGCCTCGTAGATACCATCGAGAACTAAAAAGCAGCCATCCGAACACAAGTATTTTTTGTGTATATATTACTAAAAATAATTTTCGGTTTACCTACACAATCACTGCTATAAAAAAATATAAAATTTGTTACAATATATTATGTGTTTGCTTATAACATATCAGTGGATATCTACGAGGCGAGACACTCTCGGCGCGTCGTTCAGAGTGTCTCGCCTCGTAGATACCATCGAGAACTAAAAAGCAGCCATCCGAACACAAGTATTTTTTGTGTATATATTACTAAAAATAATTTTCGGTTTACCTACTCAATCACTGCTATAAAAAAATATAAAAATTGTTACAATATATTATGTGTTTGCTTATAACATATCAGTGGATATCTACGAGGCGAGACACTCTCGGCGCGTCGTTCAGATTGTCTCGCCTCGTAGATATCCATCGAGAGCTAAAATGCAACCATCCGAGAAAAAGTATTTTTTGTGTATATATGACTAAAAATAATTTTCGATTTACCTACACAATCACTGCTATAAAAAAATATAAAATTTGTTACAATATATTATCTGTTTGCTTATAACATATCAGTGGATATCTACGAGGCGAGACACTCTCGGCGCGTCGTTCAGATTGTCTCGCCTCGTAGATATCCATCGAGAGCTAAAATGCAACCATCCGAGAAAAAGTATTTTTTGTGTATATATGACTAAAAATAATTTTCGATTTACCTACACAATCACTGCTATAAAAAAATATAAAAATTGTTACAATATATTATGTGTTTGCTTATAACATATCAGTGGATATCTACGAGGCGAGACACTCTCGGCGCGTCGTTCAGAGTGTCTCGCCTCGTATATACCATCGAGAACTAAAAAGCAGCCATCCGAACACAAGTATTTTTTGTGTATATATTACTAAAAATAATTTTCGGTTTACCTACTCAATCACTGCTATAAAAAAATATAAAATTGTTACAATATATTATGTGTTTGCTTATAACATATCAGTGGATATCTACGAGGCGAGACACTCTCGGGCGCGTCGTTCAGATTGTCTCGCCTCGTAGATACCATCGAGAACTAAAAAGCAGCCATCCGAACACAAGTATTTTTGTGTATATATTACTAAAAATAATTTTCGGTTTACCTACACAATCACTGCTATAAAAAAATATAAAATTTGTTACAATATATTATGTGTTTGCTTATAACATATCAGTGGATATCTACGAGGCGAGACACTCTCGGCGCGTCGTTCAGAGTGTCTCGCCTCGTAGATACCATCGAGAACTAAAAAAGCAGCCATCCGAACACAAGTATTTTTTGTGTATATATTACTAAAAATAATTTTCGGTTTACCTACTCAATCACTGCTATAAAAAAGATATAGGATATCTACGAGGCGAGACACTCTCGGCGCGTCGTTCAGATTGTCTCGCCTCGTAGATACCATCGAGAACTAAAAAGCAGCCATCCGAACACAAGTATTTTTTGTGTATATATTACTAAAATAATTTTCGGTTTACCTACACAATCACTGCTATAAAAAAATATAAAATTTGTTACAATATATTATGTGTTTGCTTATAACATATCAGTGGATATCTACGAGGCGAGACACTCTCGGCGCGTCGTTCAGAGTGTCTCGCCTCGTAGATACCATCGAGAACTAAAAAGCAGCCATCCGAACACAAGTATTTTTTGTGTATATATTACTAAAAATAATTTTCGGTTTACCTACTCAATCACTGCTATAAAAAAATATAAAAATTGTTACAATATATTATGTGTTTGCTTATAACATATCAGTGGATATCTACGAGGCGAGACACTCTCGGCGCGTCGTTCAGATTGTCTCGCCTCGTAGATACCATCGACAACTAAAAAGCAGCTATCCAAGAAAAAGTATTTTTTGTGTATATATTACTAAAAATAATTTTGGTTTACCTACACAAACACTGCTACGAAAAAAATATAAAATTTGTTACAATATATTATGTGATTGCTTATAACATATCAGTGGATATCTACGAGGAGAGACAATCTGAACGACGCGCCGAGAGTGTCTCGCCTCGTAGATATCCACTGATTTATGTTATAAACAAACACATAATAAATTGTAACAAATTATACATTTTTTATAGCAGTGTTTGTGTAGGTAAACCGAAAATTATTTTTAGAAATATATACACAAAAAATACTTTTTTGAAATATATACAAAAAAATACTTTTTAGTAATATATACACAAAAAATACTTTTGCTCGGATGGCTGCTTTTTAGTTCTCGATGGTATCTACGAGGCGAGACAATCTCAACGACGCGCCGAGAGTGTCTCGCCTCGTAGATATCCACTGATATGTTATAAGCAAACACATAATATATTGTAACAAATTTTATATTTTTATTATAGCAGTGTTTGCGTAGGTAAACCGAAAATTATTTTTAGTATATATACACAAAATTACTTTTTCTTGGAAGCCTTCAGCGATTGATTATTGTCGCGGATAACCTTCGAGGCGAGACACGCTCGGCGCGTCGCTGAGATTGTCTCGCCTCGTAGATATCCATCGAGAACTAAAAAGCAACCATCCGAGAAAAAGTATTTTTTGTGTATATATTACTAAAAATATTTTTCGGTTTACCTACACAATCACTGCTATAAAAAAATATAAAATTTGTTACAATATATTATGTGTTTGCTTATAACATATCAGTGGATATCTACGAGGCGAGACACTCTCGGCGCGTCGTTCAGATTGTCTCGCCTCGTATATACCATCGAGAACTAAAAAGCAGCTATCCAAGAAAAAGTATTTTTTGTGTATATATTACTAATAATAATTTTCGGTTTATCTACACAAACACTGCTACGAAAAAAATATAAAATTTGTTACAATATATTATGTGTTTGCTTATAACATATCGGTGGATATCTACGAGGCGAGACACTCTTGGCGCGTCGTTCAGAATACAAATCAAAGTGAAAATTGAAAAGTACAATACCGACTGACATTTGGTTACCATAAGGTGTACGTGCAGTACACGTTACCATAAAGTGTACGTACATTACACGTTATCATAAAGTGTACGTACAGTACACGGTATCATATAAAGTATACGTACAGTGCGCGGTACCATATAAAGTATACTTACAGTACACAATTCATAAAGTGTACGTACAGTACACGTTACCATATAGTACAAATACAGTAGTACAGTACAAATAAAGTGTACGCAAAGTGCAGAGTTAGTATACATGCTATTACTTTACTTTTTAGATTACACATGTATAATATAAGAATAATTTGCAAATATAATTTGCCATTTCTCTAGTCCATTCCAATCGGATAAACCAATTAGATACGTTTATAAGTTTTGCAGTATACTATTCATTTACTTTTACAGTAATTTTATATTTTTTTACAATCAATTTTGTAATTACTTTTACTAGCGTTGTGTTCTATATCTTATATTACGTTAACGCTTGTCAGCGCCATCTGTGGACATGCAACTAAATATGTATTAGTATATAATACAGAGGGCGCCACAGATGATTTCTGTTAAGTTAATTTTATATAGGGTATCGATAAAACAGAAAGCGCGGACCTGCACAACAATGTTTTGCCGGGTACGACATCCCCTTAAGATGCATCGCCTATCAGCGCTATATCCTCAGTTATGGGCCGTACCCACGCCTATGCCTTACGGCGTGGCAGGAGACGCGATCGACTCAAATCGCAAGAATCGCTAAACCGGCTTTGACCGTTAAGACTGATGGTCACAACCTAAATTCACGTCGAGCCAGCATTACATTCGACTCGTCGACCGACACTCCTGTTTGACGCTTCGGCATCATCGGACGCCGTTTGCTGGAATTATCACGAGGGACGCCATATCGAGTTATGTGCGGCAACTGCGCTTGATTTATATTTAAGGGGATGTCGGAGCTATAGCCTCCATCAAAAGCCGCTCGATCTCTCGGTTTCGAATGGCGCTGTAGTCAGGTGTCGATTTCTACGATAAACGTACTTAAAACATAAATTATAAATTTTACAGCTACATAGAGCTGTTGAAAGATACTTTCCCCCCTAGCTATGACTAAACTTAAGGTAATTATAATATTACTCTTGGAATCAAATGTTTATTTTTTTAAAGAAATGTGAAATACGTTGCGTGTAGCATTACGGCAGATATAGATTCATTGAATATGAGACGTATTTCACATTTCTTTAAAAAAATAAACATTTGATTCCAAGAGTAATATTATAATTACCTTAAGTTTAGTCATAGCTAGGGGGGAAAGTATCTTTCAACAGCTCTATGTAGCTGTAAAATTTATAATTTATGTTTTAAGTACGTTTATCGTAGAAATCGACACCTGACTACAGCGCCATTCGAAACCGAGAGATCGAGCGGCTTTTGATGGAGGCTATAGCTCCGACATCCCCTTAAAATTAATTATTTATAAGAAATTCAAGATATTTTATAGTATAATAAATTTATTGATTTTTTGAGCTTAAATTTTTTTAATTTCTTATTTTTTCCATATTTTTATACAAATTTACCAATTTAAACTTCCTTTTTTTAATCGCTCTCTCAACTTGTTTCTGGTTTTTGGTTTAAGTGTCTACCTCTATTTGCTTTAGAGTTTTAAGCGTTTGAAGTGGAAGTAGTTTTTATTGAAATCATTATTATATGTATGTCCTCATATTTTTATATTACAAAAGATATCCCAAAGTTAGGATAAGATCCGTTTCCCGGAGTGCACTTGTGAGCAAAAATTAAAGCTATTTTTACCAATCGACAAAAGTAATATTTATTTTATCACCATTTAGGTTTATTTACTAGATTACTCAAATATACATTGCTCGAGTCTTCGTTCCGGTCGACTGTATCGATAAGCTTTACAAATCTCGTAACTGTAGCGAAGTTAAAAGTACTGCACTGACTCCAGTAAAAATTACCTGAGTAACCGAAGTCCGCGTAACATTGTACGTCTTAATCGGGTGATCAAGTAAACATTACTTAAGCCCCTGCTACTATTTTATTTTTTCTTAGTGTAATCATTCAGAACAAGGGTTGCTGTGTAATTAAAGTTCGAACGAACTCAACTGTAAGAGAAATTCAATCGAAATCATATGAGATCTTTGTTTATAATGATTAATTATCCTTCCCCTTTTTTTATTTCTATCTCTCTTTTTATTCATAACTAATAAGACATATAATTTCGATCGAACTTCGCTTACAGATAACTTCGTTCGTTTGTCAACTATAAGTTCTTGATCCCAGGGAAAACTTATTAAAATCGGAAAAAATATATAAATTCATTGGTTTATTTATGTAATATTATTACTTTTTATTCGTTTTTATTCTTATTCATTAACATCTTATATAGGAAGAATAAAAAAATTAATATTTACGTAATTTTATACCAACCAATAATAAAATTATCAAAATAATATATTCATTAAAAATATAATTATTTACACAATTGTAATTTGTTTATTTGTGTATACTTAAACATTATATTACGATATTTTAAAGAGATTTTTGATAAAAATAAAGATTACAAAAATGATACTAAAAGCTGCTTATTGCCTATCATTATACTTAAGTGTGCTAATTTCCATCAGAGGCGATTGCGACAAACGATTTTGTTTTCCAAATAAATATATACATTTTGATACTTTTTTAATTATTTAAAATTTTGTTTAAATATTGCTTTATATACAAAGTACAAATCTTGAATTTAACTGGATTTGATTTTTACCAATTTAAAATAATTAATAGAAAATACTTAAAAACCGCGAAGATCAATTTTAATCAGCAAAAACTTACATATTTTAACGATACATATAGAGTATATTTGAAAGTTAATGAAAAATTTTATAAAGATGATTACGGGAAAAATTAATCATCGACCGCTACAAGCTATAAATCGTCCCAAGAACTTGTGAGACTTTAATTCTTATTTTTGGAAAGTAATTTTAATTCAATATCAGTTGAATAGAGTTTATCGATCTTCCCAAGTCAGAGGTGTAGGTAAAAAAGAAATTTTAACACATTTTTCTTTTCTTCGTAACGTTTCGGTAGACAATGCTACCCTCTTCAGACTGTATAAAATTTATTAATTTCGATTAGTACATCTCAGAATATAATGTAAACCGGGAACGTAAATGAAAAAAATTAAAAAATATATACCTTCTAATATCAATATCGTACAATGTTTACAATATTATTTCGCCGCAAGTCGATTTAAATTTTCGCTTCTTTTTCCTCATTCTAAACACGAGGAAACGTCAAACAGATGTATACACGACGAAAATATCTGCTGTATATGAAACAATACCAGATTCGTGCTTTCTTATATAGGGATAATTAGTAAGTTTGTGTTTATATTTTTTCTATTGATGACGCATGATCAAGGTTGTGTACAGTACGTTTGATTTCAGATAAATTTAAATTTAAAGGCTTTTCATTCTATATATAATTGCGAATACTGTTTATTTAATTTAATTGAGTCTTCTTGTTTGTTTATTGAATGTTTTTGTAAATTTATGTGTACCATTTCAGATGCAATTCTTTTTCCGTAATTCGGTTCTTTATCTAAAATCTTAAATTTTGCCAATCAAAATCGTGTTGATTATTTTGTACGTGTTGAAAGATCATAGAATTTTGTTAGTTTTATGTTCATTTATTCGGGTAATTATTTGTTTTTTTGTTTGTCCTACATACGAAGCATCACAATTGTTGCAATTTAATTATATACTATGTTATTTGAGTTTTTCTATCAGTTTTATCTTTTCCTTTAATTATGATATTACTTAATTTGTTTTCAATAATTGGAATTGTTTTTATTCCGTGTTTTTTAAATTCTGATGATACTTTTTCATAAAAACCATTTAAGTAAGGTAGTGTTATTGTTGTTTTGTAGTTATTGTTTTCATTTCTATAGTGGTTAGTTGTCTGTTGATTTAACACTGCAAGTCGTTTTTTAACGTATCTATTTATAAATTTTTTTGGATAGCTATTTTTTATTAAATACTCTTTTATTTTATTGATGTTTTGTTTGTGGTAATTTTTATCTGAAAGTTTAGTTGCTCTATCTACTAAGTTGTAAACCATCGCAATCTTTTGTGAAATTGGATGAGCTGAGTTGAAATTTAAAAACCGTGCCGAGAAGGTGGGTTTTGTATACCAGTCTGTTATAATTTTATTGTCGTTTTTTATTAGTAATGTATCTAAAAAGCTGATTTTATTGTTCTGTTCAATTTCATAGGCGAATTTTAGTTTTGGGTCGTAGGAGTTGAAAATGTGTAACATTTCATTAATTTTATCTGTAGGAATGCATGTTATTATGTCGTCTACATATCTATAATAAAAAATGGGTTTAAAACTTAATTTGTTTAAACATTCAGTCTCTAGATCTTCCATAACTATATCAGCGAATTAACCTGATGTTGCTGCGCCCATAGGTGTGCCATCTGTTTGTTTAAAGTATTTATTGTTAAATTGAAAATATGTATTGTTAATTAGGTATTCAGATGCATTTATTATTTCTCTTATTGGTATTTCTGTCTTTTGTATAATTTGACTACACCTTCTTTCTATGCTTTTTCTTATTAATGAACAATTATGTTTGTAAACAAAGATTGAGCGTCTAGGCTAACAAGAGAATATTCGCTCGGTATATTTATGTCTTTAATTTTATGTATAAATTCAATGCTATTTTTTATATATGATTTCGGTTTCGATATGCAGTTAGAAAGGATTTTATATAACTGTTTGGATAAAAATTCAGTTGGTGATCCTATTGTAGATACTATTGGTCTCAAAGGTACATTTTCTTTATGTATTTTTGGCAAACCGTAACATTTTGGCAGTGAAGTGTTAGTTTGTGTTAAACGAGTAGAATTGTATTTTTTATCTAAGAATCCGTTATCATTCCATTTTTTGAGGAAATTATAAGAGCATTTTTGTAGAGATTTTAATGGATTTTTTTGTATAGTTTGGTATGAATTGTTATCTGATAGTAATAATTCCATTTTGTCAATATATTCTTTCCTATTCATAATAACGGTAGTGTTTCCTTTGGATCGGTTAGATAATTTTCCACACTCCACAACGCGAGTGGGAGGCGCGGTGATATTCGGTTTCGATGTTTAGGCCTACGCAGTGTGATCTAAACACCCAAACAGAATGTTTCAATACACTGGCCGTTTTGGAGAAGGTTTCCCTATACTTATAGGTTTTCCCTTCCTCCCACGGGTATAACCTCGGGCAAAAAGCAGTGGGGAAAAAATCGGGAGGGGATGAAGGAAAGTGAATATACTCCCCCACACATAGGTGGTACGAGTGACCTGTAAAAACTTTTCAAAGAAGGGTATATGGGGTGATAAAGTTATTATAAAAAAATTGTATAAAACGCGTCAACATTTTACTATTTCAATATTAAAATTTCTACATTGACACAAACAATAATTACACAAATTACAATTTTATTGAATAGTATAGTCAAATTAAAATTTTTACTTGAGCTTTTACAAAATAAATGTGCAAATATTTCTGTGTACATATGAAATGTGATATTTCTTTATAATTAAAATTTAATACAGAAGCCGTGTTTATTTCAATTGTAAAAGGGAAAATAGGTATGTTTTGTAATTGTTGTGATAGGTTTATGTATATACAATTGCATTTCAAATAACATTGTGCCATCCTTTCCAAAATTTTGTAATCAAAATTTCTATTATACGGTTTACCACAGGTATAAATTATGGTTTGAATGGTTTCACTTAAAAGCTCAAATTCCAATATTTGTAATATTGCGTATGAGTAATACAATGTTTGGCGTTTACACTGTATTTTCCAATGAATTATTTCGTAAAGCAATATAACTATATAGGCTATTTAATCGTTTGTATATTTTCTTAGCTAAAGCTAATCTATACATATGTACATGTGTATGTTCTAACTTTTATTTAATTAATTATTATATAAATAAAATATTATTTTAACAATTAATTGTTCTCGAATTGTTCCCGAGGTATCGGTAATTAAACAGAAAAATATTTTTATCACAATTTTTCATTTGCTGCGTATAATTTTCTTCAAACAGCCTATGAGATTAAATTACATATAAATTCTTTCATATTTTTGTAGCAGAAATCAGTTCCCATCAGAGTCGCAACGAAATCCGTGACCCGGAGAGTAGAACTCCTCCAGTAGTTCTCCTTCTAAGAACCTATTGTCCAGTGTGTCCCGTAAAATCTTTTTCAGGCTTTAACTACATATTTTTCTTTAATGACATAACATCCCTAGGTCACGTTAAAGATCTCTACATCGTATAAGTATCTGTTCAACTTCGATGGAGGTCGTGTCACGTCAACCTGGAGATCATCCTGGCACCTAGACATCGTCTACAGGAAGTGATTATTTTTTTATATGTAGCACCTCATTTCGGCGTCCCACAAAACCTTTTTAGACTATGTATAACCCATCTCCCATTAACGACATAACATCTCTGTGCCACATTGAAGATCTAGGTATTGAAATTATCAGCTGCACTTCTTTGCAGATGGTGACTTCTTGATCTCGTCATCTTGATACATGGACAGTAAAGGAGATAAAATTGAATTTTTCGGTAGATGATGCCCCGATATTCTTGAGATCACGTAAATAACTTGGACAAATGACATAATTCTTTTTTATATTTATATTTACGTCGATTCTTTGAGCTGATACAAGTTGGTGTTAATGAACGATACAAGTCATACGATGTCTTTGAAAAAAAAATACATCCCCATTAGTGGTATCAGTTGGCAAGCCATCACAGACCTCAAATAAAATAAATTAATAATTTGTAATACATTCTTTTTTTAGTTATTTCCTTTGTTAATAATTTATAAAAGACTTTTGTGAATGTTCATGTACAATTTAAGTTTTATTTTTCGTGCAAATTTTGACAACCCTATTATTTGCTCATTTAAAAAAATATATTTTTTTTTGACTTTTCGGATTTAATATTTTTTTACAGTAATACTATAAATAAATTGTATTCTTTTACTCATATAAGTTTAACTTTACAAAAAGTTGAAGAAATAAAAATTATCATATTTTGATTTTTTTCCATAATAGACTTGCCGCAGGATATCTCAGTAACCATTTCATCGAATGAGCTGAAATTTTAACAGTAACTTTTAAATATGATTTTAATCCACTTGAATGGAACAGAATTTCAATAAAAGTCTAAATATTTATTTAAAAAAATGATTTAGCTGTTTTTTGCACAATTTTTGAATTTTTAAAATAATTTGATAAGAATAATTTTTTTAGTACAATTTTAACTCAGACTGTTCCACTCAAGTGGATTAAAAACATTTAAAATTTCAGCCCATTCGATGCAATGGTTCCTGAGATATCTTGCGGTAAGTCCATTATGGAAAAAAATCAGAGTACGGAGTCTCATAATTAATTAAAATACTTATATGTGACATATAAATTAACCAAAAAATTTTAAATAAAAGTTAATAATAATATAATTTGTTAAAAAAATTGAGGAATGTTTTCAATTGTTATAAAAAAAATTACCCTAGTAAAACGCACCATGTGAAGGTTAAATAAAAATCTAATTTTAGCCATTGAAAGAAATAGACGTAGTTGCTCAAACTCAAATACATTAAATAGTTGAGATGAAGTAGACATGGTTTTAAAAAAAGAAGCTCAAATATCTCAATTAAGACAAAAGTTATGGAAAAAATAAGAATTAGACAAAATATTTGCCTAAAAAGTCTATCAAATTTTAATACTAAATTTTCGTTAAAATTTTATGTAATTTATTTTCAACAAGTGCTTTCTTCACCAAGACATCGTATGACCTCCGTCGCTGATTAGCACCGATTTGGGAGCATAAAAAGAGCGACGTTAAAATAAAAAAAAACTAGCTAAGATCAACTGGACAGTGTCGCTGGTTAGGTACTGGTAAAGCACTACTTAAAATCGATATGAATCGAAACCAATATATGATTCGTAAAGATAACCTACAAAAATTCCCACGAAATCGTTTTTCTGTTCTGGAAGTTTAAGTTAACGTTTTGATAGGAACTTACATGTAATAATTCGTCTAAACTTTTTTTATATATTTATATTATTTTAAACGATATAAACCTGTAATTATATATTTTTTCCAATTATAAGTTGATGGCTAGTTCTTAGCTAGTGAATGCTAAAAATCTGACGAAAATAACACGTCGACTAGCCATTCACTGCTCAACTCACTGCCCAGTTTCTCTTTCACTCGCTATGGACTAGCCAAAAACTGCTGAACATTTCTACCAGGGTATTTTAGACACTTGACAATTTTTTGGCTTAAAAAACGTTACATTTCTACTAGGGTATTAATTGCTAAAATTGAATATCTTTTTTTCAATTTTAACTCAGGCTTGTCCCCTTAATTAATAAGTCATTCTACTAACAAAGAGGGGTTCCACCTTCCGGGAAAAAGATTTTGTTGCAACTTTGAGAGCTGTTTTCTAATACCCAAATTTGAAAGAATTCCTATGAAATTCAATCTCATAGACTCTTTGACAAAAGTTATACACAGTAATCGAAAAATCATGAAACAAAAAATATGTTTAAGCTGAATCACCAATAACTCGGAAAGAAATAGACGTAGTTGCTCAAACTCAAATACATTAAATAGTTGAGATGAAGTAGACATGGTTTTAAAAAAAGAAGCTCAAATATCTCAATTAAGACAAAAGTTATGGAAAAAATAAGAATTAGACAAAATATTTGCCTAAAAAGTCTATCAAATTTTAATACTAAATTTTCGTTAAAATTTTATGTAATTTATTTTCAACAAGTGCTTTCTTCACCAAGACATCGTATGACCTCCGTCGCTGATTAGCACCGATTTGGGAGCATAAAAAGAGCGACGTTAAAATAAAAAAAAACTAGCTAAGATCAACTGGACAGTGTCGCTGGTTAGGTACTGGTAAAGCACTACTTAAAATCGATATGAATCGAAACCAATATATGATTCGTAAAGATAACCTACAAAAATTCCCACGAAATCGTTTTTCTGTTCTGGAAGTTTAAGTTAACGTTTTGATAGGAACTTACATGTAATAATTCGTCTAAATTGCTTATTTTTATAAATAAATGGAATAATTATCGTTTTTGGCTCGGTCGGTAACCTACCAGTAGATAGAAACATTTTTAAAAAGTATTTGAAAAAAATATTTGTCGAATATTTATTTTCGAATTTTCGGTATTCGAGAAAGGTATTATGAGTACTTTAGACATTTTACATTATAATTAATATAATATTAAATTCTAAATAATTAAATAAACTAAATTTTCTTATTATGAATTTACAGATTTAATATGAACACCATCAAAATCCAAGCGAGTGAGCGTTACCGAGAGTGGTATTTGGGGCTCTATAAAATTATTAGTAATAGCAATGATATGCGACTTAATCGCAAACATATATTTTAAGTATAAATAAAAACATACAAGAACATAGAAAAATATTAAAATAATGATATAAAATAAACATATAATAACCATCGAGGAAGCGTCAGCGACCAAGGAATTAATAGATAGTTTAAATACTATTTCAAATTATAGACTTACAATACTTATAAAGATATCTTTACTTCATCGTTTGCAAGGTATTAAAATCTTCATTTATCTCACTGTCGTCTTAGAGTTCCATTACGATTAAATTCGTCTTATTACACCATAATAATAAAATGTCATTGTCTAAAGTTAAGTCTGTATTAAGATACTTTTACAACCAATTAAAATAAACAATCTAGTTAATTGCAAATGAAACTTCTTAATGAATACAATTTAATAATTTCTAAAATTTATTTAACGTATATCAGCTGACAACGTAATAATGTGGCAAAAAATTTGTAGGTTTTTGGACTACAAATTGAATTGAAATATTATACATTTCTAGTATTTTGGGAAATAAAAAGACTTACAAAAGTCAGCATTTGAAGTTGGATTAGACCTAAAAATTTTCATTTTTACTTTAGTTATCTCTACTTTACTTTACTACCTATTTTACCTATTGTTGCACTCTATCTCCAGACCAGATCATCGGATTGGGATGTATTGGGATGAATTTCAAAAATGACAACACAAAAAAGAAATAGTTCCAAAATAGCTGATTTTTATGAAAATTTTCAAATTTTTGACATATCTCTGGAGTCCAATTTTTTCGTGTTGATGTTTTTGATATTCTGTTTCTTTCAGACGTTAAGTAATTTAATTAGCTTGAAAATGAATTCGATGATCTGGTTTGGAGATAGAGTGCACGACAATGGGTAAAATAGATAATAAAGTAAAGTACGCATAGCTAAAGTAAAAATAAGAAATTCTAGGTCTGATTCGGCTTAAAATGCTGACTTTTTTAAGTATTATTTTTATGTTCCAAAATACTAGAAATATATAATATCTCAATTAAATTTTGTAGTCCACAAACCTACAAATTTTTTTACCTGCTTAACACTGGCCTGTCCTCTTTTAAGTAAATTTATATTTTTAGAATGTTATATTTTAGCTTGATGGACATGTTGTACTTGCACACTCTTGTTTCATTAACATTTATACAAAGATATAAATAAATATAATTTTAATTGATTGACACTCCGCGATAGTATTAAATATTTAACTAAGAGTGTATATATCTTACCGAAAATGAAATAAATTTTAATAAAAAATTATTGATCTTAAAATCGATCTAGAATGTAGTTCAATTCACATTATTTCTTACGTTCGCTTTTCGTACTTGCCCGAAGGCACCAATTTTTAGAGAGTTACAAATTTACGATTGATATAAAGTAATATCTACAGATGTGACTAAGCTTTTCTAACTCAGCACTTCCTTCCACATTCTTATAAAAATTCTTATTATTACAAAATTTACAGTATTCGTAGAAATAACGGGAATCTTTCATATTTTAAATTATCTACACTTCAATCGTACGTAATCGAACTTCGATGAAAAGAAGTGAAGTAAATTCACTCGATAACATTATAGTTTGGCAATTCAATTAACTATATATACCAGATTAAATAAATTGCAAGGGCGATAGAGATGTCGTAATTTGATGATATGTAGAATGTAGTTTCACGTAGAACAATCTGTTACAAACCAAAGTTGATCCCGTGTAGAACCTGTATGTATAGATATACGTATAAAATCACATAAACCCCCTTTCAAAAAAGGTCGTATGGTGGAAGCCACAAGAGCCACCGATGCCACACGTATAACCAATCGAAACCACTGACTAAAGGTCAGCTCCTTTCGGAATATCCTGCGAGTAAAATCGCGTCTGCCCAGTGCCGGTATAGGCGCGCGCGAACGAATGTATATATATATATACACACACCAACTTTGACTGGATTAGGTTAATTTCAAAGTTCCCATACAGTAGTTGTACTCAAATGACGTACCACCACTTACTCTATACGTATGCACCAGATGCGAGGAATAACATTCTACTAGGAAGCTTACTACAGGTCTAGGAAGAGGTACAGGAATGCGCTCTTGGTTTCCCAAACCTGTCGATGATTAGTAGCAGTAGTTTCGCGAAGGGAAACTATAGAGAACGCAACGACTGCTCGAGATATACGTACACACCTACAACTACGCGTATATGTATATACCTATCCGATTATAGTGGACTTAGGTTTGTATCGAGGTGGAGCTTCTTCTGTCTCTCTCTCTCTCTCTCTCTCTCTCTCTCTCTCTCTCTTCCCTATACTTACACGTCTACTTTCTGCGTATGTCTGTCCATGTATATGGGTAGGAGAGCGTGCATCGCAACGCAGTTAAGAAATATATGGCTTCGGCTTGACAATCAATGATCTAATGGTTTCCTTGAGCAACGGTTTGGGCATATACTATCACGTTCTCATTGTAACAATCGGTTTATTTCTTAGATTTATTGGATCAATTAATCTACTAGTATTTATAAAAGCTACCAATACGAATGTAAAATAGAGAGATGTAAAAACAGACAAAAACCATGAACTAAATGAATATAAATAACGTCGACATTTTCAAATGTATATGAACAATTGTTAATAATAAATAATTAGTACTAACCGGCGTAATATGTTAACATAAATTATTTATACATTTATTAATACAATATGCTCAGAATTGACACGGAGAATTTAGTTTAATAAAATTAACTCATTCTGGATGTATTCCTTTTAGAAATAGTTTAATTAGGAATAAAAATAAAGACTTTCATAGTTAATCTAGACTGGTGCTGTCATTCCGAACAATCTTTGAAAATTGCAGTGCGAGAGCTCTTAATTGCAATTCTGAGGACGAATAATTTATGGAACGCGAAGATTTCGTCGTTGCTATTTTTCTCCATCTCACTTGGTGCTGGAACTCAAAGACGATGATGAAGGACACTATATATTTATATCTATATCTACATCTGTGTATATATAAATCCATACGAGCTGCCGAGGGAGATAAAGGAAATACCGCTGGACAATGAATGTCTTAAACCGCTCGTGTTAACGAGAATCGTTCGCAGTGTAGCCTCGCGTGCTTTGTCTACACTTGAATCGCCGTCTAACAAGATCAGCTCTAGATCCTATTCTCTCTCTTTCACCCTCTCTAACCACCTTTACCCTTCCATCTCTCTTTAGGAGATTTCCAATTATTAAAGTTACTTCTATAGCGTTTTACAATACCCGAAATATATATCTTCGTTTTACATTACAAAATTTGTTAAATTATTATATTACGTTAACTATACGTTTGATATATACATATATTAATTATTATCGGATTGCTAAATGATATTTAATAATCTGTTGTAATTTATTAAAGTTACGTTCAATGATCTTGTATATTTATTGTAAGTTATATTTGAATTAATTAAATACTCCGGGCATAAAATTATATTAATCTAGTTATAAATCGTTCTTATTAATACATTATTAAAGACATTGATTTACAAAAGTCGAACAAAAAAATTACAAAACGTTTTTAAAATATTATCCTGTAAAGTATGAGTTAAATTAATAAATAATTTTTTTTAAATACATTTTCTATCGTTTATATGTTGCTCCTTATTACATAACATTGTTAAATCAATAATATTATACATTAGTTTTAACTGTATTTTAACTTGGTTCAATGTTTTATATCATTGTACATTTATACACTGGTTAACCTAATTTTATACACTGTACATATTTTCTGCACACCGCGATTAAATTCATTATTTAAACCGTACTAATAGCAATTCAATGATAATTCAACTGAAATATAGTCGTATTTTATATAGAGTGCCCACAATAAAAGCAGTATCTAATATTTAGTCATTTGTCTCGACGTAGATAATATAAATGAAGCTTAATCTAGATTACTCCTTTTCCCTTATACTCTCTTTCTTTTATTCACTGATTTCATTCGTGTAGGCTTGTGCTAGAAACGGTTTAATGTCAGCATTAATCAAGAAATCCTCGACGGAATTTATCCGAGAACACCTTTTTACGTTCTTGTCGTATTAAACCCTTGCTTTCTCGTTTCGAGCTTTTCATTTGGATTTCTTGATTTAAAAATATTAAAAGAACATCCAATCAACTCGTTTTCATTCTACATTTTCTTCAATTTATGTAGAATCTTAAGATATATTAACAATTACAAGTTATTTTCTTGCTATTTAATACTTAATATATTTATATCCTTTTTACGCAGCCTGTATGTATAGATATACGTATAAAATCACATAAACCCCCTTTCAAAAAAGGTCGTATGGTGGAAGCCACAAGAGCCACCGATGCCACACGTATAACCAATCGAAACCACTGACTAAAGGTCAGCTCCTTTCGGAATATCCTGCGAGTAAAATCGCGTCTGCCCAGTGCCGGTATAGGCGCGCGCGAACGAATGATATATATATATATATATCACACACCAACTTTGACTGGATTAGGTTAATTTCAAAGTTCCCATACAGTAGTTGTACTCAAATGACGTACCACCACTTACTCTATACGTATGCACCAGATGCGAGGAATAACATTCTACTAGGAAGCTTACTACAGGTCTAGGAAGAGGTACAGGAATGCGCTCTTGGTTTCCCAAACCTGTCGATGATTAGTAGCAGTAGTTTCGCGAAGGGAAACTATAGAGAACGCAACGACTGCTCGAGATATACGTACACACCTACAACTACGCGTATATGTATATACCTATCCGATTATAGTGGACTTAGGTTTGTATCGAGGTGGAGCTTCTTCTGTCTTTCTCGCTCGCTCTCTCTCTCTCTCTCTCTCTCTCTCTCTCTCTCTCTCTCTTCCTCTCTCTCTTTCCTATACTTACACGTCTACTTTCTGCGTATGTCTGTCCATGTATATGGGTAGGAGAGCGTGCATCGCAACGCAGTTAAGAAATATATGGCTTCGGCTTGACAATCAATGATCTAATGGTTTCCTTGAGCAACGGTTTGGGCATATACTATCACGTTCTCATTGTAACAATCGGTTTATTTCTTCGATTTATTGAATCAATTAATCTACTGGTATTTATAAAAGCTACTAATACGAATGTAAAATAGACAGATGTAAAAAACAGACAAAAGCCATGAAACTAAATGAATATAAATAACGTCGACATTTTCAAATGTATATGAACAATTGTTAATAATAAATAATTAGTACTAACCGGCGTAATATGTTAACATAAATTATTTATACATTTATTAATACAATATGCTCAGAATTGACACGGAGAATTTAGTTTAATAAAATTAACTCATTCTGGATGTATTCCTTTTAGAAATAGTTTAATTAGGAATAAAAATAAAGACTTTCATAGTTAATCTAGACTGGTGCTGTCATTCCGAACAATCTTTGAAAATTGCAGTGCGAGAGCTTCTTAATTGCAATTCTGAGGACGAATAATTTATGGAACGCGAAGATTTCGTCGTTGCTATTTTTCTCCATCTCACTTGGTGCTGGAACTCAAAGACGATGATGAAGGACACTATATATTTATATCTATATCTACATCTGTGTATATATAATCCATACGAGCTGCCGAGGGAGATAAAGGAAATACCGCTGGACAATGAATGTCTTAAACCGCTCGTGTTAACGAGAATCGTTCGCAGTGTAGCCTCGCGTGCTTTGTCTACACTTGAATCGCCGTCTAACAAGATCAGCTCTAGATCCTATTCTCTCTCTTTCACCCTCTCTAACCACCTTTACCCTTCCATCTCTCTTTAGGAGATTTCCAATTATTAAAGTTACTTCTATAGCGTTTTACAATACCCGAAATATATATCTTCGTTTTACATTACAAAATTTGTTAAATTATTATATTACGTTAACTATACGTTTGATATATACATATATTAATTATTATCGGATTGCTAAATGATATTTAATAATCTGTTGTAATTTATTAAAGTTACGTTCAATGATCTTGTATATTTATTGTAAGTTATATTTGATTAATTAAATACTCCGGGCATAAAATTATATCAATCTAGTTATAAATCGTTTTTATTAATACATTAGTAAAGACATTGATTTACAAAAGTCGAATAAAAAAATTACAAAACGTTTTTAAAATATTATCCTGTAAAGTATGAGTTAAATTAATAAATAATTTTTTTAAATACATTTTCTATCGTTTATGTTGCTCCTTATTACATAACATTGTTAAATCAATAATATATACATTTAGTTTAACTGTATTTAACTTTGGTTTCAATGTTTTATATCATTGTACATTTATACACTGGTTAACCTAATTTTATACACTGTACATATTTTCTGCACACCGCGATTAAATTCATTATTTAAACCGTACTAATAGCAATTCAATGATAATTCAACTGAAATATATCGTATTTTATATAGAGTGCCCACAATAAAAGCAGTATCTAATATTTAGTCATTTGTCTCGACGTAGATAATATAAATGAAGCTTAATCTAGATTACTCCTTTTCCCTTATACTCTCTTTCTTTTATTCACTGATTTCATTCGTGTAGGCTTGTGCTAGAAACGGTTTAATGTCAGCATTAATCAAGAAATCCTCGACGGAATTTATCCGAGAACACCTTTTTACGTTCTTGTCGTATTAAACCCTTGCTTTCTCGTTTCGAGCTTTTCATTTGGATTTCTTGATTTAAAAATATTAAAAGAACATCCAATCAACTCGTTTTCATTCTACATTTTCTTCAATTTATGTAGAATTTAAGATATATTAACAATTACAAGTTATTTTCTTGCTATTTAATACTTAATATATTTATATCCTTTTTACGCAGCCATTATTGTAATTAATGTAATTACAAGTAATATTTTATAATTTGATATAGGCTAAATATATTCATCTGTTTATGACGATAGAACGGATATTTATCAGCGCGATAGTTTCAATTATAAAATAAGTACGGCTTTCATTCTGTCTTTTAAAATAAAGCCGTTCTACTCTACATTATTTTCTTACACTCTCAACAAATCAATATATACATATATTAATTATTATCGGATTGCTAAATGATATTTAATAATCTGTTGTAATTTATTAAAGTTACGTTCAATGATCTTGTATATTTATTGTAAGTTATATTTGAATAATTAAATACTCCGGGCATAAAATTATATTAATCTAGTTATAAATCGTTTTATTAATACATTATTAAAGACATTGATTTACAAAAGTCGAACAAAAAAATTACAAAACGTTTTTAAAATATTATCCTGTAAAGTATGAGTTAAATTAATAAATAATTTTTTTAAATACATTTTCTATCGTTTATGTTGCTCCTTTTACATAACATTGTTAAATCATAATATATACATTTAGTTTAACTGTATTTAACTTTGGTTTCAATGTTTTATATCATTGTACATTTATACACTGGTTAACCTAATTTTATACACTGTACATATTTTCTGCACACCGCGATTAAATTCATTATTTAAACCGTACTAATAGCAATTCAATGATAATTCAACTGAAATATATCGTATTTTATATAGAGTGCCCACAATAAAAGCAGTATCTAATATTTAGTCATTTGTCTCGACGTAGATAATATAAATGAAGCTTAATCTAGATTACTCCTTTTCCCTTATACTCTCTTTCTTTTATTCACTGATTTCATTCGTGTAGGCTTGTGCTAGAAACGGTTTAATGTCAGCATTAATCAAGAAATCCTCGACGGAATTTATCCGAGAACACCTTTTTACGTTCTTGTCGTATTAAACCCTTGCTTTCTCGTTTCGAGCTTTTCATTTGGATTTCTTGATTTAAAAATATTAAAAGAACATCCAATCAACTCGTTTTCATTCTACATTTTCTTCAATTTATGTAGAATCTTAAGATATATTAACAATTACAAGTTATTTTCTTGCTATTTAATACTTAATATATTTATATCCTTTTTACGCAGCCATTATTGTAATTAATGTAATTACAAGTAATATTTTATAGAATAAATTTATCAATTAGTATTGTACATATTTAATTTGATATAGGCTAAATATATTCATCTGTTTATGACGATAGAACGGATATTTATCAGCGCGATAGTTTCAATTATAAAATAAGTACGGCTTTCATTCTGTCTTTTAAAATAAAGCCGTTCTACTCTACATTATTTTCTTACACTCTCAACAAATCAATATATACATATATTAAATTTAAAGTATTGAAGCAAAAAAATCTTTATTACAGTTTTGCAATATTGCGCATGTACAGAATTAAGATTAAGATTGATTTTCAAATAAAAATTGTTAACAAATGTAACGTGTTACATTAACGAATAATATATAAATAAAATGAAAATTATGATTATCGAGGAATATCATTTCCTATTCTATTAATTTAAGAGATAGACCAGCTGCTGAAAAATTGAATTTAAAACCTACCTTCTGGTTAGTTAAATTTAATTTTCTCACTACATCTCCAAATCGACGAAGTCGATTTACTCCGTTACTTTATCAATCTCAGCTTCGTGTACTCCCGTAGAATTTCGGCGTGAGTAGAGCGAGAAAGTGAATATGAGTAATAAGGAAGATCGAGGGTGTGACAGAACGGTAAGAGAGACACAGAGAGATCGGGAAAAGGGTAAGAGAATGAGAAAGATAAATCGTAAGAGCCTAAGAGGGAAAGAGAAACCAGATAGAAAAAGACATAAAAGAAGAGTCGCGTCGCACTTGGGTGTTCGGAGTCACCAGTGAAGAGCGTACCAAAAGTTTAATATCCGGCGTATTGGTGAAATTTCCAGCATAAAAACCCATAATATAGCGATAATATCCATTCCTTTCCTTTTTCTTCTAGAATTTCAAATGTGAAAAATAGTCGAGAACTAAGGTGACAGTTGGCTAACATTTTACATAAATATATGTAAATAGAAATAAGGATAATACTATTTGGAATTTGTACACAGAGTTTTACGTAACCTAATTATGTTAAAAAATTATTTATCATTTTATATTTATAGTTACTTTTATATTTCTTGATATGGTCATGGGCATTTTAAGAACCAATATTGCTATACGATTAAACGACACATTTCATTTTTAAGCGATTTTAACATGTACACCACAGATCACGAATTGATTCGAGTTTAAATTAACCCGCCTACAGTCATTCTTCTATAAAATAAACATTCATATACGTAACGTAAATAAATTTCGAATTACAAATTTACGAACAAGCTAATCTCGTGATAATTATTATATTTATACTTTAATGAAAAACTTTGCAACGAAACGTCAGAATAGTTCAGAGTTTTGTTACAACAATATTGCATATTTCAATTCACAAATAAAAAATTATTATAATTTAATTGCAGCTCATTTAGAAATAATTTAAAAAATGATAAAATATATGATGAATTATAAGTTATTAATTGCTATAAATCTGCATATTTGCTTTCTTTTGCCTAGAGGCTTATATAAGACTTATGTACATATTCGAGTCCGGTGTGAAAATGAAAGATATTTCAGCCATGCTTAGAGCTTTAATGCTGAACGACCATCTGAGAGTAGATTATGGACGGTAAAGAGGTGCACGGGGGAGTGAAGTGAAGGGTAAAAGGAGGACGGAATATGCAAGAGTTATGGTCGGCGACGCGTGTAGCACACCGTAATCTTCTAGCAAGTTGAATGATGCTACGCTGATGCTAACGTCTCTGGTCCTCTTCACCTTTCTCTATTTGTTGCCATTATTTAAAAAAATTCTTTAATTATGAAAATTGCTATGTGCATTAATTTTAATATAATCTAGCACATTCTATTATATATCACAAAAGAGCAAATGTGCATTATCTAATTTTGATGTAGGGTTCCTAATTTAATCAATCAACTAATTTTGGGTAAATCACTTAATTTTTTTAATTTATAAGTAGTAAACACTAAATAATAACTAATAGATTAAATTATTAAACAATTAGAACTGACCTTGGTCTCCATTTTCTAAATACGAAATCAACGTTTCAAACCGAAATAGGTTAAAAATGTTTGCGGTTACTTTCTTGCGTTATAACGCTTTTTTTCGTTGTATTTTTAGCCATATAAAATTATTTTCATCGAGAAAACAATGTTTTTAGCAAATCTGAACATAAAATTAAAATATCAGACTCATCTTTAGAAAGATTGTGTCGAAGGCGAAAACAACTGATTTACATTTTAAATCGAGTGACTGACCTAATGTAAAACGTATTTCAGAATTTTGAATGTCATAAGCGCTGGGTAACGAGTTAAATTAAATTCGAGGTAATGATCATTCTATTAAATGGGAGATCGCAGTGAAAAAAGCGTTTCACGAGAAGCAATTAAAAGACTATTTTTCATACTCGTTTCCAAACAGCGTGACCATTTTCAATAGATTGATATACGCCAGGGTAACCAAAAACATTTATTTTAGAAGTTAATTGAAGTACACTTTATTAGCTTTAATTGCATAATTGTTCATGTATGTCTTTTACCATTTATTTACTGTACTTTTACATCATCTAATCGCTCTGATCAAATTATTACGATATATAAGATTGAGTATTTGTGCAAAATTTTGCTAGCTCGGTCATATAGCAACTTGCGAAAACACTTTGTACGATTACAACAATATGCACTAAAAATACAAATTAGTCTTTAAAATCATATATTTCACTAGATATATTGCGAATAGAAACATCCGATTTTTCAAAGAATTTTGCAACATCCAAATAACAATCTGAAATTCTTTCCGAGTGCATCGATATACAGCCAAAAATAACAATTTTTAAGATAGATTGTTTTATTTCAACAACTATATTGGAAATTGTAGATACTTTTTTTAAAACTAGGGCATACGTACACATACATATTTATGTTCCCTTATCTATGAAAGATGTTGTTTGCATATGTTTGATATAATATTGTAATTGATTTTAATCCAACATAACGAAATTTGTAAATTGAACATTGATATTATGAAATTCATACACAGTGGTGAAAAAAGCTTAGAATAAGTAACTTAACATTATCTGTTTTGTTGTACAGTACATTTATGTTTTAATCAATCATGTAAGACTTGCATAAAACGCATTACTCTCAGAAATATTCCTTTTTATTTTATTGCATAACTATTTGCGCGATGATGGACGCAAAAGTGTAGTACCTATATACACCAAAGGAAGTTTTCAACTTTGAAGTTTCGCAAAACTTTCGATACAGTTATCTTACGTTTCTATAATAATACAATACCATTCCATTGTGGGTTGCGTACAGACTTTGAGAATTATAAATAAAAAATCGAAATTGACAAACAAAATGTTCTTCAGGTAAGTATTGTAATTCAGGTAAGTTTCGTAGGAAATTGCAGCGGGAAATTCGCGGGTGCTTCACTCAATGGGACGTCAACTCGAAACAGAGAGGTTCATTCGCGCAAACGATGAAAACGTACAAGAGGTACACCAGTTGACATTTTAACGGGGAAACGTCGTAATTTCGTTAAGGGGTAGTTGTCGTCGTTTTGTGCTTAAAGGAAGGCCGTAACGCACGTATTCCTGCTTCTTTCGTCCTTTTTTTTTTTCTTTAAAGAAAACTGCGTTAGCGAAAGTGCCCATAAATCCGCCGTGCGACTTAACGGATGTTGCTCTGTGTAAACAGTGTAGACTCGGCGTGCGAGCTTTCCTTTCCGTACGTGTTACCCGCGAGTTGCGATTAGGTGTATAACACGCGGCGAACTTGTGGTAAGGCGCAAAGTAAAACTACCATATAACAACCTAGGTGATCGTAAGTTTGCTTAATCGTATATTCACGGCAGTACTTTTCTTTTCTTTTTTTTTTTATTTTTAACTACCGGTATTTGTACACTTAATTTTCATTCGAATGGGTGCTCGGCCATTCGTATAATTGAAATTGTAAATCTCTGGGAAGTTTCGAGTACTCGATGCTTTCGTCTTTGTTATATTTTGATTTTCAGAGTATAGTAGTACGATGCGTATTCTTTTTCAACGGAACCAACTGTTTGGGGAGTTTTGATTTTTTTTTCACTTTCGTACAGCAGTATTTTAGAGCTTTATCATTAATTCACAAGGATTTCAGTATACTGCACGTTTAAATATCGTTAATTTTACACTTGTTTATAAGGTTTTCGATTACATGTTTTGAGTAATGTAAATATTGTACTGAAATTCTCTTCTTTTGTTATTTAGTTTGACTAGGTTGCCCGAAATTTAAACGAATAATCATGTTTTTTATTTCTAGTAAAAAATGTAGGTGTATTATATGTGCTTTTGATTTTAAATACATTTCTACTCTCTCAATTAATTTATCGTATTTATCGGTATTTTGTGTTATTGCATATGTTACAAATTATTTTACGGATAATATAAAATTAAAATTGTTAAATCGTACATACAACGAGATTTAAGTGTTTGATTAGGTGGGAAGAAAAAAAATGAGTAAAAGTTAAGATGCAGTAAACGATCTATAAACGTTTCATCGAAAGTAGAGTACCAGGTAAGGTAACAATACTAAACAATGATAAGTTAAGTCAACCGAAAGTAAATAAGAAGCGGTACCCTTCGTCTTCTGGCGAGAGTACTGATTAACCATGCGACAGGTCTAATCGTTTCAATCGCATCCTTCAATTTCCGCGGTAGCGTACACACCCATGGAGACCGCGTGTCAATTAACAGTCAGGGTGGTCGAGAGTTACGAGAGGAAGAGAGACAGACCGAGATAGAGAGAGAGAGAGAGAGAGAGAGAGAGAGAAGTAAATGGAGAAAAAGAGAAATAGAGAGGGAGAAGGGTGAAAGTGTAGGAGGAAGGCCTTCACGCGTGAGCGAGCCACAACAGCTCCAATCGTTACGGATGAGCGAGTTTTACTACGTTCGAGCTCGCTCGCACTAAAGAGCTAATGGCTAACCAAGAGACACTCTTTTTCATCCACGCTCCTCGCCTCTTATTCCAATTCTTTTTCTTTATTTCTTTCTCTTACCCTTTTTCGTTCCCTTGGAAGTTTATGTGTCACGGACCAGGGATACGCAAGAGTCCGCACCTTCTTTTGCAATTGCGCGTGCGCGCCTCCCTTAATTACCTGAAACATCCGATCGTCTTTCTGTTATTTGCTTTCCGTAGTCTGATTAAAGCAAGTGCAGAGTGCCTCTTCTCGACGAGCCATCCGGCACTCACGTGAAAAACACTTGCTACGTGATTTTCCGTTTGCGTTTCAACTTCGGTTTGCGCGAAAACAACTGGGATACGCTATTTATGACGTAGTTTCCTTCCTTACTCACAATTTACATCTTCCTCTCTGTTACTTTTTCGTTTTACAATTTTACGTTTATATATCGGGATGAATTAATATTGTTTACCAACGAATGCGAATCACTTTTTCCGCTTTAATCGCACTGTTATTTACATTTTTATCTAACTTTTGTTAGAAACAAACGTTGCAATAAGTTTATGTTCATTTCTTCTAATTATGCTTTTTATTATGTTTTATTATATATATAGTTAATTAATTCCAAAAAGTAGTTGAAGTAGTCGAAACGAACATTATAATAAGTAAAATATCATCTGTATAATGGATCGAGTTGAAAGTTATACCATACAACTTGCGCTAATATTTTAATAATTATAATTTTTTTAAATACTTGGTGTTTACGCAGTATAATAGGAAATCAATTAAACTTTGCGTCATTCAAATTTAATTAACATTACTTTTGTCTATTTATACTTAATAGTTATGGAATAATAGGAAAAATTGTATAAACAATAATAGTTTCTACACACATTCTTTTAATAATTATTAATTATTTTCATGTTATAAATAATCTTCTCACGAGAATAAGAACGTATATCAAAAATTTGGTTTAAATTTAAAGTTTAAAGATTTTAGTGACGTTTGGTCTCAATTTTTATTAGCACAATGAATTCAACGTATAATAGTATAAATGTTATTCTTAAAATAGAAAAATCTAACTAAGGCAAATAAAAATTTTTGTACTAAAAATCTACGTGTGGTATTATAAGACAGATAAATGTGCAATTTCCACTTACATATATTTTAGCACATCTATTTTTCTACGTTTCCACGTTTTGAAAAATGGCAACAGTATATTTAAATGAAAGGAGTACAATTATGTATTTTTATGATTATAACGTGTACATTTGTCAAAATATTATATGATATATTTGAATTAGGTGAACAGGTACAAAAATTTAGTAAACAAAAAGTATTTATACATTATTTCTATTTTCGGTTAATGTCCGATGTATCAATCAATATAAACGATAGTTATAATATTTACTATTAACACGAAATAATGAACTTTATCGTATGAACCGTATCATTTATTTTGTAATCGCACATCTTTTGATAGAGTATAAAATTATTCCTCAGAATTATTATTCCTTGGTATATAGATGATTCTTAAGCCATATACGAGTAATCTTCGTACCGCATATAATGGTAGTTCTTTGCAATGAGCCCTCTTATGTGTGAAAAGAAACAGAGAAAAATACTGACTTGCATATCAGCTAGATGCTTCGAGTCTATAAGCCCCTTTATTATAGGTTCTCGCCCCTATCTTTTGCTTCCGCGGTTCACACTCGATTCTCTATACATATTTCCTATCTTTTATCATTTCTCGAATATAAATTCTATATCACCACTTTCTCATTAAATTATAATATTTTCACACTAATCACTTATATATTACTTTCACCATTTATTTTATTGTTACAGAACTACTTCTTTATTGTTCGATACATTTAATTTTGATTTATTTATTACGTTTATATGGAGCAAGAGTCATTTTTATCTATGAACTTATATATGAATTTAGTGGAATCTAAGTAATCTCTGGTTAATTAAATAATTGACGAGCAAGCAAACAAAAAAGTTGGATTTGATTTCTTCACTATCTAATAATTTATGCACTTTAAACACACATATGGCTTATTTCTTTTTATTAAGGGCGTCTATAATCACAGTTTGTAATACTTAATGTAGCTATAGAAGATAGAACTAAATTTAAAATACACATTGTCTCTCGACTCGTCGGTATACGTTAGACCACGGATACAATATAGTAACCTATAACGTTCTTTCTATACTATAGATACATAAAAATATCACACTTTTTAAATGTCGTAAACGCCGTAATGATTAGTTAATTTGTTAGGACTGTAGGTTGTGTGTTATTGTTGTATGTTTTATAGGATGATATACGTGCTAAATTAATATGTATATACGTGTAACCGTCATTTACATCGGTCATTAATTATTTATTATTTTACGAATTATTATTTCTTAATTTAATTTATATTAATATATTAAAATTAATATTTAACTATTTAAATAATTTATCATGAGCTAGGTACATGAAACGTACATAAGATAAATTGCACTGATGATTGTGTACTTATAATTACTACTCGGGTTTGTTCTAAACCGGTTCCCGGTAATAAAATTAACAATATTAAATTAAACAACTCTATTGACATTTTGTAGGATAAATAATTTATATAAAAATGATTATAAACTCGACGCTTTACTCTCCATTCTAATAGGTTTAACATTGATGTCTATATTGGCTTTAGGATAATCCCTTCTAAACTTGGCTTATTCAAACTTTATTCAATATTGTATAATTTAATAACCTAGGACAATATTTGCATTCGTATAGTTACATAATATTTTATAGAACAATAGGTAGGATTCATCGAGTATTAATAAATGTCTGTTTCGGGATACAATATTTTTTGAACACATTACTCTTTATATACACGATAACAATCTGATTATTTGACGATGGTACATGTGTTGGTGAAACCGAGTTTCTATTATATTATAAATTAAAATTATTATTTGTACTATAGCTATTAAATTATTAGGTGAGACTTATGTTCCTGCTTTTTCTTTAGAAAAGAAATAGAAACAATTTGTTTTATTACAATTATTTTTATCGCATTTATTAATCTTCTATTGATTAAATTCTATGTGTGGTACAGGATTTGGAATAGCATATACGACTTAAAAATCGGAATGATCAAATAAAAACGTGGCCGAGAGCTTTTGATGAACGTATAGAGGTAGATCACGGAACAATCTCGAAAGTATCGAATGATATATATAGCCGGATCAATTAAAAATCAATTTGAAAGATCAAACGAGTTTATGGAGAAAAGTGACAATATTTACATGGTAGCCACAGAGAAATCTATCAAAACCGAGAAACTCGCGTGACCGCAAGTCTCGTCGATCTATCCGTATACAGGAATCCGCACATTAATCCGAGACAATAAAACGTGCAACCCCAAAATCTCATTGGACCGTTCGTCCAGGTAGATGTATAAATTGCTGAAATTCAAAGAGAAAATTGAATTGAAAATCTATGGATCGGGCGGTCGTCCGAAGGATACATCCTTGCACCTTGAATCGTGGCAGTTCGCAGGCACTGCGTTCTCTGGGCGATATTCAAAAAGGTGGGTGTGCGTACATAAAGTCGTCTGGTGGTAGGTACCCACACAGTCGCACTCGGTGGCCTGCACGTACACGCGGTACACAGGTAGAGAGCGAGAGGGCGAGAGAGAGAGAGAGAGAGAGAGAGAGAGAGAGAGAGAGGATAGCGAAGAGAGTTTGCCCGTTCGTCGTTCGGTCGCTCCCACTCTCCGGGGCGAGCCGCGACAGGTGCACAGCGGGAGCGGTGGCGGCGTCGGGCGGCTCGGCTCTGGGGGTTTCACGCGCGCGCGCACGCTCGCGTTTTCCCTCTCCTTCCGGGCTTGTACGGTTAGCAAGCGCGCTCGTCAGTTTCACCGAGTACGCGGTGCGCGCATCACGGTCTGTTTAGTCAGATCGGTCGTGGCCTCTTCACGTGTCACCGAGTGAACTTTACCGCGCGGGGTGGCATGTGAGGGTGGCGTCGGGGAATCCCCTTGATTGAGCGCGAGGTGGAATGCGCCGTAGAATGCCGTAATTAAAAGTCACCCATTCTCTCCCCCTCGTCCCCGCAAGCACACGCACACACACACACACACACGCAAAAACACCCACCCACCCACGCACCCACCAACACGCATCCACGCACACTTGTACTCCCTCGCGGAATAATCAATCGACTCCGAGATACACCGAGATATACCGAGATATACCGAGAATCCGAGGTACACACTCGGATAAATGCGTTGTCCTAGCAGGCAAATAGCCCATTCGTCGTAGTGACTCTCGCGGGTTTTCAAACGAGTGGCTCCACGAGGGCTTTAACCTACTAATGCGCCCCCGCGAGTGATTCCTATACATGTATACACGCCGTCGTCCTGTCCAATTCAGGATTCGCGGATCGGCCAGTTAGAAAAAATGATATCGAGGTGGAGCATACTACTTTTGGGCCGCAAGAGAATGAGACCGGAATTATTGGGATTCCTCGCCTTGCTCTGCGTTTCCCCGCAACTATTTCTTGCAGGTGTCGAAGGTGAGTTTCCAATCCTGTGGTTCATTAGTGCCAACTATGTATTTCGCCGCTTTAGAGCCTCTCTAGCCAATTTTAGATTTAACTTGTTCAATCGACTTACTTTCATCTGAACATTCGTTAGCTCATCTACGATCAAAAGAACTATAACTTTATTCGAGATGTGAGTCATTTTTACTTTATCTGATCCAAGGTATACTAATTTAAACAGTTTTTATCGCAATCAGTAATATTCAAATGTTCAACGTTTTGCCGCAATATGTCTTTTGTACATCTTTTTTTGTAAAAAATTAAACGATTCAACTTTTATATACTCGAAAGTCAAATAACCTTTAACAGTTAACTCGAGTACATTTAACCCTTTATAGCTTAACTCAAGTGTATACAGTTTAATTGTCATACAATCATTCAAAAATTACTCAACCCGATATAAATATTACGTTTTGTTCAATTTTTTAAATTAAATTTCTCATTGGGGAAGTACGTATAATATTTTTTAACGGCCAAGGGGAACCGCGGTATATTTTATAATTAAGTATACCGGATAATTGTGTCTTAAGGAATAAAAGCATCTGCGCAATAAATAGTTCATATATAAATTGCGTGAACTTTTGTGACCCTTTAACAATGGTGCTTAATTTATTAATTTTTATAAACGATAAACAGAATGTCAGAAATAAGAACCTCATTTGTAAATAACGAAGATAATAAAAATTACTCAAATTTTCGATAATCAAGTTTTGCCAACGTATTTAACGTTCAAAAGATATTTAAGAATACGGATTGTTAATAATGCGCTTTTATTCTCAACATAATAACGTCAAGCGTATAGTTTGGATTGTTAATTAAAATAAGTACTGCACAATTACAATCCTCATTAATTCGTTCCAAAGAAAAATGTATAAATAAACTTTAGGATATAGAACTTATTAAACGTTAAAGTTAACTTTTTTATCGTAAAAGACGAAGAGTGGAAGTAAATATAATGACTAATAACTGGTATTTACCTTTAACCGTATAAAATGGTATACTATTGTTTGTCAATAACTCAATTTAATTCGCCTTCGCATATTCCACCCCATTTGTACATTTATGAACCCGAAGATTTTTACGTGTAGAGAATCGAATAATCATAATCATAACTAGAATAATAAATATTAAAGTTTTTAGGTAAAAGCGATACTACGAAAATAAAGTGCATTGAAATTTTAATGGCTACTTAACACTGCAATTACATAAATTCTATTAAACTTCTGAATGGGGTAGCGTTGCGTGGAAAATGCAACCGTTTATTCGAGTGAAAATACATAAGTTTCCACCGGAATTGGAGCATCGTCGGTAATTGGACCTTTCGGTCGTACCCTAAAGTACGTGCCTTCGCTTTTCCCCCGGTATTCGCTTCCACGTATATATATATACACACAGACATTGTGTATGTATATACATATGTATATATATATGCAAGGGTGGAGGGAAGTTAAGTTTTATGTTTTCGCATGCTGCGCATACTTGGAGATGTATTGGGCAAGCCTGTTTTTCCGAGTTTTGTTTTGCAAAAATCGCGGTGAGAGCGGAGGAGTAGGAGGATGAGGAAAAGGGGCAATCTTGTAGAGATAAAGTTTACCGCGCGCGGAGTGCCGCATTCACTTTCCTGAATTCTTAAAGCCCGAATATCGCGGTCTCGCAAAACAACTGCTTTCAATTTTCGAGGCGTCGCCTCTTCTTCTCAGATAGAAATTTGATTATTAGTATTTCTGAATTTATATATAAAAAGGAACGTTCTCGTTTTCGGATGAATTTTTATGCGTAATAGCGAAGCTATCGTTGTATAAGAAAAAATACACGATGAATCTTTATAAATTTTTACCTTACTGTAAATGTATCGTGATTCGAAGGTTTATCTTTTATACGTTTTCAATTAAGTATTTGAAAACTCAATTGCAGTAAAATAGGGTACAAAAAAAACAACAAGTTTTGTTAAATTCCTACATATTCCTTTACGCGTGTATAGGTATTATCATTACATTACCGTAGAATTTCAATCCAATAAAATATCTTTGTAAAAAGTTCATCAATGCAAAACAAAAATATAAAAGCATTTTCATGCGTAAATTTGTAAATTAATTTAAAAATATATTATTGCGAGTGAAATAAACGATTAGCACGTTTAACTTAACAAAATTAATTTTGTTTAAATAAAATCATTATAATTATTACCGTTGATTTTGATAGAATGGTTTATAACGATTAAGGAATTAAAAACTTAATTACAAATGTCCATCATGTAAATATACGTTTCCCAGGGTTTATTTATTCCAACCGTGAATCTAGCACCAGGTAATTATAGATTATAATCATTCTAAAAGATTTTCTTTATGGTAATACAGAAAATTGTACATTTTTTTAAATTAAACGTTATTAAATGAAATAATATATCCAATTATTAATATTGAGCGCGTACTTGTAGTCAATAGATACATTTCCAAGTCGTCAGTTCTTGTTATCACGTTTATTTCACGAGATCAAAGATAGATATATAATAGTTAATGAAATCATCGTATGCCGAGAAAATATTTCGATGTTTATAAGTATATCAAACCCACATTTTCGTAGTGGCACAAATAAAATTAATATATATGTCTTAATATACGAGTCAAAATTATTTCACCGAAACATTAAATCGTATATGATTTAGTTAATATTATATATACATTTTATTTGTTCACTAATAACTAATAAGAATCTGGAAAGCTTCTGGATATTCATAACGAAAAGCAAATGTTTACCAAGACTTACAATCGATTTCTATATACAATCAATCTTAATTAGTAGGAAGGTTAACTATTTTTACGAGTAGGGAAGCATGAAATTATTGTTAAAATGACTCGTAATTTTGATAAGGTCACATAAGTGTAAATAGATGTGTATCCTTGCCGGTTTACGCGGATGTTGGGCGCCAATTAAATGCATGCATATATAGGCTGCAGAGGGACTGCGGCACAGAGGTGCGGGCTTTCGCTCTCGCGCTCGCTTCACGGAACGCGAGAGACACTGTGGAGGGACCCAAACGAGCCGTACACACGTATATCTATATACACGGACATGTATATATCATCTAAATAATGACGAGCTATTATGATCGTTCTGCGTTTGTTGCGGTTTATCTTCTTGATATATAAAGAATCAACAATGCGGTATCAAATTAACGATAGCTCGTTCCTCGCTTGGTTTTTTTTTTGTTACCACCGCGCGATCTCTACGTTGACTCGTTCAACGGTGAAACCAAAACGTAATTATATTGGATTTTCAGATGTATAGAACGCATTCAAATTAAATTGGATTCACGGTTTATATTGCCTATTATATAAAAGGTGCTTTAGATTTTGTATTAAAATTTTCGACTTGACGAACCAAAATGTGTATTTATTAAAGTTTAAAATTGTGTGACAAACGATTTTTCGTTGCGTATAAACCGCACATTTTTTTTTTCACTGGATAAGTTATCGGAATAATTGTTTAAAAGAATTTGTTTGTTAATGTATATTTATGCGTGACATTATTTCACGCGGACGACTACATTATTTACAATATTAGTATTATTCAAATTTTATAAAATTAATTAATTTTCACGATGTTAATGAAACGCGCAATTTCAACTGCAGTAAATGTTTTTCGAATTAAAAGAATAACATTTATTTATAAAGTGAATTTTAAAAATATATATTATAATTTCCCGTTTATTCCAAACTGTGTATTTTTTTATACTCATTATTAAATTTTCATTATTGGTGAAATAAATTTAAGTAAGGAGTGATTGTATAATTAGAATAAATAATATTTCTGTTGAATACAATCGTGTGTTCGTACAAACCGAAATTAATTTTTAAATATATCGATTCTATACTTTTGTATAAAAGTAAAAGTTACAACCCCATATTTATACGTACATGCACGTCACCATGATTTATTAAATCAATGCCAATATCCAATTATTTATTAATTCTCATATTTATTATTACACGGATAAAATATTGCGAAAATTCAGTAAAAATATATAACGTATAACCCGTATAAAATATGTTTATAAATAAATTTATGAAATTTCGGAAATTTAAACGATTGATCTAGTTAAATCATTTGCAAAGATCTATGATTCTTATCAGAATAAGTGAATTACTCAGTAAATGAAGATGAAAATGAGAGTATATACGTAGTAAACTTTTTGAAAAAGCTTACCCGCATATATAAACAAGTTTTAATGCAGCGTTCCTCAAACTCGGGGAAATTCCGCGAAAGAGTAGCATACATATATATATAGTCCATGTTTCATCTTTTCACTTACCCAAGGAGATGGTATAAAAGTCTACATACACGTATAGATTGCACGCGCACAAGGGGAAGTAAGAAAAGAAATGAACCTTTTAAAAAAATCCGTGGATGATGCGTCAGTCGGTGTACGCGAATGTTACGTTCCTTACGGCGTACGTAATATGACAAGGAGAGAAAGGTGGTATAGCTCAAGCGTACATGCACCTGTCGTCACCTGCGCACCACCGGTGTGTAGCTCGAAATCTCTAGGGAGCTCGCACTCTAACGTAACTCGCACGCCTCTAATGCCCTGTGAATTAGATTACCGGTTCATCTCCCCCTTGCATTTTTCAAAGGACGCTCGGGCGATAATTGAGGAGGTGCGCGATCCGCGAAGATAGAAATAAGAAGGGGGAATTCTCTTGACGCATGGGAAACATGTTACCAAGGAAGACAAGAGGAGTACGTCGTCACGCAGTGCTGCTCTCACTTCCGTTCTTAAGTCGGTTCGTGACCTTTCAGGTTTACTGTACAGTACTTTTTTTTATTTTATTTATCCCCTTGTATTTTATACATATTCTTCCCTGGCATTTAAAACGCATTATGTTTTCTTTCCTTCGAGGGGAGATTCATCTTTTATTTATGACAAATTCCGATTGTATAACTATGCTGTAATGCTTGTAATTTATTTTTTCTCAATCTTTATTGAAAATCATCTGCTATTTCTTTGGGCATTTTGTGTTTCAAATAAGTAATAATAATGTCAACAGTTTTCCAGAAAAATTGCTTACAATGACAATGAAGAAATATACCAGTTTAGGGAGCTTACGTTCTATGTAAAACCAAACATTTGGAACTAATGAATTACGTGAGAATTTTGTGAGAATAAGCTAATTTTTCCCCACGCAATGTGCTTAATAAATCAGGGTATAATTTACAAGATTAACGTTGTATATAACGTCAAAATCACTATCTATTTATCGTTACTAAAGGATCGTTAAATGAGGATTAAAACAAGAAAAATTTTTACCAGCTAAAGTACTAATACTCATTTACATACAATTCATTAACTGCATTATTTCATAATTATAATTATATAAAATATATATTATATGTTTATAAAATGTTTAGTATAAACATGAAATGATGTAGGCTATTGCTAAACAGAGGAATAGCAGTAGAATAAGTTTGACTAAAAATTGTTTATTAAAACAAAAGAATACATTACTGTCAACCCAATGTTTTCTAAGTATTAAAATATTATCGTCATGTAGGGATATCTTTTCAAAACATTGTACCGTGAGCTTATATGAACTATCTACATCACGCTTATGAGAAACGGAGCGTTAGAAAATGAAAGTGCGAAATTACGCGTTACATTAAAATAAGGGTTATTTTTAAAATGACGACACTTGGTACCGTGAAAAAGTTGAATAAAATTTTCAAATTTTCATAATTAAGAGGAGTTTTTAAACTACAAGAGCTTTTGCGCACACATACACGTGATACCGAGGAAAATATTTCAAAAATAATTATGTCAAGCTGATCGGATTTGCCGTATGTATATAAAACAGCATTTCATAAATTCAAAGTTCCTCCATGTGATAGAAACGTCCATGGAATATCGTTTTTATACAAGTCCGGAAAAGCTTCCGCGTGAAAGAGTAAAAAAGCGTTTAATGAAAATAAAAAAAAAGAAGTTCCCAAATATATAAAAGTTTTTAAAAAGGCGTTTGCAAAATCTGAAGTACTTATTTGTATGTGTGTGTATATATATATGTGTATATATATATATGTATGTTAAGCAATAAAGGGCGTCGAATGAATACAAATAGGTCCTTTAAATTTATACAGTATGATATCATATATAGTATACATATGTAGGAGTAGATACGTGTATAGATTTTAGACATATCCTCATTATCAATGTGAAAGATTTTAAATACACGTACCCAATATTCTCATGGGTTAATGAATATTCAATCTGATTATAAATTCCGCTTCTGCGTTACAAATCTCTACCGGCATGGTGACTCTATATAATTGCTGCGATTCTCAACTAAGCTTCATATCGCGGGTTTTGTAAAAGGGAATAAACAGGTACTTGGAATTAGACCTCCTTTTTGTGAGGAATTATATTACACGCCAAATGCTTTGAAATGTACTTTCTCATTTTGACTTACCATCATTTTTTTTTATTTCGTATTCAAATTATTTTAGTTGCGGGTAAAATAAGTTTTCGGAATAAATTTGGACTCTCAGAACAACTTTCTTAATCGTATTAATCGACACATCTGCAGCATGCAAATTGAAACTAGAAAACATGTGAATAAGTCAATAGAAAAGTACTGAACTTCGTCCTTGTATAATTTGTGTAATGTGTATATATAAATTCATGATTTGTGTGCATTACCTACCGAATAAATTGTACACTAAAATATGGTTTTAATTTTTTTATATTTACAAAGTAGAAGCTGTATAAAGAATCGCAACATTTTTAATTTACAATCTTAAAACGTATTTTACATTAAATTGTATACGAAAATTTATTCACAAATCGTAAATTATTATGTTCAAGAGCAGTCGTAGAAGTTGAATGTTTCACAAAATTTTATAAGAGGAGTGATGAAGAGTTACTAAAATTTCGCATAGTCGCTGAATAGTTCAGTAGCTTACAGCGCATTAGATCGCCATAAGTCTCGCGCCACACATCTCAATAAATAAAATAAACAACATTATAAGGAAATAAAGGAAATGCAAGTGTCTAAAAAGATCTCTAAATCAGTTTTAATTTGAAAGTAAAGTTTGAAAAAAATAAGATTTGTACGCGAAAACTCAAAGAAAGGTGACGCAAGCGAAATTGCTTTTTGTTTAAAAGAGGTAAAAGAATAAAAACTTATTTTTTACCTTCTTAATCTCTTGACGAAGAAAATAAATTCATGAAAGCTGCTACTGCTATCTTTTGGGCTACGCTAGTCAAAATCTATCTAGTAGAAAAACCACATTACTTAAAGATCCTGAACTTTAAATTTAGAATATACATAAGCTCAAATTTACATTTTACAGTTTAAGTTGAAAAAGTAAATAGATCTAAAACGTTTGAAGAATTTGTGGAGCCGAGAATATACATTTTTTATTACACTGTACGTATAAATTCGTTATAAAATACAAATATTTATCTCGTTTATTTACATCTCGAGTGCAGCTCATAAGAAAGTTATATAATAAGATAAGCAATTGTATATTTCTTTCTCTGTATTATTTTTCTACAGTTATTACTTAGAAATTTATTGAATTTTTACCGTCACGCAGTTTTCTAATTAAGATACATTTCTGTACATCTAGTTGTATTGTAATACACTAATTAAATTATACACGAATTTTCTAACAGAAATAATTTTATATACTTATTGTCACTTATTACATATCTAATTATCATTTTTCTACGAAAATTCTATATTTGTCCCCATTCCAACAAAAGAAAGAATTGAGAGAAGGTATTTTATTCACTAATTCAGGATAGTTAGACAGGTCAGTTTGGGGAATGATAAAACGCAAAAAGAATCCAAAATACGCGAGTACGTGTAATGTGTTAAGCAAACAAAAAAAAAATACCGGAGGAATAGGGGAGATGCGAGGGAACCGCCGCAGTTCTCAAAGAGAGTGGCAATCAGCCGCGCCTATCGATCTCAGTTACAAAGTTTAAATGAAATTAGTTCTTGGCCAGACGAATGTAACACACCAGGCGCCTCTTTCTCTCTCTCTCTTGTAGGTACCTATACACATAGGTATATAGGTGTTCCTTCCACCACCGACTCCACTTTTCCTACTTATAAACCTCGGGCTCTCCATGTATTCGTGTGCTATCCCACAAATATTTCTCTTTCTTTCCTCGTACCTTATTACATAACGCAATCAACGTACTTGGGTAAATTCACCTGGTTCCGAAAATAAGACTATTTAAAATTTCGTTAAATTGACATTGCGAGTGAAACGACGACAGCGGTTAATCAAATTACTTATTTTCCTCTATTCTGGATAAAGATTTAGATAACTTTATTAACTTGTACCATTTTTTTATCTGAAATAAAGTTATATCTTCCTATTTATTTTGCTGGAATTAATTAAGAGAACTTATTTGACCTGGTTTTCAGTATATACACCTATATATATATATATATATATATATATATATTTTAGCCCTGCGTTATGTAACCAATTTTCTGTTTTATAGTTCGAGTTACTTCGCAATTTGTGGTTGTATTTTAAGTGTGGTGACGTACAGATTTATTTACTATACATACCAAAATATACATTTACAAGAAACTTGTAATGATGAAAATAAGTTTTGGTTGTACGTATACGCGAAGACCTATATATATATATATATGGATCAATTTTTTTTTGTTTTATTTACCGAGCTTTGAACCTTTTTAGAGATTTATTCGCTGTTATTTTCATCTTAAATATGAATTATAAAATTTCAAACAATCTCTGATTATAAGTAAAAGCATATTCAAATAATATAGTTTTGAAAAATAGTATTATTGAAAAAGAACTCTATAAAGATACTTAATATTAATGTACTTTATATTGTTTACTAATTGACAATGCCGCTTTCTTACACAGCAGCGGTGTAGCATTAAACTGCACAATTACTCCAGGATCAAAAAATTGAATTAATTAAACAATCCTACAGAGGCACAAAATTGTTGAATTATTCTTTAAAGAAACATTGAAACAATTAACTAGAAAATTAGTGGAAAACTCTGTCCACAGCGGTGTTAAATTTCTCGTTTATCACGAAGTAAAAAGTTTTAAAAAAAAAAGGCATATTTCAGATGCACATTTGCGGAAATTAAAAGAAGCTTTTGAAAGTCAGAGAGCGAATGAGTAACGCATAGAGGAAGAGAGAAGGAAAGAGAGAGAGAGAGGGTAAGAGGGGGAAAAATGGGGGGGGGGATGGGAGAGGTAACTATAGAAGTGAGCCACTAGCAGACGGAAGTCTAATTACGCGGCTTTAAGTTCGCACGATAATAATAATTAGGAGCAAAGTTCTCTTTTTTTTACGAATCCTCAATTCGGAGCCTAGTTTTCGGCTGGGAAAATACCGGTGGGAAAAGCCACAGTTTCCGGCTTGACGGTAGAAAAGCATATATATAACGTTATGAGTAGGTTATACATTCGTTATAGGCAGATTGGCATGAGGTTCGTTGTTTGTGCGGGCTACGGAACACATAAGGATTTTGAGCGTATATGCGCCCGTGATGGTATGGGCCTTGTGTTTGAATTTCTGATCGGACGAGCACGTTGACTATGTATGTGAAAATCAAATGGGCCTTGAGCGTTTTAAACATCACGGTAGTAAAATCTATCAGTGTTACTACGAATATAATATTTTAATTTATACGACAAATTGATTATGCCTGATGAGGTTCGATTTAAATCTATCGAAATTAAGTATAGTAAAGTTATTTTCTTGTTCATCAATAATGACCAACTTCCTTTCGTTACAAGTAAAATCTATTGTTGTAGTTTAATTAATTTTTCACATTTCGAACCATTAAAGTTTGCTGTACAGTTTGCACATTTTAATCATTTTATTAAATATATTATGGGGTATACTTTAGCATTATTCATAATAGTTGGTTACAAGAAAATAAAGACGAAAAAACTGTTAATAAGACATACTGCGCGGATTATTATAAATGTGGTAATAGAATTAAATTTACGAGTTGTAATCTGTAACGTATTGTTACAACGAAAAATGTTTGCACATTTAGGACTTACTTTTAAAAATGCTTATATCATCATGAAAGTTACTTATTTTCTTTATTTATTAATGCAGGCCGGTAAATAGAAAAGTAATACATTTTTTCAATTTTACTTTTAACTTTACTTCCATAACACTTTATCTATAACTGTTAACTTACTAAATTCTATAATATTACCATTCTAGCTCGATTATGTTTTATTGAGAAACATTAACTATATTAAGAGGACGCCGAACAGTCATGCTTACCGACATTTATGGATTCAAACTTTACACCGGGAGTTTTTATTTTTTTGTAATTTTATGAGTTGTCCCCACTAGGTTTTGATAAAAGCTAGCGGGGACAACTCATACAATTTTAAAAAATTAAAAATTCGCGTTGTAAAGTTTGAATCTGTAAAAGTCGGTGAGCATGCCTGTTCGGCGTCCTCTTAATAGAATTTGAATTTATAAAATGATTAAGGGTATGTCAGAGTTTACACAAAAAACTACATGCTTAGCGTAATTTTGTGCTTTTCGTTATTTATTTACAAGGAGAATGCCCACGGATAATGTATTTCGGCCTAGAAAAACGAACCTCTGAAAGTAATACTATCATATTCTAGACAAAAAAACAAGCATTTTAAAAAAAAATTCGGTACCGTCACTTGAGGGGAAGCCGAGATATTAAATCTCAAAGTTAAGGGTTGCTAATAGGCAGATTAATAAGAAAACATACAAAAAAAGCATCTTTGCACGTTCTTTATGCAACCAAACTAATATCCTTATAAAGATAATTTCATGCAGAATCAAATCAATTGACATTTAATTCAGCGCAACCCTTAATAGACGAATTTTTGGGGGTAAATAAAAGTGCAAAAAAGCAACCCCTAACGCTCTGTGCTAATAAAAAATCGTTTGCACGTTTTTTCCGAATCCAGATAGACACAAAACTGTTAACCAACGGAATTAACATCTTTTAGGGTTGATTTTAATTCAGCGCAAGGGTGTTTTTTTGATTTTTAAGTGCCTAATGTAAATGTCGCAGTTATTGCACATAACTGTATTTTTGGATTATACAATTTTTGCACGTTTTCTCACTGGCCCAAATGACATTAGTCAAAAGAAAACATAAATACTAATCCGGGGAAATGATTTTTAATTCAGCGCCACCCTTAATTGACGATATTTTTGGGTAAATATGAGTAGGGTGAAAGCAACCCCTAAGGTTCTAAGCTTATAAAAGATCGTTTGCACGTTTTTTACGAATCCAGATGGACATAGAACTGTTAACCAACTGAATTAACATCTTTTGAGGTTGATTTTAATTCAGCGCAAGGGTGTTTTTTTGATTTGAAGTACCTAATGTAAATGTCGCAATTATTGCACATAACTGTATTTCTGGATTATACAATTTTGAACGTTTTCCTCACTGGCCCAAATGACATTAGTCAAAAGAAAACATAAATGCTAATCCGGGGAAATGATTTTTAATTCAGCGCCACCCTTAATTGACGATATTTTGGGTAAATATGAGTAGGGTGAAAGCAACCCCTAAGGTTCTAAGCTTATAAAAGATCGTTTGCACGTTTTTTACGAATCCAGATGGACATAGAACTGTTAACCAACTGAATTAACATCTTTTGAGGTTGATTTTAATTCAGCGCAAGGGTGTTTTTTTGATTTTGAAGTACCTAATGTAAATGTCGCAATTATTGCACATAACTGTATTTCTGGATTATACAATTTTTGAACGTTTTCTCACTGGCCCAAATGACATTAGTCAAAAGAAAACATAAATGCTAATCCGGGAAAATGATTTTTAATTCAGCGCCACCCTTAATTGACGATATTTGTGGGTAAATATGAGTAGGGTGAAAGCAACCCCTAAGGTTATAAGCTTATAAAAGATCGTTTGCACGTTTTTTTCGAATCCAGATGGACATAGAACTGTTAACCAACTGAATTAACATCTTTTGAGGTTGAATTTAATTCAGCGCAAGCGTGTTTTTTTGATTTTTAAGTGATTAATGTAAATGTCGCAATTATTGCACATAACCGTATTTTTGGATTATACAACTTTTGCACGTTTTCCCACTGGCCCAAAGGACATTAGTCGAAAGGAAACACGAATACTAATCCGGGGAAATGATTTTTAATTCAGCGCCACCCTTAATTGACGATATTTATGGGTAAATATGAGTAGGGTGACAGCAACCCCTAAGGTTATAAGCTTATAAAAGATCGATTGCACGTTTTTTCGGATCCAGATGGACATAGAACTGTAAACCAACTGAATTAACATCTTTTAAGTTTAATTTTAATTCAGCGCAAGGGTGCTTTTTTGATATTTACGTGCCTAATGTAAATGCCGCAATTATTGCACATAACGGGATTTTTGGATTATACAATTTTTGCACGTTTTCCTCACTGGCCCAAATGACATTAGTCAAAAGAAAACATGAATACTTATCCGGGGATATGATTTTTAATTCAGCGCCACCCTTAATTGACGATTTTTGGGGGTAAATATGAGTAGGGTGAAAGCAACCCCTAAGGTTATAAGCTTATAAAAGATCAATTGCACGTTTTTATCGGATCCAGATGGACATAGAACTGTAAACCAACTGAATTAAAATCTTTTAAGTTTGATTTTAATTCAGCGCAGGGGTGTTTTTTTGATTTTTAAGTGCCTTATTTAAATGCCGCAATTATTGCACATAACCGTATTTTTGGATTGTACAACTTTTGCACGTTTTCTCACTGGCCTAAAGGACATTAGTCGAAAGAAAACATAAATACTAATCCGGGGAAATGATTTTTAATTCAGCGCCACCCTTAATTGACGATATTTTTGGGTAAATATGAGTAGGGTGAAAGCAACCCCTAAGGTTCTAAGCTTATAAAAGATCGTTTGCACGTTTTTTTCGAATCCAGATGGACATGGAACTATTAACCAACTGAATTAACATCTTTTGAGGTTGATTTTAATTCAGCGCAGGGTGTTTTTTTGATTTTTAAGTGCCTTATGTAAATGTCGCAATTATCGCACATAACCGTATTTTTGGATTATACAGTTTTTGCACGTTTTCTCACTAGCCCAAATGACATTAGTCAAAAGAAAACATAAATACTAATCCGGGGAAATGATTTTTAATTCAGCGCCACCCTTAATTGACGATATTTTGGGTAAATATGAGTAGGGTGAAAGCAACCCCTAAGGTTCTAAGCTTATAAAAGATCGTTTGCACGTTTTTTACGAATCCAGATGGACATAGAACTGTTAACCAACTGAATTAACATCTTTTGAGGTTGATTTTAATTCAGCGCAAGGGTGTTTTTTTGATTTTGAAGTACCTAATGTAAATGTCGCAATTATTGCACATAACTGTATTTCTGGATTATACAATTTTTGAACGTTTTCTCACTGGCCCAAATGACATTAGTCAAAAGAAAACATAAATGCTAATCCGGGAAATGATTTTTAATTCAGGTTTTTGATTTTTAAGTGATTAATGTAAAATGTCGCAATTATGGCACATAAGCCGTATTTTTGGATTATACAACTTTTGCACGTTTTCCCACTGGCCGCAAAGGACATTAGTCGAAAGGAAACACGAATACTAATCCCGGGGAAATGATTTTTAATTCAGCGCCACCCTTAATTGACGATATTTATGGGTAAATATGAGTAGGGTGACAGCAACCCCTAAGGTTATAAGCTTATAAAAGATCGATTGCACGTTTTTTCGGATCCAGATGGGGAACATAGAACTGTAAACCAACTGAATAAACATCTTTTAAGTTTAATTTTAATTCAGCGCAAGGGTGCTTTTTTGATATTTACGTGCCTAATGTAAATGCCGCAATTATTGCACATAACGGGATTTTTGGATTATACAATTTTTGCACGTTTTCTCACTGGCCCAAATGACATTAGTCAAAAGAAAACATGAATACTTATCCGGGGATATGATTTTTAATTCAGCGCCACCCTTAATTGACGATTTTTGGGGGTAAATATGAGTAGGGTGAAAGCAACCCCTAAGGTTATAAGCTTATAAAAGATCAATTGCACGTTTTTATCGGATCCAGATGGACATAGAACTGTAAACCAACTGAATTAAAATCTTTTAAGTTTGATTTTAATTCAGCGCAGGGGTGTTTTTTTGATTTTTAAGTGCCTTATTTAAATGCCGCAATTATTGCACATAACCGTATTTTTGGATTGTACAACTTTTGCACGTTTTCTCACTGGCCTAAAGGACATTAGTCGAAAGGAAACATGAATACTAATCCGGGGAAATATTTTTAATTCAGCGCCACCCTTAATTGACGATATTTTTGGGTAAATATGAGTAGGGTGAAAGCAACCCCTAAGGTTCTAAGCTTATAAAAGATCGTTTGCACGTTTTTTTCGAATCCAGATGGACATGGAACTATTAACCAACTGAATTAACATCTTTTGAGGTTGATTTTAATTCAGCGCAGGGGTGTTTTTTTGATTTTTAAGTGCCTTATGTAAATGTCGCAATTATCGCACATAACCGTATTTTTGGATTATACAGTTTTTGCACGTTTTCTCACTAGCCCAAATGACATTAGTCAAAAGAAAACATGAATACTAATCCGGGGAAATGATTTTTAATTCAGCGCCACCCTTAATTGACGATATTTTGAGGGTAAATATGAGTAGGGTGAAAGCAACCCCTAAGGTTCTAAGCTTATAAAAGATCGTTTGCACGTTTTTTTCGAATCCAGATGGACATAGAACTGTTAACCAACTGAATTAACATCTTTTGAGGTTGAATTTAATTCAGCGCAAGGGTGCTTTTTTTGATTTTTAAGTGATTAATGTAAATGTCGCAATTATTGCACATAACCGTATTTTTGGATTATACAACTTTTGCACGTTTTCCCACTGGCCCAAAGGACATTAGTCGAAAGAAAACATGAATACTAATCCGGGGAAATGATTTTTAATTCAGCGCCACCCTTAATTGACGATATTTTTGGGTAAATATGAGTAGGGTGAAAGCAACCCCTAAGGTTCTAAGCTTATAAAAGATCGTTTGCACGTTTTTTTCGAATCCAGATGGACATAGAACTGTTAACCAACTGAATTAACATCTTTTGAGGTTGAATTTAATTCAGCGCAAGGGTGTTTTTTTGATTTTTAAGTGCCTTATGTAAATGCGCAATTATTGCACATAACCGTATTTTTGGATTATACAACTTTTGCACGTTTTCCCACTGGCCCAAAGGACATTAGTCGAAAGGAAACATGAATACTAATCCGGGGAAATGATTTTTAATTCAGCGCCACCCTTAATTGACGATATTTGGGTAAATATGAGTAGGGTGAAGCAACCCCTAAGGTTATAAGCTTATAAAAGATCGTTGCACGTTTTTTCGATCCAGATGGACATAGAACTGTAAACCAACTGAATTAACATCTTTTAGTTTATTTTAATTCAGCGCAAGGGTGTTTTTTTGATTTTACGTGCCTAATGTAAATGCCGCAATTATTGCACATAACGATTTTTGGATTATACAATTTTTGCACGTTTTCTCACTGGCCCAAATGACATTAGTCAAAGAAACATGAATACTATCCGGGGAATGATTTTTAATTCAGCGCCACCCTTAATTGACGATTTTGGGGGTAAATATGAGTAGGGTGAAAGCAACCCCTAAGGTTATAAGCTTATAAAAGATCGTTGCACGTTTTTTCGATCCAGATGGACATAGAACTGTAAACCAACTGAATTAAATCTTTTAAGTTTGATTTTAATTCAGCGCAGGGGTGTTTTTTTGATTTTTAAGTGCCTTATGTAAATGTCCGCAATTATCGCACATAACCGTATTTTTGGATTATACAGTTTTTGCACGTTTTCTCACTAGCCCAAATGACATTAGTCAAAAGAAAACATGAATACTAATCCGGGGAAATGATTTTTAATTCAGCGCCACCCTTAATTGACGATATTTTTGGGTAAATATGAGTAGGGTGAAAGCAACCCCTAAGGTTCTAAGCTTATAAAAGATCGTTTGCACGTTTTTTTCGAATCCAGATGGACATAGAACTGTTAACCAACTGAATTAACATCTTTTGAGGTTGAATTTAATTCAGCGCAAGGGTGTTTTTTTGATTTTTAAGTGATTAATGTAAATGTCGCAATTATTGCACATAACCGTATTTTTGGATTATACAACTTTTGCACGTTTTCCCACTGGCCCAAAGGACATTAGTCGAAAGGAAACACGAATACTAATCCGGGGAAATGATTTTTTAATTCAGCGCCACCCTAATTGACGATATTTATGGGTAAATATGAGTAGGGTGACAGCAACCCCTAAGGTTATAAGCTTATAAAAGATCGATTGCACGTTTTTTTCGGATCCAGATGGACATAGAACTGTAAACCAACTGAATTAACATCTTTTAAGTTTAATTTTAATTCAGCGCAAGGGTGCTTTTTTGATATTTACGTGCCTAATGTAAATGCCGCAATTATTGCACATAACGGGATTTTTGGATTATACAATTTTTGCACGTTTTCTCACTGGCCCAAATGACATTAGTCAAAAGAAAACATGAATACTTATCCGGGGATATGATTTTTAATTCAGCGCCACCCTTAATTGACGATTTTTGGGGGTAAATATGAGTAGGGTGAAAGCAACCCCTAAGGTTATAAGCTTATAAAAGATCAATTGCACGTTTTTATCGGATCCAGATGGACATAGAACTGTAAACCAACTGAATTAAATCTTTTAAGTTTGATTTAATTCAGCGCAGGGGTGTTTTTTTGATTTTTAAGTGCCTTATTTAAATGCCGCAATTATTGCACATAACCGTATTTTTGGATTGTACAACTTTTGCACGTTTTCTCACTGGCCTAAAGGACATTAGTCGAAAGGAAACATGAATACTAATCCGGGGAAATATTTTTTAATTCAGCGCCACCCTTAATTGACGATATTTTTGGGTAAATATGAGTAGGGTGAAAGCAACCCCTAAGGTTCTAAGCTTATAAAAGATCGTTTGCACGTTTTTTTCGAATCCAGATGGACATGGAACTATTAACCAACTGAATTAACATCTTTTGAGGTTGATTTTAATTCAGCGCAGGGGTGTTTTTTTGATTTTTAAGTGCCTTATGTAAATGTCGCAATTATCGCACATAACCGTATTTTTGGATTATACAGTTTTTGCACGTTTTCTCACTAGCCCAAATGACATTAGTCAAAAGAAAACATGAATACTAATCCGGGGAAATGATTTTTAATTCATCACCACCCTTAATTGACGATATTTGAGGGTAAATATGAGTAGGGTGAAAAGAACCCCTAAGGTTCTAAGCTTATAAAAGATCGTTTGCACGTTTTTTTCGAATCCTAATGGACATAGAACTGTTAACCAACTGAATTAACATCTTTTGGGGTTGATTTTAATTCAGCGCAAGGGTGCTTTTTTGATATTTATGTGCCTAATGTAAATGTCGATATTATTGCATATTCACTTTATTATTTTTGGTTAACAGAATCTTGCTCGATTATTTAAATATTAAAAAAAGCTTTATTTGAAAGAAAAACCATATATGTAGAAGAACGTCATTTGTATGTTTTACACAGTATAGCTCATATCGATACCACATAAGAATAAGAGTGTTACCGCACTTTGCCGTACAATTAAGGGTGGCGCTGAATTGAAAACCATTCTCCCAGATTAGTGTTCATGTTTCCTATCGAATAATATCCTTTGGGCCAGTGAGAAAACGTGCAAAAGTTGTATAATCCAAAAATACGGTTATGTGCAATAATTACGGCATGTATATTAGGCACGTAAAAATAAAAAAAAACCCTTGCGCTGAATTAAATTCAAACTCAAAAGATGTTAATTCAGTTGGTTAACAGTTCTATGTCCATCTGGATTCGAAAAAAACGTGCAAACGTTCTTTTATAAGCTTAGAACCTTAGGGGTTGCTTTCACCCTACTCATATTTACCCCTAATATCGTCAATTAAGGGTGGCGCTGAATTAAAAATCATTTCCCCGGATTAGTATTCATGTTTCCTTTCGACTAATGTCCTTTGGGCCAGTGAGGAAAACGTGCAAAAGTTGTATAATCCAAAAATACGGTTATGTGCAATAATTGCGGCATTTACATTAGGCACGTAAATATCAAAAAAGCACCCTTGCGCTGAATTAAAATCAAACTTAAAAGATTTTAATTCAGTTGGTTTACAGTTCTATGTCCATGTGGATCCGAAAAAAACGTGCAAACGATCTTTTATAAGCTTAGAACCTTAGGGGTTGCTTTCACCCTACTCATATTTACCCAAAAATATCGTCAATTAAGGGTGGCGCTGAATTGAAAAATATTTCCCCGGATTAGTATTCATGTTTCCTTTCGACTAATGTCCTTTGGGCCAGTGAGAAAACGTGCAAAAGTTGTATAATCCAAAAATACGGTATGTGCAATAATTGCGGCATTTACATAAGGCACTTAAAAATCAAAAAAAACACCCCTGCGCTGAATTAGAATCAACCTCAAAAGATGTTAATTCAGTTGTTAACAGTTCTATGTCCACCTGGATTCGAAAAAAACGTGCAAACGATCTTTTATAAGCTTAGAACCTTAGGGGTTGCTTTCACCCTACTCATATTTACCCCCAAATATCGTCAATTTAGGGTGGCGCTGAATTAAAAAATATTTCCCCGGATTAGTATTCATGTTTTCTTTTGACTAATGTCATTTGGGCCAGTGAGAAAACATGCAAAAATTGTATAATCCAAAAATACAGTTATGTGCAATAACTGCGACATTTACATTAGTCACTTAAAAATCAAAAAAACACCCCTGCGCTGAATTAGAATCAACCTCAAAAGATGTTAATTCAGTTGGTTAACAGTTCTATGTCCATCTGGATTCGAAAAAAACGTGCAAACGATCTTTTATAAGCTTAGAACCTTAGGGGTTGCTTTCACCCTACTCATATTTACCCAAAATATCGTCAATTAAGGGTGGCGCTGAATTGAAAAATATTTCCCCGGATTAGTATTCATGTTTCCTTTCGACTAATGTCCTTTGGGCCAGTGAGAAAACGTGCAAAAGTTGTATAATCCAAAAACGGTTATGTGCAATAATTGCGGCATTTACATAAGGCACTTAAAAATCAAAAAAACACCCCTGCGCTGAATTAGAATCAAACTCAAAAGATGTTAATTCAGTTGGTTAACAGTTCTATGTCCATCTGGATTCGAAAAAAACGTGCAAACGATCTTTTATAAGCTTAGAACCTTAGGGGTTGCTTTCACCCTACTCATATTTACCCCCAAATATCGTCAATTAAGGGTGGCGCTGAATTAAAAATCATTTCCCCGGATTAGTATTCATGTTTTCTTTTGACTAATGTCATTTGGGCCAGTGAGAAAACGTGCAAAAATTGTATAATCCAAAAATACGGTTATGTGCAATAATTGCGGCATTTACATTAGGCACGTAAATATCAAAAAAGCACCCTTGCGCTGAATTAAAATCAACCTAAAAGATGTTAATTCCGTTGGTTAACAGTTTTGTGTCTATCTGGATTCGGAAAAAACGTGCAAACGATCTTTTATAAGCTTAGAACCTTAGGGGTTGCTTTCACCCTACTCATATTTACCCCCAAATATCGTCAATTAAGGGTGGCGCTGAATTAAAAATCATTTCCCCGGATTAGTATTCATGTTTCCTTTCGACTAATGTCCTTTGGGCCAGTGAGAAAACGTGCAAAAATTGTATAATCCAAAAATACGGTTATGTGCAATAATTGCGGCATTTACATTAGGCACGTAAAATAAAAAAAAACCCTTGCGCTGAATTAAATTCAAACTCAAAAGATGTTAATTCAGTTGGTTAACAGTTCTATGTCCATCTGGATTCGAAAAAAACGTGCAAACGTTCTTTTATAAGCTTAGAACCTTAGGGGTTGCTTTCACCCTACTCATATTTACCCCTAATATCGTCAATTAAGGGTGGCGCTGAATTTAAAATCATTTCCCCGGATTAGTATTCATGTTTCCTTTCGACTAATGTCCTTTGGGCCAGTGAGAAAACGTGCAAAGTGTATAATCCAAAAATACGGTTATGTGCAATAATTGCGGCATTTACATTAGGCACGTAAATATCAAAAAAGCACCCTTGCGCTGAATTAAAATCAAACTTAAAAGATTTTAATTCAGTTGGTTTACAGTTCTATGTCCATGTGGATCCGAAAAAAACGTGCAAACGATCTTTTATAAGCTTAGAACCTTAGGGGTTGCTTTCACCCTACTCATATTTACCCAAAAATATCGTCAATTAAGGGTGGCGCTGAATTGAAAAATATTTCCCCGGATTAGTATTCATGTTTCCTTTCGACTAATGTCCTTTGGGCCAGTGAGAAAACGTGCAAAAGTTGTATAATCCAAAAATACGGTTATGTGCAATAATTGCGGCATTTACATAAGGCACTTAAAAATCAAAAAAACACCCCTGCGCTGAATTAGAATCAACCTCAAAAGATGTTAATTCAGTTGTTTAACAGTTCTATGTCCACCTGGATTCGAAAAAAACGTGCAAACGATCTTTTATAAGCTTAGAACCTTAGGGGTTGCTTTCACCCTACTCATATTTACCCCCAAATATCGTCAATTTAGGGTGGCGCTGAATTAAAAAATATTTCCCCGGATTAGTATTCATGTTTTCTTTTGACTAATGTCATTTGGGCCAGTGAGAAAACATGCAAAAATTGTATAATCCAAAAATACAGTTATGTGCAATAACTGCGACATTTACATTAGTCACTTAAAAATCAAAAAAACACCCTTGCGCTGAATTAAAATCAACCTCAAAAGATGTTAATTCAGTTGGTTAACAGTTCTATGTCCATCTGAATTCGAAAAAAACGTGCAAACGATCTTTTATAAGCTTAGAACCTTAGGGGTTGCTTTCACCCTAGTCACATTTACCCAAAAATATCGTCAATTAAGGGTGGCGCTGAATTAAAAATCATTTCCCCGGATTAGTATTTATGTTTTCTTTTGACTAATGTCATTTGGGCCAGTGAGAAAACGTGCAAAAATTGTATAATCCAGAAATACAGTTATGTGCAATAATTGCGACATTTACATTAGGCACTTAAAAATAAAAAAAACACCCTTGCGCTGAATTAAAATCAACCCTAAAAGATGTTAATTCCGTTGGTTAACAGTTTTGTGTCTATCTGGATTCGGAAAAAACGTGCAAACGATTTTTTATTAGCACAGAGCGTTAGGGGTTGCTTTTTTGCACTTTTATTTACCCCCAAAAATTCGACTATTAAGGGTTGCGCTGAATTAAATGTCAATTGATTTGATTCTGCATGAAATTATCTTTATAAGGATATTAGTTTGGTTGCATAAAAAACGTGCAAAGATGCTTTTTTTGTATGTTTTCTTATTAATCTGCCTATTAGCAACCCTTAACTTTGACATTTAATATCTCGGCTTCCCCTCAAGTGACGGTACCGAATTTTTTTTTAAAATGCTTGTTTTTTTGTCTAGAATATGATAGTATTACTTTCAGAGGTTCGTTTTTCTAGGCCGAAATACATTATCCGTGGGCATTCTCCTTTATGATATATTTATTAATTATTTTTATCATCGCGTATATTCTGATTCACAACAAATATTTGGTAACGTCAATATTTATATATCAATCAAAAACAAATTTAAATAACGAAAAATGAAACATAGGAATTTGTAATTAGGTACGAGATTCCCTTAAAGTATCTCAATTTATAATAACAATCGTTAATTCGAGAACTGTAACGTTCACCATGAAATTAAGTTTTCAATCAATTAGGAGAGGTCGTTTACAGTTTCACTTAACTTTATTGGTAAATTAGTGAATCTAATTCTACCTTCTCTCTTAAGTTAATCAATTTTGCGAAGAACTGATTTACTGTATTTATCCATTCGGCATAACTACTTTATAAATAGTGAGTTAACGCATTTATTCATTGCAATAGCTATAATACATGATAACAAAATTTAAAATGGAGCATATAAATCTTTGACAAGCTCACTTACATTCTTATAATATAGAGAACGTGGAAAAAACATCTGAATAAAATTGTTGAAATAAAATGATCATTACAATTTCTTGACATGATGTTTTGCGTACACACATTTACCGTGCTAATCTGTTGTCTAATAACGCAAGCGCACAACAACGCAAGAGATCCAGAGGGGACACTCGACGAGTAAACATTTGTGAATTTACTTTCGACGAGTCATCTATAATTAATACGTAAATCACAGCTCAGTTGGTCCAATGTATTAGGTACTTACCTCCCGCAGAAACTATCTCTGAACAAACTAACCAAAATTATTAATAATATATATATATTGATGTTTACTATCCTCAATTGATATCCGAGAAATTGTTATTATTTATTTTAAAGTTTTAATGAAATGTAATGGCGGTGTAATCCATGTAGAAATTTGATCATAAATTTTAATATAATATAGATCGGATCGATAATATACTTTAACCTGGATATTCGTATGTTCTGTCGAACATAGATAGAATCTAATGGTTTATAAATTATTGAGATTGATCTTAAGGAAAAGAAAAAGGTAGTGAAATGTGGCAAAAGAATAAAGTCACATTTGAGCTCAAAAAATCGTTGAATATATTAGCTCTTGCGGGAAAAGGCTTTGCGGCATAAAAACGTAATTGTTACATTCGGGAGGAGGCGCTTTCGACTCCATAATCGACAAGAATCACGAATTCGTTTGTTACTCACTGCGTGAATTTAAAATACGATTTGGAAAAACTAGTTGTTCGTACGAGATGTCTGACTGACTGTTAGATCCGATGCTATTTTGTCAACTAGGTTTAAAAACTTTCCAGCAAAGGGAGGGAAATCAATCAACTGATTTTCAAGCATAGGCTTGCAACGTCATAAGCATTTCAACTATACTGTTGTTTTATATGTATGCAAAGTTTACCGTTCAAACGCCACATGTGCATGGAAAAAACGCAGAGACGAAAAAAACATTACAATTCGGTTGTTGCATTCGGACTAAATCGCCGGACTAAACGTTTTAAGTTACTCAGAGTTGTGCAGCTAAATTTGCAATTCGTAAATAACACGAATTTTTACTATATTAGCCTTTTGTTCATTTCGAACACGTAATTGTATGAAATAATATTCTTAGTTTTCGACTGAAAAATGTAGATGTATTCATATAAACCCTTCATAAATATATTACCTAAAATTACACTACTTAGTATTAAGAACATGATTTTTAATTTACCAAGCCAGAAATAAGTAACATAAAAGGTTGTACAATATCATTAACTCACGATCCGATAAAAACAGTTGGATATAAATTAAGTTATTATAAATTTATTCACGTAGCTCAATTAATAAATTATTTCTTGACAATTGCACAATATGTGAGAATCGTTGACTTGGAAACTATACACAGCTCTGTTTTATCTTATAATTTAAGCTTCCTTGAAGGAACAGAAAGAAGTGAAACAAAAAATGTTTCCTAGTGTATATGTACAGCCGGCTTAAACTGTGATAAAAATAAAAGTAATGGCGCGTAAGATGTAGATTAAAGATTCAAATAATTTATTTAAGCTTGAGTTATATCCTCGTAAATACAATGTAACGCCGTAAGATGATAATAAATATGAATATGTTCACGATGTATAAATGATACGATAAAAATAATATTCTAACGTAAGAATATAGAGTGTACATGTATATCGTAGTTAGCTCATATAATGAGAGAACAGATTGAGAGCACTATCACAAAATTGAACAAACTACCAAAATCTCATCAAAGAATATACTGAGGCTCTTTGCAAACTAATAACGAGGGAAAATTCATATGCGTTTAAAAAAGTTAAAAGGTAGATAGCGTAAGGTATTAATAGCATTTCTTAAGCCAATTTAGGCTTACTTAACTTACGTTAGTTTCAACCTGAAACCAAATTTAATCTTTCAAAGTTTCCGCTCGTTAGTAGGGCCGTGCCATATACAAGCATGTCGACGCGCGCGTGCGTGTGTGTATTTGTATATGTACATAAAAATAATTATATGTATACACACACACGCGCGCACGCACGCGCGCACCAGTCGAAGCAGGTTCCCTATACCAGGGTGATGTATATTGCGATATAAACCAAGTTTATCGAATCGCGGCTGAAATCGGGCAACTTTGTTTCCATCGGCCGGCGCGCATTGACTTTGCTACGGTCAGACTCAAATCGAGTTGCTGCACACCCATCCCCTAGTTCCCTCGCGGCCTAAGTTTTACTCGTGAAACATCCGGCATGGCTAATCGACAGTCTACTTTTCAAACTTTGCAAGTTTCGTATACGCTCGGCGGTTTCATATTTTGTTTCAACGGCCATCTGATACTGATTAACCACCTTTTTAACGACTATCTATATTCAATACCAGTCACTACACAACATTTATTACCCACGTAGTTTCAGGTAAAATAATAGTTATTATTATTATTAACATTATTCTTGTTATAACAGTCATTATCATTAACATTATTACTGATATTATATTTAATATATATAAAGTAAAATTATATGTAAATGTGACTAAATTAAATTTGCGTGCGTCTGACTTATTTATATATTCACTACTTGGAAGATTCTTTTATTTAATTTTATGCTTTATGTTCTTATGTTTATAAAATTTTACTTTTACCCCGGTCGGTAACGTTTATCTCATTTATTCTAATGTTCTCATCTTATTTAAATAATGGAAATTTATAAGTCTTTAGTGCCTTTATTACCGTTTTAAATAATGCTCCACTGCGAAACTGTTATAATAAAGAAACAAACAAATTATTGTACAAGTTGCATGTTTGTAACGAGGAAAACCTTTTTTCGTATGATTAAAAGGGGTTGGAGCTGCAGTAGGTCAATAACATTCAAATTGAGATATATACGTAGTTTAAAATATATTTAGTAAAAAGTAATGCGAAATGCAGTATTAACATTAATATATAATCATTCGCTAATTAATTGTTTCTGTAATAAATAATAATTATTAATAAATTTGCGGTAAATAAAAACTGTTTTTTTTTTAAACATAAATATTACCGAGTATTTGTGAAATTTCTGATTTAGTACAAGAGCCTGATCTTTCTCTGAAAAAAGAATCGAAGGTTTACTGTTTCTACTTTATACTTTCAATTAATTGTATAAAATTAAATAATTCTTAAAATAATACGATTCTTCATTAACTAGCGCAGTAATTAAAAAAAAAGTATTATTCTAATAAATCATTATTTTGTTTTTAATGAACGTTAAGTCGAAAATGTTGAACACAAAGGTTGCGCAAAACTGACGATAATATTTGCGTAATACGTATAATAATTACCTGTCAGTCGGTCGATCGACGCGAAATCGATTTATCCGCACATCTATATATATGTATATACGTACACAAGTAGCATTACTGAAACTATCGTTAGGAAAAATGATAATTCCATTGTACGAGTCATTATTTGCGTAATTTCCCTTAGGTTGGTAATGGAAAGCAGCTTTCGCGAATCGGTTTTCCGTCGGCGTTATTCCTCTTTTTTCATATTCAATGCGACACTTCATATATTTGCTGCCAGATTCCGCTTTCAGGGCACAGCTCAACTACATATTTCCGACTTCAGAGTCCTCCTTGCATCTTCCACACGATTCACCGAGCGTACCCGCAATATTTCCACTCTCGTACATATAATGTCCCGTGGATCGAAAATAAATTAAAAAATAGCAGCGCGATACTTTGCGACAAAAGAAAAAGAAAAAGGAGAAGAGAGGTTAAAGAGCTTCATGATTTCCGTATAAATTATCGTTAAAAAAATATGATGCAACGGGAATAGTCGAGGGAAGTAGAAGACGAGGTGGGAATAAAAAGATAAGAAAATATATATCCGAAAGAAGAGTAAAACAGGTGAAAGTGTCCAATCATTGTGCTCGAGGTAGACGTTTACCCAGACGCGTGTAAGCGTGTATAGGTGCTCGAGTACAAGGCCTCGAGGTTCTTCCAGGCCGATTTCATATCCACGTCACGAACTCGATTCCCCGGCGTGTGCAGCTTCCAGTTCCATACTTGTACGACTCCTCTCTTCCACTCTCGCTTGCTTTCTCTCGTCCTCTCCTCCTCTCTCGTCCTCTCTCGTCCTCTCCCGTCGTCTCTGGTACCTGCAAATCCGCAGGCAAACTCCGTCTCCACTTGCGTGTGTGTATATATACCCTCTACGTCCCCTTCTGCCTTAAGCGCACTTCCAACTGCGGGCACATTAGACTATATACGCGCCCTGGGGTAGTTTGAATTAAGTCCATGTAGACAATTTGTTATGTCGTTACGTATTCCTCTGGATATAGACTACAGCTCGGGCAACAACGTACTCTCCTCCTATTCCCCTTTTCCTCAAAGTTACTTTTCGAAAAACCGAGCAATAACGATGCGCGTCCGCGTGTCTGCACTGCAGATTACGGTGCTCGTCGTTCAACCACGGCGAACCTAAATGTTGTTTTCCCTCCCACATACACACGTACTTCATGAACGTTAACACTTATAGCGTTCCTATTGAGTGTAAATATATCCTTCCTCAATGGGAGCGTTTTAGCTAGTTGAAACAACTGCAGGATCATTCAAGGGGATTGTTGACCGGAGAGATCTCTGCTTACCCTAATACTTCGATGTGTACTTCAATGCACGCTCCCGCGGGTTAAATGCGCCTGCGCGTCGTACCCTACATGTGTGGAGTGCGTGTTCACGTGTGTTACTGGTTCTACCATACGCTTCTACAAATCCGTTGGTGTATGCGTGCGCTTACGTGACTATATGTGCAGTGCGCCCCTCTGCGGGACTGTACTATGAATTCCCTGATTAATTGTAACTCCAAATGTAAACGTCATATAAAGTATCTGAATATAGAACAATTGATTAGGATTAAATTTGACGTCCTTAAAATTTATAATTATAATGTCACTTATAGACATCATCTGCAGTTTGAAGATCTTTTATTAAATTTGATATCTTAATCAAATTATATTTTTTATTTCACAGTGCAATTAAAAGGCGGAAGTTATTTTATTTTATTATCCATTCTTATTGTTTAATCGTACAGTTTTTTAAACGGTTAATAATTGAATTATCTATTTTTAAACTTTAATTTAATTAAACTAAAAATCAAGTTGGATCGATCACATACAGTTAGTAAAATGTTGATGTAACGTCAATAGCAAATTATTGTAAACGTCGTAATCTACTTTGCTGAAATCAAAATAAATTTTTATTCTTATTTACGAAATATGTATAACTGAAAAGTTCATTTGAGCAATTAATTTTTACTAAATTGTATGAGTATTCGTATGGCTATGCAAGGTACAATAAACAATTTACTGCGGTAATTTTTATTTACATTGCCGTTTCTCGTTATGACCATTGTTGATGAAACGTTAATTACACTGCTGTGCTGAGCTTATAATAAATAACATTCGTTTCTGCGGGAATGAACTGAATCTTTCAACTCGTACAAGTCGAGATTTTTTTTAAAAATTTGCATTTTACTCTAATTACAATCATTAATGTTTATAAAAGTAACTTGTATTATAAGCTCTTTATAGTTAAAATTTTGGGATACCTAGTAATAATAAATAAATTTTGAATAATTTAATAAGTTTCTTCAATATATAATACAACTTTGAAATAGATATATATATAAATGCGATATTCAAATATCTATCGTTTTTGATAAAAATATAACATTTTTTGAAATATAATTTATTACGTACGCGTGACCTATTTTATATAAATAAATTTCATCAATAACGTGTGTTTTTAAAAAGGTAAAATTTCTATTAGCATGATTAAATTACGTCAGGCTCTTGAATGACATAAATTATTTCATGCACGAAAATTGGAAAAGTAGAACGTTTCCTATAGGAAATGCTTTCTCAGCAAGTACCGCATCTACGAAAAAGTTTTAAACAATATATCAATTTAAATTAATATAATATTAATATTAATATTATGTATTGAAAATAAAATCTGCAATAAATTTAAGCGGCTTTAATTAAAGCATCTGTATGTATGATTTATTATTGTCCATTATAAAGTAATTAATACAATGAATTTGATATCGTAGATGTATGTATAGGTATGTAAATATATTATTTATAAAACATAATAAAGATTATTGCCCTATAAATTTCGTCTACGCGATTAAAAATCACAAAAATTTTAATAATTTTATGCGGAGAAACTAAAGCAAATAAATCAATATTAATTATATACCTATATATATAAAACGTATATTTACCCAAATTGAAGCAATAATTAAACTTTTCCTTTTTAAAAGCAAATTAATCGTTTAAAAATTAAACAAAATTAATAAGCTATAAAATATAATTTGAATTTTATATTTGTCAAAAAGAATGTTTAATTCCATAATTATCATATAATCATATAAAATATATTAAGTGAATACATTTTTATGTACCTTATAATCGATGTACATAAGCGAGAGAATAATTAATTCTTTACATTTTCCAAGTAAATTCTCCAAGAAATTCTCTTTATTTTGTAGAAACATGCGATAATTTCAGGAATTCACTAACGAGCTAAAATCACTTTTCCTATATCGATTTGAACTAAAAGAAAATTCATCATCTTCTTCGAGTACTAGCATTCGGTTGAAAATCAGACACCAGATCAATTTAATATTTGCTAAATTAAAATATTACCTATTTTTGTAAAATTTTTGTTATTTAAAATAGACGGTAGATCAATGAATACATTTTGCTGTAAAATACATCGTGACAATTAGAGTAATCGCGAAACATGTTGTATTACCTGGAAAAAGTGTAGGATACCTGGAATAAGAGAAAAAAGTTAAACTTATCAGTGTTTAATTAAGTTGTGTTTTGACATAATTATTCTTACTGCGCGTCTTCTTAAATCTGAAAAATATGTAATCATTTTAAGTTATCAAGAACATGTTAAGAACGCAAAAACTTTGAATGTAGTTATACAACTTTTAATTTGATTAGAGTAAAACTCTGCAGTTACACAGTTGAACAGCAAAGTCCAGAGGTGCTTGTTAAAGTAGAATATTTTATATTCCTTACTCCAATGTTTTTAATATCTCGCACAATTTTTCATTTCAAACAGTTAGAAGTTAATGCCTTTACAAGTATATATCTGACACTACATAAACGTGAACTATTAAACAAATTTAGAGCTTAATATCCATTCTATTTACTCGACGTATGTTTAAGTTAAATACACTTATGGAACATGCGCAATAGTTAGATTTATTTGCCGACTTAATTTCATCGTAAATATACGAATAAATACATTTTTTGGATATATTTGTATCTGTACGTATAAAATGATTGGACAAATCAAAGTGCTTGATAATACTGTTTAATGAAACTTCATCAACGAGGTCATGCTGTTTTACGGTTCAGAGATTTCAAGCGGTTGATTATCAAAAGGCTTAAAACGAAAGTTAAACCGAAAAAACTAGAAGCTCCAAAAAAACTTCTGTGCAGTTTCCCTTGAACGAGAAAATTCCGCTTCGTTTAATTATTTCCACTGTCCTATAGAGACCACTCAGCTTTTTGTTATTTCAGATAGTTACTTTTCTTGCATATCCTATGTATATACATATATACATCTACTCTAGCTTTGAGGAATTTGTCCTCTAGTCCTACATTCTCAAAACATACATCATTATAAATGATCTGTAATTTAGTACTTTAAAAACTATTATACTCAATCGATTTAAATACTTCTATTTTTAGTCATGAAAAATATACTATACATAGTCAAAAAGCAAAGTATATTGATAAGCATCAATAATGTCACAAATAATGTATATAATAATTAATATATTAATTAGTTTTTTAATAACTTAAGAATTTATTATTGTAGCAAGAACTTCATTTCTTGATACGAAATCAATTATTTTATATAATCATAATAGCTTCAAATCAATCAATAAGTGAAGTTATATGATCGGCTTATGTTAATTAATAAATAATAGGTTTGTCGTAATAAGATTTTAATGTATACAAGCAACAAAATTGCTGAATAACCGTGAAACTAAAATTACAGTGCATAATTCTTTTACACACGCTAAAAAAAGTCGATGTATTATTTTAAACAATCATAATTTGGTAGTAAAATTTAAATTACCATTAGTAAATTACGATTAGTAATTTACCGGGATACTGAAACTCGAGTAGTTATAAACGTTACAGAGCCTATACGGTCACGATAATAAAAACGTATCTGAAATGCAGCAACTGTTGTAGTGCAGTAGAACTCGGTGAAAAAGTCACTCTCAGAGACGACGGGTGCGAAGTAGAGTCAGAGAGTACAGCAGCAGGCAGCAGCATTTGCTTAAGCTTCCCGGATTTTAGGTCAACTGACACTGAAGCCTAAACGTTTCTCTACCCATGCGAATGTTCCTTCACGAGGTGAAGGTTTGCTTCATCATATTCGCGCTTACTTGCTTGCAACTCTAGACTAACACCTTAATTCTTTAAAGAAAACGTTTGGTTAAACTTCTATTTATTTATACGCGTATATACGTACACATATATGTATATATATATATTTGAAATAGAATGTTTTAAGGGAATAGTGTATATACATATATATATCTTACCAATTCTCTACCTTGAATAGTGTAATTTTTCGTGTATGCTCACAATTTATATAGTAGTGCGATCTCAGGAGAGTGTATGCAGTTTTAAAACATCTTTTCAAATGTCGTACCAAGATTTATTATTATATGAATAATTTTGAACTTGCAATTCCGCTTGCATAAAGAAAACTTTACTTTACATTTCCATTATAATCGTATACGAAACAGGAATTTTTTTTTATTTACTACGCGCATCTAACGATCTATACATAAATATACCTTAATTTGTGTATGCATAGCGAAGATAGGAGATCAATAAACGTGAGGGTTAGTTATATTTTTTCGTAATTCAGCGAAAACGTGACGTCTTATAACGAAGAGACCTCGTAGACTTGAGCAAGTTCGCTGGAATATACACATAATGACGAAGAATTTTTGCTCTCTCGCATGAAATGAAATCTGACCGTACAATATAGAATTCTCTCTCTTTCATTCTCACACTGAGTAGTCGCTGCAAATTAACTCCGGACGGCTAGAAGGACTCTTGTGGGAGTTTTTTAAGAGAAAGAGAGTGAGAGAGAGAGACAGCAAAAGAGAGAGGAAGCAAGGAAAGAAACTTCGTTGGTAAAACACGTTATTTTTTTTATATGGTTCATGATTCTTTTGTTTGACCGCGATGAATATCCGTTGAATTAGTTATGTTAGTAGACGATATAACACTAAACTCAAGTTACTTTTGTGTTTTGGGAAATCATTTTATTATAAACGACGTATTAATTATTGTATAGATGTCCTATATTTTCGCAAGAGTAAAATTATCATTTCAAAAATATTAAAAAAGGTAAGAATTTTTTTTTGCTCAAAGAAAACACGATCAATCGTTTGATATTAATGAAAATTCCAATCGACACGAGTAAATTATTAACCCGTTTGATTAGATTATTTTACTGACAGGGAAGGGCAAAGCGTATAATTATACTCGTTCATGTCAAATAATAATTCTCTCAAATTTCAGTGAAATTTTCGTTCGACTCTTTCACAATTACATAACGAAATCAAATAATATCAATATAATAAATTGTTAAACATTAATACGATCCGTCGGATAAAATATTGACTAAATTTTTACTTCTTTCTGCAAATAGCGCATGCGCCTCGAAATTATTTTGTACTAAAAGTATTTCCAAAGACAGATATTTTGAATTTTCCGCAATTTTGTTGCACAAATGAAAGTAAATGTTTCTTATATAAGAATTGGAAATCCTATCTCAAAGTCATGTATCCTTTGATCTTATTTGATATTTGAAACTTTCAAAGATATTGCATTTGTAAAACTTAAAAATAAATCACAAATAATAAATAAATTTTTTAAAATATCGGCATTGTTTAACTCTTAACGTATAAACGTGTACTACATTTTCGCAAAACATAAAATGTAACAGTATTTGTTACTAAAATAACAACGATAAAATTATTTTGATATTTGTTTTTTCTCTTATTTTTTAAATTAGTTTACATATGTTAATCAAATTTTCACGATTTATAAACACATATTTATTTTGTTTTTCATCTCTATACCTTGTACTATAGATATTTATAAAAATACCTAATAACAATTTTAATCTCTGGTTTAAAAAAAATTGATTGAGCACCTCGTAATCTATTGGAATTGTACATATATATATATCGATAAGTTTCAAATTGATTGGTGACTCCACGAGAAAAGCTGAGTCGAATTGCCGTAAAAATCTATTTATATGTATATATATATATATATAGAGAGAGAGAGATATTTCAATTATCGAGCGTTCGGTTCATATAAGGTAGTATATAAACAAACCTCGGGGTAGGGTGGTATAGAAAAAAAACCTGGTGAAACAAAAGATAATTGAAACGAGGCTCACGTATATATAAGTGTTTTTCTCCCTCATACGTGCGAGTCACGCTTTTTCACGGCTGACGCCGCAGCTATATTGGCTCGGTATGCTCTCTACCGCTAGCATCGTGACGCGAAGAAGCGCGTGCGCGCGAGCTCGGCACCGCTGGTGTAATCACGTGCGACACAGTTTGCACCTTTAATACAGACAGGTACTAGATACAGTAAGTCACTGTACTATGTTTACGTGAGACTCGGCTCATACACAGACACACACATACACGTTGGTGCTACAACGCAGGGTAGAAAGGAAGGTAGGAAAAGCTCGATATCTGTCAAAAGTGAATCTGTTAAATTACGGTGTTGGAGCCTGGTATTATATTAACCAACGTTACAAAATGTTGTAATTTGCTCTTAAATTACGCATAGATTGTATACACTTTTTCTTACATTATAGGCGTTCGTGACGTTTTATGTAACCGATGTACGGTAATAGTTGTACTTAGGGGAACTATTTAAGCAAAATGTCATTGATTTTTATTAAACGTTTATGCACGAAAGACTAAATTAAATAATAATTCAATTATCTACTAAATGATTCAATCGAATGACTAACAAAAATGTTGTATCAAGAATAAATATAAAATTTATCATAAATTTCATTGGCAATGTATTAAATTAAATTTAAATAAACTACGCACACACAGACACATACAAACTATTTCATACTACTTTTGATATATATATATATATAAATACAAAATGCATTCTTGCATATACCTGTAAGTATATGTATCACTATTTCAATCCTGAGCCTTATCTATTCAGAACATGAGAGAATGAGAGAAAATGAGGAAGCCTAGAGAAATAGCGAGGAAGAGATTGGCATTCTAAGAGTAGTTCTAAGGATCCAATCTCGAATAATACCAAAGTGCTCCCAGATCGTCAGTTTAAAGATCCAAGATTTCTACTTGAATTATAAAATAATCATCAATTCTTAATCATCCGTATCTAAACAAATATGCTGATTAAGGGTTATACACTGCATTAAGTATAGACTTGCCAAATCTAAAATTAATCGTACCGCGATAAGAAACATCGCTTGAATATTTGACTCGCTCTCTCTCGGATAAATTTATTCCTCGCGTGTATTCCAAAATTGTAAATATTTTTTGAATTAAAATTTGTAAATGTAAATATATCTCGTCAAACAAAATTAATCTAATAATTAAATAAAAAAGTAAAATAAAGTAATCGAAAAAAACTAATGTGCTTCGGAGATATCGTCTGAAATTCTTATTTGAAAAATTAATTAATGTTTAAATAACAGCTCATACAAAATAGATATAGCTTAAATAAAGTGAGCTCACATCTGTGAATCATATTTCAAAAGTTATTAGAGAAATAATAATTATAACAAATGTTTGTCTACAATAATTTAGTAATGTAATCAATACATAAATATTCATCAATTTAGTAATAACTTTTTATCTAATCCACGTATTTTAAACTTTATCTATATAATAAGAAATTAAAGCTCGATTATAATTGTGATTTTATTTAAATTTTTTATTAATTATGAATTAGTTTTGAAATGAGACCCAACCGATAAAAGATTTCTTTATATTTTTACGCAAATACCACTATCAAACATTAATTCCATCCAACATCCAAACTACTGTTCCTGACCGTTTCCTTATCAGAACTATGATATATTAAAAAATATACTAAAAATATTCTAACTCAGTGTATAAAATATAATTGCTAAATAAATACATATATTTGTAATGCAATTACAAGCATTATGTTTGTATGAAAACTATCCAGTACAAAAATGTTAGTTGCTGTAGTTTCGAAGGCAAATACAACTGTTCTCGATTTAAAATTCAGCAAATTTTGAACTTAACTGTTGGTGTTTGTGTTGGCCTTGTGTTTTGGCAAAAATGGTCCATTGCATTGTTTGTTCTGTAACATTAAACAAAAGTATATTTTCTGCATTATTTTTATGTATTTAATGACGTATATGAAGCATTATATGTAAACAATTTTTATTTTATATTAAAACGTTACATAAGAAAAAATTAACTGAAGTTCTTCTTTGTGCTGAACCGAATTCTAAATGCATCAATATGTGACATTTTATATTTTTATAAATGTTAATAAACGGCTGTGCGGTTTATATTTGACTGCACGTTTCAATCCTTTAGTAATGTCAGTACATACATTACTGTCATTAAATATATATGTAAAAGGATTAGCATTTAATTAAAATAAAAAAATTGGTATTCTACCTATCTAGTTTTTAAAAATAATTCAAAATATATGATGAATCGCATAATACTGAAAATGATTAAATTATAATGACGATATTTATCCGTAATTAAGATTCTACAATCGCATGAACAGCTTATAATGACATTGAATCTTCTTGGCGAGTCTCGTTTAATATCCAATACAATTCAGTAGGATTGTATATATAAGTAATTACAGTTCAAGATTTAAGATAACCGATTCTTCAGTCACAGGAAATATGTGTACTTCAATAGATCACTACAACATTTTTAGCAGGCTAACTTATAATGTACAATCAATTACATGTAACGTCAATTGTTTATTATTGGTCGATAAAAATCAAGTAACAATTTAAGAAAAGTTTGGATACACTTTCAATTTTTAGTATTATATTTAATTATTGAAGTACACATTTAGAGTCAGAAGAATTAGAAGAAATAATGTAAGCAAGAAATTATACAAAACTATAATGTAAACGTCACATGACCACCTGGCAAATTAGATTTCGAGAAGCAAAATTTTCCAACCGCCAAGAGCTAGCTAACAATCGCGCAAATAACATCATAGAGAACGTAATATCATTCAAACTGAGAAAACTGTATGTACATGTATACATTGTGCACGTACACACGTATGTGTGTGTATATACATATATATTTTTAAGGTGACCTAGCAACCGGAGAAGGTGGCATCGTTATTTTTTTAAGCATCACACTCTCGCCGTCGGAACTCGTCCTCGCAAAATTGGACTCTGCAACTTTAATGTCACCAGAATTGCACGAAGTAGAGGGGGAACTTTCCCGGCCTCCCGACGTAATCGCGGTCCAAATTGATCTCGCGAGATCTCGTCCTTAACAAAAATCCTCTCAATTTTCTCTTTTCCACGCGCACACAATCATTCGAGTTTATTCGTTTTCCGCGTTGAAACAAATACCTATACCTATATACATCTATACACATTTATTTATGTGCGGACGAGTGGGTGGGTGGGTGTCTGTGTGTGTGTATGTAAAATGAAAGAAAGGGAGAACCGTACGCGTACAATTCGCTGAGAGAATGAGAAACAAAAGGGGAATCGATGGTGCAAGTGAAAGAATAGAAGGTAGGAGAAAAACGATAGGTAATTGTGAAAGAGCCGAAAGGCGAATTTTCAAAGCGTTTTCAGCGCTGTTGAGGGTGTCGGTAACCAAATACGGGCGCTTTTCCTTGGTTTTGTGTGATTGGCACTTTAACCTTTATTTCAAGATGGATAGTATACCTTAAATTCATGAGCGGTTCGTGCACATATATACGTGTGTGCTCGTGTGTGGGTGTATATAATTTCATTACCTTGAAACTAAATTACATTTTGGAAGAATCCTAAAATTATTCTATACATATATATACGTATGTATAGGGTTATGCATGTTCAAATGTTTTTACACATCTGCACGTATAAATATAAGTTCATCGGGGTAATTTGCAACGCAAGTACAAACAGTAAATTATAACTTCCTTTAATTGGACAAAGTTTTAAATTATTTCTCGGCACTCTACAGCCTAAGCGAACTAAGATAAGTGGCACTGTAACAGGTCTTCAAGATGCTATTATGATAATTCTTGCACGCATGCACACTAAATGCTCAGATATAATTCGAACTGTAGCGTTTTACGATATGGCGACAAACTTTCCTTGTAACAAGTACTTTCCACACAAATCTTATTACTAGATAACGACAATTGATTTCGTGCGAAAGTTACGTGAAATTATTTTCATTAGTATTTCGTATTAAATCACATTTTTAACAGGGTTTCCAACAATATATACATATATATGTATATTATCCATTCAACTCAAAGATAATAAAGAATAGTTCTTCGTGCATTAAACGCATAAAATTATGAGATTATTACTTTCTAGTTCATTGGCATTAACCGGCATTATTGAACACGAATTTATCATTTTAATCGCTAAAATATAATGCGTAGGCCATTACCGTAACAATACCGTGGCATTATTCAAAATACAACGATGAAGTATTAATCCTCTGCACGGTTCACTGATAATTGTACTAGTAAATGCATATTATTACCAATAATTTTACCGTATGGTTTTACCTGTATTATTCAATTTACAGCTTTGACGATAAAAATGCAAATTTCCCTATGTATAAAATTCAACATGCTGCGGATACGGACTAATAATTTCATCTAGCACTGTGTCGTAAATAAAGTTGAAACAAAATTTTATTAACCGAATCTAGGTTACAAAGTGACAATTTCGTCATCGTTTAGTTAATGTCAATGTGATTGATGAATGGCTAAGAATAGTTTTAAATCCATTATTTATTTATGGTTAATGTCTTCCACACCTATTAAATTTTAAATTGAATTGACGATTCTGTTCCAACTATAAAATGATGATCAAACAATGAAATTAAATATAACTTGATAACAACGATGGTATTATATCATTTCTTTTCAATTTGCTTTCTTACACAGGCTTTAAATAGAAACAAAACATACGTTTACAAAGTAATGATTCGCTTGTATTAATTTCTAAATATGAATCAATATTCGATCTATATACATAAAAAAAATATTGAATACGGGTGAATCTATAGAATCATCGATTATCACGGACATTGAATTCATCTGACTGCCATTCAACGATTAACTAAATTTATCAGAAATACCGCAGTCGAACATGAATTTACACTAAATTTTGTAACAACTGGATATGTTATCTCGAAATCGCGAAGAGGAAAACCGCAAAATCCACGAATAGCGACTCTGCTAGGCTGATGTCTAATGTACCGTTAGCGGACGTTTAGCGAATGTCGAATCGATTGCTTTCAGTCCTATCCTAGTCAAAATAGGACATTGAAGAGAGAAAACGTGGGAGTATTGTTCGCTTGCTTGATCACCAGGTACATTTGGAATTAGTCAACAGTTTAGCAGTCCGAGCTTGGTAGCTCTCACCGTAAAATGTAGATAGTGATAATGGAACGTACTTTAGACTGAACGATAAAAAATCAAGAAAAAACTCAGTAATAAGTAATGATATCGATTAGCAAACTGAGTTTCCAGCTGTTAATCGGATTAAAATAGAGCTTGAATTTGCTGGACGCACACTGCACGTGATAAACCTTTAGTAGAAGTTTGTTTGATATTAGGAAATCACCTTCGGCACTAATTTAAAAGATTAGTGAGCAAAACAAAATAGTTTACGTATTACTATAATATTGGAAAATTATACATACACAGTTTACGTGTTAAAAAATACGTTGTTTTATTTAAGAGGTTTTAAGATTTTTACTTAGAATCCGAGTTATTTATCAAAAAAATTGAAAAGACGCGTATAAGTTATTTGGGAAATCATATTAGATTTAACTTGAAATATATTATATGGAAATCAAATATTACATAAAATTACCTGAAGGTACGGTGTAAGGAACCCAAGTTAATAAAATCTCAACTTTATCATGACAGGAGAAGGTTGATCATAAACGTAGAGATAAATTAAAAAAAATTATTGTGTACCTAAAGTTCATTGATAGAAAACGAGTTTTAGTGTAATAATAGCCATGATAGGATAAAATGTTTGCACTATTTGCGAGTTGATCTTATAACATTTGCCATACTATAGACCGTTAATGAGAAATTAGTTCCTTAAGTAGGATCCGTGCATACCAATGCTGCAAGAAATCTTAACAGCTATTTATGCATTTAGGAAGTAAAATAGGTATTTATTCCCGAAATTAAAGTTGCTTCTTCCTCACTAAAGCTCGAGTATTAATTCATCCAAGGAAATAATCACCTTTTACTCCCGAAGTGCATATAAAATTGTTTTCTGCTTATTTGAAAGGCCAGTATTACGACAACAATTTATTTTAAAATTTTTAAATTTATTCAATATTGCAAGATTTTTTGATATATTTAATTTAACGTAATATATTTAATATTATATTTGTAGGAAATAATTAAAAATGCAAGACTACGATGAATAAAATGGGTGTACGGGAAATAAAATAGGTTTACGGGAAATAAAGTGATTCTATGAAGAACTAGCTCGCCACGTGCGGCGTTAAGGCTTCGCCACGCGTTCGATCTAGAACTCCTCCGTGAAGCTTTTTGCATATGAGGCACGACCGTGCAAAGCTAGCGCTTCACGTTCGCACCGTTTGTGAGGATTGGGTTAAATACCTGATTCAACAATTCAACTTTTATTAATTTTCTTAAATCTTGGGACTCTTAGTCTAATATTATAAAATATAATATACATCATAAGAGATAATAATACAAACATGACTTTAAATTATGTGTTTATCATCTTCGCCTTTGGATCATGTCACAATTCACACGCACTGCGATATATTTCATTTTATTGTACAAAAAACGTGATTTTTTGTAATTTTTCGTTATTTTGACCGTTTTTCTTTATTATCTTTGAAAAGATTGTTCTAAGCGTAAAGTATAAAACAGAAAAAAGTTTTCTTATTTTGAGACGAACATTTGATTCCTTTAAAGTTTTTGTGTACGAATAATACATTTTGATTTATTACGAAAAAACGTGAATTTTAGTACTTTTTTCATGGTTTTAACCGTTTTTCTATGTTTACCTTCATAAATATTGTTCTGAGCGTTAAGTGTATAATAGAAAAAAGGTTTGTTATTTTGAGACAAACATTTCGTCCGTATAAAGTATTTATGTAGGATTAATACATTTTAAGATAATGCTACATAACCGTTTCTAAGCAATGAAAAATAATGCCATAAGTTAAAGTGTTTCAGTGCTATATAACTGAAAATAGGACCATTGTCTAATTACATTATGACGAAGTTACCCTGTAAATCTCAGGTAAATCGGTCAAAAATTGACTGAGTTATCTTAGATGTATGATTACATACATCCATACATACATTTCAGGAAGGCCTCAAATCAGTTTTAATACGCATAAATTTCTCTTACAACCCATTATCTAGTATATTTTGACGCATCACTCATTTTGCGATGATGAAAATATAAGACTCTCCCGTGTAGCGGTCGTGCCTACTAAAATCATCGAAGGAATAAAATGCGAGTTTACTCGCTTCGCAGAGGTCAAAAAAGCAGACTTTTTAAATGATTAGGGTGAAAAAGTATATCATGCCTTCCGTGCTAACCAACGAGACATATTTACATTTCAAATAATTGTTACCTAAGTTATATAAATATAACAATACACATTCTTTTGTATACATTTACATGCATAAAACTTGATTACAAAATAAAGTAAAAAATAAATGTAAAAATGGTGCGGAAAATTAAGTAATAATAGTTTCATAGGGGTAAATAACTCTTGCAGGCGCTTACAGCGCAGTGATCCAAGTGGTCGCACGTTAGATTAGAGGGACGTTAGTTGCGGGAGCGCGAACTCAAACGTCATGTGCGCAACGCGATAAATTAATCCGGCAACCTTGACTCACCTCGTTCGAGACATGCGAGCCTTCGCGTGGCCAGTTGCACAAAGTGAAAGAGTAACACCGAACCGTACATCAGAGATCTATAGATGGAGAAATGACGCGCGAACGGTCGGTTCAAACGCGACAGACCGTGCGCATATACATTCGTTACAACTCGAAATATGTATATACAGGTATATATATATATATATATATATAGATACGGTATGTGTGTACGTGTATGTGTGGGTGTACGCGAGATAGGAGTAAATCCAATTGCCGCGTGCGACGTCACACAGCGTGTACCAGAGACGGAAGAGAGAAACTCGAGAGAAACGCGGATAATCCTGGCCGCGCGGCACGAGTGTAGATTTCATAGCTAATTATTTACGCGGATGCGCCCCTCCGTACTACACGCATACACCCACACGCGCACCACCAACGTGTAAATACAAATACTGAGCCCACTTGCGATTATACGGATATGCTCGTCGAATTAGCCGCATCGTTCGCAATCAACATTTTACGTTGGGCACTGACAATCCAACTGATACGCCACCACCCTCATGAGGGAGAGATATACCAAAGCAAGAAACGAAAAAAAAGCTTGTGGTGCGCTTCCGTCAATAGGTCATATCGCCCGATTCGAACAACGATATCCCGATATCGTACTGTCGGCTCAATTAGAATCGCCTGGCCTGGCTGTACGAAATTACGGGAGCTCTTGTAAACGGCAACGTTTCGTCGGTGCGTGTTGTACGCGTGACTGCTGCCGGAAATTAAGGGTGCTATGCTTTTGTGTACTTTTAACCTTTGCTGAGATTAGTAATTTAGAGGTGTCAACTGATCACCCTTTATTCATTCTTGTAAACATTGATATTTTTGCAAAAGAGTATTCTTTACGTTGATCGATTTCGTTTTATTTTTAATTTTCAAAAGTGTTACATTGAACTATTCATACACACGAAGTGACGAATTTTAAAAAAAAAATTGAACAAGTGGATTTGATTGGAAACGTTCTATATAAAAGCACTATTTTTAAATCAAGATTAAAAATAATGTTCACGCGAAACTCAGTATTTTAAAATATTTTATTGAGACTGTATTAATAGGAGTTACCACATTAATATGTAAACTTATTTTTTAATTATGTATTATAATTAATTAGATTTACCAATCATTAATATAATAAGCTGATTGTTATATAATCACAAGGGCTGCTTCCGGTCAGTAAATGCTTTTCATATTTTATTAATTTGAAACCGTTTGTGACTTATCAGCGCAGTCAAAATATATACTACATATTTCAAAAAATAGATATAAGGCTAGATTATAACGTAAAACATATTAAATCTTCGATAAAAGTATTAAAGAGGTAACATACCAAATTTTCACAACCGAGCAAGACAACAATTTCCATATTTATAAAAATTTAATATTTTATTTAATAACTCAAATTCAGAGCCATTAGATAATTAAATAATGATTTAGTATTTTATTATTACATTATTTTTCTCAGATATTCCACCTTCTACGGTATTCTTGACAAAACTATTAACTATATTTTTAAAGATTACTTTATTTTTGATGCATTTATTAAAAATTCAAATTTTTATTCAGGTAACATGAAATTTTAAACATGATTTTTCATTTAATAAAGAAATTATCTTATCTTAGATAACATCACGATCGGTTGGCGAGTAATAATAAATATATTAGAATTATGACGTTATTTTTGTAATCAAAATTAAATTATAATTACATTAAAATTATTGAATATACCCTTTCTCGCTATCTATATAAATTGATTGAATAAAATGTTATTACAATTTATAAATGAATCGTACGTGATGAAATACATATATATTATAGTTAAAGTATTACTTTCATTTATACTTATTTTACAGTTTTATAGATATCGTATTTGCTTGATGCGATGGGTCATATATACGAATCGTATATGATAAATCGAGGAAATCTACATTGAAAGCCAAGAAATGGGAAAGGTTATGAATGAAAGAATAAAAACAATCTTAACGGAAGAATGAGTCGATACGCACGACCCACATCATGATACTTCTTTTGTCGTATAACCATACTATATGTATATATATATAGGTAGTATCGCGAAAGACACTCCCTGCAGAAAGGTTAGAGCGCGTATCGGCAAAGTCTATCCTACTCAAGGTGCCTTTAGATATTCACCGCTTTCTCCAGCTTCTACAAATGACTTGCAAGAAACACCCTTGCTTTCCTTGACTGCAAGTCGATCGACGCGCCCGCCAACAGAAATTCAGAGTTAAGAGTCATTCTTGAAGGAAAATAACTAAACTGCCCGTCAGTCTGGCACTTTTTTTTTATTTCCAACTTGGAGCAATTTCCGTTGATGTTCCAAGATTTGCTACACCTACTTTCTTCATTTTGACCCGAGTTCGTTTCACTTCGGCAAATTAATCTTTTTTTTCTTTCGTACGATAAATTTCGTGTATCCTTACTGTTTATCAATTTCAACAGAACGTTTTACCTTAGTATTGAATTCATGAGAACATCTATAATTGATGATATATTGCTGTGTTACTGTAATACAATGAAAGAAAATAATAGTTGTCACGTTCTTAACTATGGCTATACCAAACGAATTATTTTTTTATAAAATATAGCTACTAAAGTTTTGGTTCTGATAACAAGTTGATATTTTGTTAATTGTAGATTAGGTATTGTAACAAAATTTTTTGTTAACATAGCCTAAGACTAATTTCGTGTTTATATATACTTTATTGTAATACAAGTAAATGATATATAAGTGCAATAAATTACACGTAAATTGTTTTATCTTAATTAGATTCGAAATGTAAGTTATTTTTATAATATAAATAAGTAAACATGCAGAGCAACTAAATATTTTGGCGTCTCAATAACTCCGTATAGCAATACTTAATGTTATATTAACAAAATGTTTTTCCTATCACACCGCAATAAATATGATTTTTCTATCATAACTTTTCTTTTCGTGGAGAATAGGACTTCTTCTATTATAAAACGCTTGTACAAATTAATCCATATTTTTTTTACTTCTTATACCTCGGCGTAACTTTAACGAAAAAAGAAATAACAGTACGATCCGCATAAATCGTGCTTTCATTTGATATTCTACAGAAAGAAAACTTGAACAATGAATAAACAACGAGCAGGCATATCAACAATAGATAATTTACTGATACATTTTCATAACTTTAATAATTATAAATTTAATATGCCTTTTGCGCGTAGAAGAAACTGGTCTTGTGTTGTATCAAAAATGTATGAACAATCGCAACAACGTAGATAGTATATATATATATATATATATATATATACACACCTGAAACGTATATTTCTCTTTCCCTTGTTTACTAATAGCCCTTGGGAATAAGGTAGTTAGTTATTACAGGTAAACGCAAAATTGATTAAACATTTTCCTTCTCGCTGGATGAGATGCTGTAACAAAAAAAATCGATCAGTAAACAAGTATTATTAACAGTGTGTGTAGAATTTCTTCCACCCGATACAATATATATATATATTTCAAAGTTTTAAAAGTTTCCATCTATAAACGGAGAGAAAGAAAAGTTACATTGGCTAATTATGTACAAATATTTTTCCTTGAATGATAATAAGTGCGTGCAAGTGAGAGTCAAATAGAAATTACTTGATTTTAGGGTAAATGATAACGTTTTGCCGAAAAAGCAAAAAAAAAAAGAAAATAATTACAGCTCTAATGAAAGAGATATCAAAATTAGATTATCATTGTAGGTATTTGTCAAACAGGCATAAAACGTAAAATATATAAAATATTCTAGGTCCCTCTCTTTTCGGAAACGTCATCCGGTAGGATGTCTCACGTGACAGGATACAAAAAAACTAGAGTAGTTGTTCTACGTAGAGGTAATAAATATTTGTTATCAAGGTGATCAAGCGAAACTCTAGTAGTTTCAGTTCGATATCGTATATAGACCACATTTCTTTGAGAATATTTAGGTACTTCTTATATTTTTACTTTTCAATTCCATTTGTACCTTCTTCTTTCTATGTTGCCTCGCATTCGCCTGTACGTCGCTCGCAGGGGAATCAAAAATCTGAGATACAAGAGCTTTTTAAGAAAAACTCTGATCCGGTCGGCGTATTGAAATGTTTTGTTGAGATGTCAAGGTCATATTCCGTGGTCTTTAACATCTAAATCGAATTTCATACCTCCCGCTCACATTGTGGTATGGCAACGGTGAGCGATCCAAGTATAGTAATCACAACATATAATATGTTGTTTAACTTTCCTGACCGAACCTAGTGTATTTCCGTTACTTCGTCTTTGTGTTGGTCGATGAGTTATGTATAAATTGTTATTCGGATACCAAACTCCAATGTTATACTTTTCATCTAGGTATTATTCTAAAATAACAATACAGTCAATAAACACGCCGATGTAACTTTTATTTCGAAGCAATGGCTTTTTTGTACGATAATTTAATATTTTAGACTATGTATCTACATTATTTTAAATGGTTTTGTTTTTATACAAATATGTAATTTTAAAATACTTTATTTAGTCACGCAACAGTTATAGACAAACTAATGCTTTTTCTACATTTGTAGTAGAGGCGATTGAATCTAAAGGATATAGAATAAATCATGAGTATACATATGTACAAATCACGTATCTTCATATATGGGTGCGTAATCATTCGTATCATCTTAGTGCATTATGAAACGTAAACGAATGTACAATGTAATGACATAAAAGATTAGTTTTATCCTCGTTGCGCATCTATTCGATTTACAGCGAAAATGTCACGGTAAAAATGGGAGTGACCACAGCATTTTCTATCACAACAGGCGATAAAACATTTTTATTCACTTGAGGAGATATACCTACATGTTACCGACCAAGTGAAAATTGTTAATTATTAACAATTTTCTATTTTATTTATTCTATTAACATTATATATTTATTTAACGATGTACAGTATTTAAGATAGATAATTAAATAATACGCATCGTTATGCAAAGCTGCAAGTCTATAAATACATACAAAAATAAATCTTTAAAAAAATTAACACGGAAAATTAGATATTTTGGGGGTATTTTTAAAGGTATAAATAAAATATACATTTGGAGCGTTGTAAAGTGATAAATTATCGAATAATCTAGTTCCATTGTATTTGGACTTTTCATAAAATCGTAGATTTTGTTAAATAAATGTAACAATTAACAATTTTCGCTCGGTAGGTAACAATCGGGTATGCCACCTCCTTAATAAAATTTATAAAAAAATTTTTTCAGTATATGATTAATCGTGTTACACATCCGATTAATAACCCAACGGGTGAAATACACAATGCGTAAACACGAATAAACTTGCACATTCTGGTCGATAAGTAATTTAATCCATAAATTAAAATTATAAATAGTCCTATTTCATAAAATGGACATAGTAAATAATACGTAAATTAATTAAATAAATTATTAAAAATTATAATTTTCAATTAAACATGCAAATATATTATATATATAGGCGTTACATTTCTAAAATAAGTATGTAAAGCTGACGTATTAAAATTAATCTTCCAGATGTTGCCAGGCGAAATGTCATTCTATTACTAGAAAATAAAGTTTAATATAAAATAAATTCTACTCATAAAGTATTTATTTAAATTTTACATTTAAATACGTAATGAGCCGAATGGGGTGAGAAAATAACTTACTGAAATATTTATTTGGATTCTCTAGTAATTTTATTGCACAAAAATAATTGATTCGATACCTAGAAATAAAAGTTAGAGATGCTTTTCTCACTGCAAAATCAAAGATATGCACTAATAGCAGTACTATAATAATAAAGGTACAATGGAGAATTAGAAAGAGGGAGAGGTAGGAAGAGAGAGAGAGCAAAGGACCATACGAAAATTGGGATCGATCCTACGAAAGCAACGTCTGTTTGCCAACCCTAATTATTCAATGATCCGATACGAATATGCAAACGCGTGTGTGTCCAACCACTCGTGAATACAATTTACAGAACAAGTTGCGCGGACGACTCGAAGGGTTATAGTCCTCCGTGTGCTTGCGTTATGCTTATTATGCGTGAACACAAATGATCCTAATAAGATATTTCTGATTATGTAATAAACACACGTGCTGCTAATAGGTCGTTTTATGTTAATCCAATCATATTAATTTGATTGACTTCAGAAAATGGATTGCGTTTTTCCGTTATATTATAACTTATAATTCAACAAACATTATGTAATATAAAAAGAAAGTTGCATTTTATGTTAGGAATAAGCTGTAAATTAATAATGTAAATTAATATATTTTCATTGTTATAAATTGTAATTTAAATTATAATCCAAAAAAAATTATGTACATGTACGTATTTATATGAATGTATGATGTACATGCAATTATAAATCAATCATGGGAAATTTATCTAATTAATTAATCATCAAACTGTTAATAGATAATTTTCACATGTACAGACTGCAATACATTGAGACACACCCACACACACACACACACATCCTATCGCTTCATCGACAATACAATTTAAATTATAATTCCACAACTCGGTTTGAAGTTTTGGTCCCAGCTGATTTGTTCAAGTATGTCCGTAAGTATTTATATGTGATTTGTTTACAAAATGCATCGTTAAACTTAAGTGATAGCAACTTGAACTAATCCTTCTCGATTTATTAGAATAATTTATCATAATTTTACTTAAATCTTAGAATTATAAAGGGATTATCTATTGTTATTAAAAGAATTAATTCAATGTCAATATAAGTATTTTCATACAAGTTTTAAAATTCAACTTTAACGCATATATGTATTAATTTTTTGTAAAAATTGTTCATCTCGCATTAACAATTAAAAAAAAATAAAAATTATTGACAAATGAACAACCCACGCGATTTCTGCATTATTAATTAAAATAATACATACGAAAATAGGCTAATAAATATTTAATACATCGCTCGTTCTCTATATTTTTAATAATATCAATAAAAATTTTATGTACGTTACACCCGATATTCCGTAAAACATATACGTGTACATATATCCGTGTCGGGAAAAAAAATTAATGAAATGAATTTTCGCACACGACAATGTAAATTTTTGAATGAAGAAAGATCCCCTATTGGGAAATAATATTTCCAATTTATATCCACGGGATTTAACGGCAAATGGCCCGTATTCCGTTACACGTAATTGTGTATTCGCGTGCGCGTCGTATGATCCGGAGCGTAGTTGTAGCGTAGGAGGGTGGAGGAGGAGGAGGCGGAGGGGGAGGAGGAGGGCAAACGGTTGACCGGCGCCGCCATAGTGACTGCCCGTATTAATTTGTTAGCGCGCGCGGCTCGCGCGGGGTCGCGGCACCGGATGAAAAGGCTGAAAATGTGTCAGAAACATAAATCGGTCGACTGGTTATTTGTAATTATTCCAATGGCTTTACCTATACCAAAGTTAGGCTCTTTAAAACATGGAATATTGAAACGTTCCCAGCACTTTTGTTTATGGCTATGGATTATATCGCCCCCAACAATTTACATCTGCTTTACCAAAATACGTGCAGCATATACTTTTTCGAAAAAAATTTTGTTCAATAGTGTCGTTGGTTTGGTTGTCGGGTACGCGCCGTGTAGTGTAAAATAAATGAACAGATGATTACAGAATATAAATAAAGTTTATTAAAATATTTCGTTGTACGTGTCAAGAGTTTGTGTCTAAACGAGTATGTGTGCTCGGGTGGAGCGTTAGGCTGTGAATGAATCTCCTATGCCAAGCTGCTTCGCAGGTCACCTACGGAAAGGGATGGAAGGGATGATAATAATCGGTACAGTTAGTTTTCTAAGGTAGGGAAAAGGTTTGCAAGTTGAACCCGTCGAACGATGCGAACCAGATATATGCAGTAATTAAGGAAAACATTGACCGGGTGAATCCCAAAACGTGAAAAGAAATTAATTAACCCGGATGACTATAAAACTGAGCATAAAAACTTTAACCGTAAGGATGCCGAAATATAAAACAATTGAGGAATGGATGTCCGCGCGGGTGAAAAGGTTTAGGATTAGGAAAAGACTGACCTGCGAAGGGACTTCGTAAAGGAGGCGTGTTTGAGGATGTATATGCATGTGTATGTGTTTGTTTGCGTGTGTTGAATACAACTTATTTATAATACATATAATATGATTCATGTGCTTTAATTTAATCATATATAATATTTAACTTAATAATAAATGCCCGAGCGTATGTAGCAAGCCGCTACAGTACCCCCTTGCCAGTGATGAAGTCACGATATCAGTTGAATCCAGCTTGGTAGCGCTCGGTAAATCGAACGCGTCGTCCTGACCTGCGAGGATCGTCTTGGCGCTGTGTGGTTTGAAGATGTGATGAAGGAGTGGGGCTGTTGTTTGATTGCGTTGTCTGCTGTTGCTCCTCTGTAGTTATGTTGTCCTCTGCTAGTGTGAATGCAGGTATAAGTCGATCTATACATACGGTAATGTGATTTCCGTTGATCAACAGTACAAACGTTTTATCGGACCTTTCTATTATTTTATAAGGACCATCGTACGGCATATCCAGTGTATTTTAACTGCATCGTGTCGTACGAAGGCGTGGCTGCTTGTGTTGAGGTCTTTAAAAATAAAACTTTCCGCTCGCCGTGTCTGCTTGCTTTTACTGGTCGCAGTGTCTGCATTTTGCGACGTAAGTCCTTGATGTACTCAGCTGCGTCGTCCGTTGCGTTCGGCTGTGCTGATAGGAATTCGCCGGGTAGCCGAAGTGTTTCGCCGTATACGAGTTCGGCTGAGGTCGCTGATAAGTCCTCTTTCCATGCTGTTCTTATGCCAAGCAGAACGGTGTGTAGAACTCGCGTCCATTGCTTGTTCTCGTGGCATCTAATAGCCGCCTTGAGCTGGCGGTGTAAACGCTCGACCATACCGTTGGCCTTGGGATTGTACGCTGTTGTGCGGAGGCGAGTCGCGCCTATCAATCGATTGAGCGATTGAAAAAGGTTAGACTCGAATTGTCGTCCTTGGTCTGTTGTAACCCTTAATGGTGTTCCGAAACGGCAGATCCAGCCCTCGTAAAATGCTCGAGCAACTGTCTCCGCCTCTTGGTCCGGCAGCGGGAAAGCTTCGGGCCAGCGTGTATAGCGGTCGACGCACGTTAGGCAGTACCGTTGTCCTTCCGATATCGGCAGTACTATGATATCTATATGTACGTGCTGGAATCGGGCTGATGGTGGTGTGAATTCGCCCGTTGGCGAAGTAACGTGCCGTGTAATCTTTGACCTTTGACACGCGATGCACGCTCGCGCCCTATCGCGACAATCGGTTTTGATCGAAGGCCAAACAAAACGTTGTGTCACTTGCTTGACCGTAGCTTTAATCCCTGGATGAGACAAGTGAGCACGGAGTTGAATGCAGCTTTCCGAAAGGAAGCTGTGATGTAAGGTCTTGCCGTGGATGTGGAGATATCGCAAAAAACAGCTGTGTCCGTTCCGGGAATCTGAAATAGCTTGAGTTTCAGCGTTGATTCCGGACACAGGTATGTTTTAAGCTCCTCGTCCTCTTGTTGGGATGCTGCTAAAGCACTGTAGTCGATACATGTAGTTATGGTTTCGATGCGTGAAAGTGCATCGGCGACGATGTTATCTTGACCGGCCCACGTGTCTAATGTCTGTGGTGTACTGACCGATAAAGTCAAGATGTCGAGCTTGCCTTGGTGTAGCCTTTTCTAATTTTTGTTTAAAAGCGAATATTAGCGGCTTGTGGTCCGTGAAGATTGTAAAATCGCGAGCTTTCTAGCATATGCTTAAAATGTTTTATTGCTAGATAAATCGCGAGTAACTCGCGGTCGAACGCACTATACCGATTTTCGGTCAGGGCTTAACTTTTGGAGAAGAATCCAAGAGGTTCCCACTGATCGTTTACCCCGTTGCTGCAGCACGGCACCTACAGCTACATCAGATGCATCGCAGACGAGCGCGAGAAATGCTCCAGATTGTGGGTGCGCGAGTAAAGTCGCGTGTGATAAATCCTCTCGTACTTGATTGAATGCTTCGGTGGCTTCTGGGTTCCAGGTAATCGGTGCCTTGCCTTTGAGCTGCCCGTGCAATAAATCGTTGAGCGGGGCTTGTCGTTCAGCTGTTTTAGGTAAGCAATTTCGATAGAAATTTACCATACCCAAAAACTGCCTTAATTGTTTTGCGGTTGTAGGTCTTTTGTACTCCCTAATTGCTGTAATTCTATTAGGGAGTGGTTGCACGCCCTTCGGCGTGATCAGGTAGCCGAGAAAAGGAACTTCTGGTTGACCAAAGAGGCACTTTCCCGGGTTTAATACGATACCGTATTCTTGTAGGCGTTGAAAGAGCTGCCGTAGGTGGTCGAAGTGCTCCTCTTCGTTCGTTGATGCCACTAGGATATCGTCTATATATCCGTAGCAGAAGTCGAGTCCTCGCAGCATCTCGTCACAAAATCGCTGGAATGTTTGAGCGGCGTTTCTGAGACCGAAACTCATAAACGGAAACTCAAATAACCCGAAAGGTGTGGTGATGGCCGTTTTTGGATGTCTTCCTCGGCCACCGGTATCTGATTATACGCACGCACCAGGTCAATTTTTGAAAAAATTGATTTGCCGTGTAGAGTTTGCGCGAAATCTTGTATATGCTTAACAGGATACCGGTCCGGGATGGTGCGTGCGTTTAGCGCACGATAATCTCCGCAAGGTCGCCACTCATCGTCTTGTTTGGGCACCATGTGTAGAGGCGCCGCCCAGCTGCTCGACGAGGGTCTCGCGGTACCGAGTTGCAACATTGCCTCGAACGCTCTTTTGGCCGCCATGTAGCGTTCAGGAGCAAGGCGGCGTGGTTTTGCTGCCGCTGGTGGTCCGGACGTCGTTTCGACGTAGTGTTTCGTGTTGTGCTTGATAACAGGTGCACGGCCGTCCGGGCGCGTGATGTCCGGGTAATCGGCGAGTAAACGGTGATAAGGTGTTGCTCCCGTAATAACTTTGATACTCGGGATATTACACTCGCATACCTGGCCGCGTGTTCCGATGTTTGATAATTGATCAATAAGTCGGCCGTTTCGAATATCCACTAACAATCCGTAGTGAGATAAAAAATCAGCGCCGATGATCGGTTTGCTTACATCCGCGATCGTAAATTTCCACGGAAGTGACCGTCGTAACCCGAGATTTAACGCAAGTGTCTTTGTTCCGTAAGTCGCGATTACCGTACCATTTGCTGCTGCTAATTCGTAAGTCGACCTTTTCAATGGGCCGCGAACTGCCATTCGCGGGTACACGCAAAGGTCGGCGCCGGTGTCTATTAAAAATTGGGACCTCGTTTCCTTGTCGGTAACGAACAGGCGGCGCGTTGTGAAACTCGGCTCGCTCGCCGCCATTAGCGAGTGCCGGTCGCGTTTCCCTGGAACGTGCACGGTTGACGGCAGCAACGGGCGGCTGCCCCGAATCGCCAATGGTACCAGCATTCGGTGCCCTCGTGGCGTGGACTCGCGGGTCGCGACCGCGATCGGTCTCGCGAGCGCGAGCGAGGGCGCGATCGGAACGCGGGCTCTCGGTTTACTTCCGCTTTTAATTCACTCACCTCACGTTTGAAAGTGGCAATCAGCTCCTCCCGTAGATTTAATGCGAATTGCGTCATTTTTACGTTAAATATAGCCTCGAGCTGTGTCGGCATTACTTCCGCGACGTGAGGTGTGGGACCGCTTCCCATTGTAGCCATAACGGCGTCGGCTAGTTCTGCCAATTTGTCTAACGCGATGCCCTGTTGTGTCGCTAAAATGGCTTGCACTGAAGTTGGTAGACGGCCAAGCCAAAGGGTGCGTATCACTGGATCTGAAATCGCCGAGCCGCCTAGGTCCTTGAGGTGGCGGAGAAACTGCGAGGGCTTTCTGTCGCCGATTTCCTCGTTCTCGAGGAGCCGCTTGGTCTTCTCGTCTTGTGACGCACTTAACCTTCGAATAAGCTCTTCTCGAAGCTTTGTATACGGGCAATCGGCCGGTGGATCGGTGATAATATCCTTGACCTCGAGTGCGTAACGCGGTTCGAGGACACCTAGCACGTATCCGAACTTCGTTTTTTCGGTGGTCACACCACTTGAAGCGAAACTGTGTTCGGCCATGTTGAACCATAGCGCGGGTTCCGTTGGCATAAACTGCGGTAATCGCACCGCCACGCGCTCGATTGAAGGAGTCGCGGCGGACACTGGCGATGGCACTTCCCTCGTATCGTTTTGGAGCATGTTGCTTAGAAGTTTAGTGTTTTTATAATTGCACGAAAGAAAAAGTCACTATATATCGTATGCACTACGCGGCGAAACAACCTATTCGTTTCACAAAGTTTACTAAAACGTCACTTTTAAAATCACGTCGGGGTCACCACTTTGGTTGTCGGGTACGCGCCGTGTAGTGTAAAATAAATGAACAGATGATTACAGAATATAAATAAAGTTTATTAAAATATTTCGTTGTACGTGTCTCTAACGAGTATGTGTGCTCGGGTGGAGCGTTAGGCTGTGAATGAATCTCCTATGCAAAGCTGCTTCGCAGGTCACCTACGGAAAGGGATGGAAGGGATGATAATAATCGGTACAGTTAGTTTTCTAAGGTAGGGAAAAGGTTTGCAAGTTTGAACCCGTCGAACGATGCGAACCAGATATATGCAGTAATTAAGGAAAACATTGACCGGGTGAATCCCAAACGTGAAAAGAAATTAATTACCCGGATGACTATAAAACTGAGCATAAACTTTAACCGTAAGGATGCCGAAATATAAAACAATTGAGGAATGGATGTCCGCGCGGGTGAAAAGGTTTAGGATTAGGAAAAGACTGACCTGCGAAGGACTTCGTAAAGGAGGCGTGTTTGAGGATGTATATGCATGTGTATGTGTTTGTTTGCGTGTGTTTGAATACAACTTATTTATAAATACATATAATATGATTCATGTGCTTTTTTAATCATATATAATATTTAACTTAATAATAAATGCCCGAGCGTATGTAGCAAGCCGCTACAAAACTTGTTGTCGGTACACCGCCGTGTAGTGTAAAATAATGAACAGATGATTACGAATATAAATAAGTTTATTAAAATATTTCGTTGTACGTGTCAGAGTGTGTCTAACGAGTATGTGTCTCGGGTGGAGCGTTAGGCTGTGAATGAATCTCCTATGCAAAGCTGCTTCGCAGGTCACCTACGGAAAGGGATGGAAGGGATGATAATAATCGGTACAGTTAGTTTTCTAAGGTAGGAAAAGGTTTGCAAGTTTGAACCCGTCGAACGATGCGAACCAGATATGCAGTAATTAAGGAAAACATTGACCGGGTGAATCCCAAAACGTGAAAAGAAATTAATTACCCGGATGACTATAAAACTGAGCATAAAACTTTAACCGTAAGGATGCCGAAATATAAAACAATTGAGGAATGGATGTCCGCGCGGGTGAAAAGGTTTAGGATTAGGAAAAGACTGACCTGCGAAGGGACTTCGTAAAGGAGGCGTGTTTGAGGATGTATATGCATGTGTATGTGTTTGTTTGCGTGTGTTTGAATACAACTTATTTATAAATACATATAATATGATTCATGTGCTTTAATTTAATCATATATAATATTTAACTTAATAAAATGCCCGAGCGTATGTAGCAAGCCGCTACAGTACCCCCTTGCCAGTGATGAAGTCACGATATCAGTTGAATCCAGCTTGGTAGCGCTCGGTAAATCGAACGCGTCGTCCTGACCTGCGAGGATCGTCTTGGCGCTGTGTGGTTTGAAGATGTGATGAAGGAGTGGGGCTGTTGTTTGATTGCGTTGTCTGCTGTTGCTCCTCTGTAGTTATGTTGTCCTCTGCTAGTGTGAATGCAGGTATAAGTCGATCTATACATACGGTAATGTGATTTCCGTTGATCAACAGTACAAACGTTTTATCGGACCTTTCTATTATTTATAAGGACCATCGTACGGCATATCCAGTGTATTTTAACTGCATCGTGTCGTACGAAGGCGTGGCTGCTTGTGTTGAGGTCTTTAAAAATAAAAACTTTCCGCTCGCCGGTGTCTGCTTGCTTTTACTGGTCGCAGTGTCTGCATTTTGCGACGTAAGTCCTTGATGTACTCACTGCGTCTTCCGTTTGCGTTCGGCCTGTGCTGATAGGAATTCGCCGGGTAGCCGAAGTGTTCGCCGGATACGAGTTTCGGCTGAGGTCGCTGATAAGTCCTCTTTCCATGCTGTTCTTTATGCCAAAGCAGAACGGTGTGTAGAACTCGCGTCCATTGCTTGTTCTCGTGGCATCTAATAGCCGCCTTGAGCTGGCGGTGTAACGCTCGACCATACCGTTGGCCTTGGGATTGTACGCTGTTGTGCGGAGGGCGAGTCGCGCCTATCAATCGATTGAGCGATTGAAAAAAGGTTAGACTCGATTGTCGTCCTTGGTCTGTTGTAACCCTTAATGGTGTTCCGAAACGCAGATCCGCCCTGCGTAAAATGCTCGAGGCAACTGTCTCCGCCTCTTGGTCCGGCAGCGGGAAAGCTTCGGGCCAGCGTGTATAGCGGTCGACGCACGTTAGGCAGTACCGTTGTCCTTCCGATATCGGCAGTACTATGATATCTATATGTACGTGCTGGAATCGGGTCTGATGGTGGTGTGAATTCGCCCGTTGGCGAAGTAACGTGCCGTGTAATCTTTGACCTTTGACACGCGATGCACGCTCGCGCCCATTCGCGACACATCGGTTTTGATCGAAGGCCAAACAAAACGTTGTGTCACTTGCTTGACCGTAGCTTTATCCCTGGATGAGACAAGTGATGCACGGAGTTGAATGCAGCTTTCCGAAAGGAAGCTGTGATGTAAGGTCTTGCCGTGGATGTGGAGATATCGCAAAAAACAGCTGTGTCCGTTCCGGGAATCTGAAACTAGCTTGAGTTTCGAGCGTTGATTCCGGACACAGGTATGTTTTAAGCTCCTCGTCCTCTTGTTGGGATGCTGCTAAAGCACTGTAGTCGATACAATGTAGTTATGGTTTCGATGCGTGAAAGTGCATCTGGCGACGATGTTATCTTGACCGGCCACGTGTCTAATGTCTGTGGTGTACTGACCGATAAGTCAAGATGTCGAGCTTGCCTTGGTGTAGCCTTTTTCTAATTTTTGTTTAAAGCGAATATTAGCGGCTTGTGGTCCGTGAAAGATTGTAAAATCGCGAGCTTCTAGCATATGCTTAAAATGTTTTATTGCTAGATAAATCGCGAGTAATCTCGCGGTCGAACGCACCTATACCGGATTTTCGGTCGGGCTTAACTGTTTGGAGAAGAATCCAAGAGGTTCCCCACTGATCGTTTACCCGTTGCTGCAGCACGGCACCTACAAGCTACATCAGATGCATCGCAGACGAGCGCGAGACAATGCTCCAGATTCTGGGTGCGCGAGTAAAGTCGCGTGTGATAAATCCTCTCGTACTGATTGAATGCTTCGGTGGCTTCTGGGTTCCAGGTAATCGGTGCCTTGCCTTGAGCTGCCCGTGCAATAAATCGTTGAGCGGGGGCTTGTCGTTCAGCTGTTTTAGGTAAGCACTTTCGATAGAAATTTACCATACCCAAAAACTGCCTTAATTGTTTTGCGGTTGTAGGGTCTTTTGTACTCCCTAATTGCTGTAAATTCTATTAGGGAGTGGGTTGCACCCCTTCGGCGTGATCAGGTAGCCGAGAAAAGGAACTTCTGGTTGACCAAAGAGGCACTTTCCCGGGTTTAATACGATACCGTAATGCTTGTAGGCGGTGAAAGAGCTGCCGTAGGTGGTCGAAGTGCTCCTCTTCGTTCGTTGATGCCACTAGGATATCGTCTATATATCCGTAGCAGAAGTCGAGTCCTCGCAGCATCTCGTCACAAAAATCGCTGGAATGTTTGAGCGGCGTTTCTGAGACCGAAACTCATAAACGGAAACTCAAATAACCCGAAAGGTGTGGTGATGGCCGTTTTGTGGATGTCTTCCTCCTCGGCCACCGGTATCTGATTATACGCACGCACCAGGTCAATTTTTGAAAAAAATTGATTTGCCGTGTAGAGTTTGCGCGAAATCTTGTATATGCTTAACAGGATACCGGTCCGGGATGGTGCGTGCGTTTAGCGCACGATAATCTCCGCAAGGTCGCCACTCATCGTCTTGTTGGGCACCATGTGTAGAGGCGCCGCCCAGCTGCTCGACGAGGTCTCGCGGTACCGAGTTGCAACATTGCCTCGAACGCTCTTTTGGCCGCCATGTAGCGTTCAGGAGCAAGGCGGCGTGGTTTGCTGCCGCTGGTGGTCCGGACGTCGTTTCGACGTAGTGTTTTGTGTTGTGCTTGATAACAGGGTGCACGGCCGTCCGGGCGCGTGATGTCCGGGTAATCGGCGAGTAACGGTGATAAGGTGTTGCTCCCGTAATAACTTTGATACTCGGGATATTACACTCGCATACCTGGCCGCGTGTTCCGATGTTTGATAATTGATCAATAAGTCGGCCGTTTCGAATATCCACTAACAATCCGTAGTGAGATAAAAAATCAGCGCCGATGATCGGTTTGCTTACATCCGCGATCGTAAATTTCCACGGAAGTGACCGTCGTAACCCGAGATTTAACGCAAGTGTCTTTGTTCCGTAAGTCGCGATTACCGTACCATTTGCTGCTGCTAATTCGTAAGTCGACCTTTCAATGGGCCGCGAACTGCCATTCGCGGGTACACGCAAAGGTCGGCGCCGGTGTCTATTAAAAATTGGGACCTCGTTTCCTTGTCGGTAACGAACAGGCGGCGCGTTGTGAAACTCGGCTTCGCTCGCCGCCATTAGCGAGTGCCGGTCGCGTTCCCTGGAACGTGCACGTTGACGGCAGCAACGGGCGGCTGCCCCGAATCGCCAATGGTACCAGCATTCGGTGCCCTCGTGGCGTGGACTCGCGGGTCGCGACCGCGATCGGTCTCGCGAGCGCGAGCGAGGGCGCGATCGGAACGCGGGCTCCTCGGTTACTTCCGCTTTAATTCACTCACCTCACGTTTGAAAGTGGCAATCAGCTCCTCCCGTAGATTTAATGCGAATTGCGTCATTTTTACGTTAATATAGCCTCGAGCTGTGTCGGCATTACTTCCGCGACGTGAGGTGTGGGACCGCTTCCCATTGTAGCCATAACGGCGTCGGCTAGTTCTGCCAATTTGTCTAACGCGATGCCCTGTTGTGTCGCTAAAATGGCTTGCACTGAAGTTGGTAGACGGCCAAGCCAAAGGGTGCGTATCACTGGATCTGAAATCGCCGAGCCGCCTAGGTCCTTGAGGTGGCGGAGAAACTGCGAGGGCTTTCTGTCGCCGATTTCCTCGTTCTCGAGGAGCCGCTTGGTCTTCTCGTCTTGTGACGCACTTAACCTACACACACACACATCCTATCGCTTCATCGACAATACAATTTAAATTATAATTCCACAACTCGGTTTGAAGTTTTGGTCCCAGCTGATTTGTTCAAGTATGTCCGTAAGTATTTATATGTGATTTGTTTACAAAATGCATCGTTAAACTTAAGTGATAGCAACTTGAACTAATCCTTCTCGATTTATTAGAATAATTTATCATAATTTTACTTAAATCTTAGAATTATAAAGGGATTATCTATTGTTATTAAAAGAATTAATTCAATGTCAATATAAGTATTTTCATATATGTTTTAAAATTCAACTTTAACGCATATATGTATTAATTTTTTGTAAAAATTGTTCATCTCGCATTAACAATTAAAAAAAAAATAAAAATTATTGACAAATGAACAACCCACGCGATTTCTGCATTATTAATTAAAATAATACATACGAGAATAGGCTAATAAATATTTAATACATCGCTCGTTCTCTATATTTTTAATAATATCAATAAAAATTTTATGTACGTTACACCCGATATTCCGTAAAACATATACGTGTATATACATCCGTGTCGAGAAAAAAAAATTAATGAAATGAATTTTCGCACACGACAATGTAAATTTTTGAATGAAGAAAGATCCCCTATTGGGAAATAATATTTCCAATTTATATCCACGGGATTTAACGGCAAATGGCCCGTATTCCGTTACACGTAATTGTGTATTCGCGTGCGCGTCGTATGATCCGGAGCGTAGTTGTAGCGTAGGAGGGTGGAGGAGGAGGAGGAGGAGGGGGAGGAGGAGGGCAAACGGTTGACCGGCGCCGCCATAGTGACTGCCCGTATTAATTTGTTAGCGCGCGCGGCTCGCGCGGGGTCGCGGCACCGGATGAAAAGGCTGAAAATGTGTCAGAAACATAAATCGGTCGACTGGTTATTTGTAATTATTCCAATGGCTTTACCTATACCAAAGTTAGGCTCTTTAAAACATGGAATATTGAAACGTTCCCAGCACTTTTGTTTATGGCTATGGATTATATCGCCCCCAACAATTTACATCTGCTTTACCAAAATACGTGCAGCATATACTTTTTCGAAAAAAATTTTGTTCAATAGTGTCGTTGGTGTGCCGAATAGGATCGATTTTCATGAAAACATCGATCGGTAATCGGACCCTTTCATATTCATCTTTGTTTCGCTTTTTAATTAAAATATTTACAGGTACTGGACAGTACACGTTTTAAACGAATCATTCATAATATCCTACTACGTACGTTAATTGATGTCAAACAATTACATCAAATAAGTTGAACTTACGCAAACATTTTTAATAATATTGAATAATATATGTAAATTTTTTTTCCACCACTATGTGCAACAATAATAAAAAAAACATTACTTTTATACATATACATTTTTCGTACAACAATGTAATAATTTGGTTAATAATTCAACGCAGTTTTCTGACACGTTGAATAATTGAACTGTACTTCTGTTAAGTTTCGACATATTTACTGCTAACGTCAAATCTGAACATTATATTTGAAATATATTATTCGAGTTCCATAACAGTAGTATATTCTTCATAATATTGATAATAATTATTGTTAATTAATACATGCATAATAATGTGCACTCTTATATATTTATACAAAAGAAAGATTATCCATATCTTTTTACATGTTATTAACACGATGATAATGATATTGTAAGATGAAATAAAGTAAATATATATAGTTTATTTTAATTAACACAAAAATGTATTATTCTTATAATAAATAAAGTTTTTCTAATCCGACACGATTAAAATGTAATCAAAACATTTTCATTAAGTATATCCACATAATTTAAGAACAAAAAGTAAATCCGAAGTATAAACTATAATAGATTAGAAAATACTAAAATTTCATAACAAAAGTCAACAATTTTTCACGTATGTGCAAAACACATAATACTAAAGATTGAAAAATACGTGCCAAATTATATATATATATATATATATGTATGTATGTTTGACGTAGAAAACACAGAAATCGTGTGAAAAATTTAATAAAACGCAAAACAATTGAAAGAGTAGGGGAAAAAAACCAACGCAGTCCATCGCACACTAAGTTCTCGTATGCCAGAGGAATATAATCGAGTCAAGAGTATATCTGCGGGGAAGGGAGGCTGGAGAATGAAAATCGTCAACGGCCGATTGAAAATACGGGTAAAGCGGAAGGAAGAGAAATCGTTATTACGTTATTCGAACAAACCAGCCGCAGAGTGTATACACACGTGTGTATTATACATAGGAATACGCGCGCACACACACACACACACACACCTATACACGTAGGTTCCAAATGGTTTGAGTGAGTTCATACGTACATTGAACATCCGCATCAGAATATCGAAAATGGTTGAAAAGAGAGAGAGGGAGAGAGAGAGAGAGAGGGTGGTAAAAAATGAAATCCAGGACACAACGTCGCCTCGAGCGATCAGCCGGGAAGGCATGACAAGTGTGTCGCCCGTGTTCGAAATTCGAGGACCTCAAACGGTTTGACATTCGATTTGGCCCCGCAGTCCTGTTGTAATCCGCGAAATATCTATCTCGCCTTCCCTCCTTTCTATATACGCTTGATCGACAAAAAAATATATACAACAGATATATCTGTATATTTATACATATGTATGTTACCCACACACGCACACGCGAACCTTCTCGAGAAATTCGAATGCACTTTTATATATAGGTAAGCTACCTCTCTTCCCTGTTATAATACACAAGGAAGTAAATCAACCTGTCTCGGAAGTTGGGTGCAAGAGAGAAGTATAGTTGAGTGCGACAAGAGTCTAGTGTGTGTGTATACATATATATACACACTGGTCTGTGCGAGAAACAAGAAGGGCAGGTCGTAGGGACTGCCAGAGAGAGTTGACGTATCGGCAAACTTGCCGAGTATTTTATGGGCTTCGTAAATTTTATAAACGCGTAAAGTCGCGAACGATATCTCCTAAATCGGCCTTACGGCGCTTATGTATAGACCTTCCGGTAGCGCGCGTGTATATATATATATATATATATATTATTTATTTTAGTTTGTTCTTAGATAATGGAGTTGTGAATAAGTAACTAACGTTCACCTCATCCTTGATTCTTTGATAAACCGGTATAACGTTAAATCTCTGCTTTCTACGGTTTTCATTACACTTTTATACATATAATACACACACACACACACACATATATATAGGTACACTGATCTACGCGTGTACCGAAACTTGTTGTTGGCGTGGTTATAAACTTCGATGTCTTTTTAAATATTCACGTTCACTGAATTTCATTATTTTATGAGGTGATGATATAAGACAATACCATGTTGCTATTAGTTCATGTGTAATATGTTTCATTTACTTTTTCAATTACAATAGTGAATATATTTTTATTGTCTTTTATATATGCTCTTTATTTATGTCAGTCTTTTTTCTGCAAGAATTCGTTTTATTTATTTTCAAAGTTACTTATACCGTTGTTCTATACGCAGGTACGCGGATTATTTTATATTTATGATGAAATGACTCGACTCGTTCTTTTTATACGAAATTGAATTAAAAAAGGAATAAAAATTAAATTGTTTTTATTTAAAACTCCGCTGTATTTTAGGAAAAAATTTAATTCTTAATTTCAATGACGTCCGTTAGTTATATTTATACTTATTATATAGACCTATTTGATATTAATAAAAGTATAATAGATCGTTAAGATCGCATATTCAATATATATATATATATATCAAAGAAAATTCCTTAACTTTTCAATTAGCTATTCGAGTAAAATTTTATTTTAAAAAATCTCCTTATACTTTGATATTTAATTCATAGGAAGAAACACTTGTTAGCTCTTATAATACATTTATATCTCTTTAGAATAGTTTCCACTTCGTCGGAATCAAATAATTAAACGTCTTTAATAGAAAATTTAACAAGTTTCTGGAGAGATTGTTAATTGTGCAGGAGATAATTACCTAATACTACCTTTGGAAACGGCTGAACTTGTTAATCTTAATTTTGGAATCACTATGCATAATATATACAAGCAAAACAATTCATTTTCTGCACTTTAAACTTTTTAGAGTAAATTGAAAATTAATTATTCCTCAAGTGGGTACTATAACTTTCCACTCTGATTGCACAATCAACCGTGATTGCCGTTATTTTAAGTACATTATTCTTTAATGCGTTATATACGTGTATTTTTATTATTTATACTCGATTTTACACGCTAGTAAATTAATCTTACATTTATTACGATGCCGCATTTGTTACGCAATGGAATGCAGTACGAGATGTAACGCGCGATTGCACCTCGATTTAACAGAACAGAACGAAGAAATTTGATCTGATAAACAATCGTCGGTATCATCTTCCGTTATGAGGCGTAAAACATTTTATAGCCATTCAATTCAACCGAAAGTTCGCAAGTCAGAAATTAATTTAGTCCTAAACAACCGATAGCTCTTCGAGATAAGCGAATCATACTCTCTTTATACACGCATACATTCACGTGTACACGCAGTATAACGCAAAATGTATATGTACGTATAAAGGGTAAACTGAGTACGCGACGTCGAATTGGCAAAGCACACGCGATGCATTCCTGAGACACGCTTTTAAAAAGTTTCCACGAGACCCATTGAGTATGTGCAACCCCTTGCAATTAATGTTACCATGCATGCAACGCCTTTGTACACGTTTATCGATTGAAAAGTGAAATGGGGCCTTGCACCTATGTTATCCACTGTGTACACACACCCACACACCCACACGAGATTCCGAAATTCCCGGTAACAATCACTTGGGTGTGTATAGCCAGGCTACCCTAAATCGCCAAAACTCGCGATTGAGCTTTTCGCGCGCAAAGAAACCGGCTATCGAAATTTCCGCGCAGCACATGCGAAATAAAGAAGGGGGAAAACGACGTGGGAAACAACGAATGCGGGCGTACACGCTCTTCGGAAAAAGAAATACGCGATACAGTCCGAGGAAACTAACGTGAACGCGAACACTTTTTGTTTCCGAATTTTTCTTCCTTTTTTACTTTTTTTTTTCATTTCACGATTCACTTTCTATGCCATACCGCTGCGTTCGACGTCTCTTTCTTCCTTTTTTTTTACTATACGATGGTACGAAAATTCGATGCAATTTTCACACGCTCTTTTTCCGGCTACGGAAATACGACGTTCAAAATTTACGAGTTAAAATTAAACAATTATTCTATCTTATACTTTGTCTGGTTCATTTAATTTCGCAATTATTCAAGGCTAATTTAATTCAAGTCAATGAGCTTATTATACATTTTTTCGTTAGAGAATAATTTTACGTTATATTATCATTTTAAAAATGCGGATATTATTTTAAACACGAAGATTCTGATATTTTTTGTTTGTAATAATAATAATGAAAATTGGTCAGCTCTTGTATATAGCCTTCGTCGAAAATTTGCCCAATCTGTCTATGTAACTGTATGTCACTGTAACTGCACGTGTAACTGATTTTAACAGCATATTTTAAATTACTGATTGAATTTCCAAGATAATGTAACTCAAGTTATTTTCACACTCATAATTGAAAATTACATGCGCACACGATGTCAGCAAAATCATGTGTGTATAATCTAATTGAAAATTCATATACTTTTTCTTGTACTTTTTAACGTTAAATAAACGTCTTACATATTTTCAGCTTCAATATTTCGAAATCTATTAAAACATCTACAATTTTATTTATAAATTAATAATTATTTCTAATACACCTATTACCTACTTAATTTTATAAAATGTTTACAGTAAGAGTAACACGTTCAATGTGCACACATTTTTCCAATGAAAGTGTACAGCGCAAAATTTCTTGAATCATTAATTAGTATATGTAAAATTAATTCACTAATCATGAAATAATAGGACAAAAGAATTTCACCTTGTACACAAAATTCAGCGCCTTTCACTTACGCGTATATCCCATGAATTCTCGAGACACGCGGACACACACACACACACACATAAACACGGACGCATCACCGATAATATAACGAACCGTTCTGTTAGCTTACCCGAGCAGTTGCAAGGAGAAAGAAGCACTTGAATCGCAGTTCCCACGTGTAGGTTTCGTACACCTTACACAAACACACATATATGTATAAGTTCGGCTCGGGGCAGTCAACGACACGTTAAGACGCCGACGTTGGCTTGGGGTCGGCCGGTGCGTATATACGTCGTCGTGCTCCCTCATGCGTGATTCCGCTCCTTCTTTCCCACCCGTTGAGAGAAACCAAGAAACACCCGTGGACGAGGTGCGACCTTGCCGTGTAAGACGTTTTATTCACGTCGGTATTCCCCTGGTTGCGGTCTTCTGCTCCCGACGTCCAAACCAGAACTATGTCTGTATACCCTTTCCTTTTCTTTCTCTTTTTTTCCTTCTCTTATTTTTATCTTGTTTATATCTGTTTTTCCTTTCTCTCTTATAAAATGAAATCTGGTCATGTAGGTATTATATTCGACGGTACTATACCTTTCTTTTTCTTCTCTTCGTTTCTTTAAGGTGATGATTGTATCAAGGGAAATACCTGTGTCTATATATAAATATTGAGAGGTTGTTGTATTATCGAGTAATTTCAATGTTCCACTTTTCAATAAGTTTTTTCTTATTACTTTTTTTTTTGTTGTGGTATTGTTATTAAAAATGTTTTTTAGTTTATATGTATACATATCATCTGAGAAATAATATTGTGTACTTAAAATAATTTGGAGAAAAGGTATAACGTTATTGAACATCCAATTAACGTATGCATATATATCGTATTGCGTTTAATAATTAATAAATCACACTGTTTTAATCGAATTAACTACCGTTAAAATCCTTTTTTTGGCATTTCCTAACTATTTATTGAAGTAAAATCTAAATTTCGTCGAATTTTAAACCATTTGACTGCTTATAAAAATAAATTAAATTTAAATCTACTACTGATCTATAAAAGTGCTATTCTAAATTGAGAAGCTAAACATATAATAAAATAGCGTTTATTTTTGTAAATACTGGAAATATAACACAAACCAGTTGTAAAATATACGAACGCTATTAAAATTCAGTCGAATATAGAAATTTGGAATCAATTTGAATCAATAGAGGTTATGATGATTCCATGAAATGTTAAGGATATAGGTCAAAAGGTGTTTTACCACAGTCTATTGACGAGTAAATTTTTATACTACCTTGTGAATTTAAAATTTCAGCATAACTTGATAAATAAATACAAGTTTTTTCTTCCATATACGCAATTGAAATTGTAAACTTTTATGTTTTACCGCATATTTATTAATTCAAATAAATAATTCATCTTACAAAAAAATCACATATTGCAAGAATTACATTTTTACAAAAAGGTTTCATTACATTGATTCGAAAACAAATAACACAAGTTTATAACGTATTGAAATATAATTTCCACGTACATATTTTCCACGCAAGAATATTAATACAATGAATGTGTATACTGCTACTTTAACACAATGTTACAGTTATTCTGTTGGAGCAAAAGGCTTCTAAATTTTCATTTATTTACTCAAAAAACTATTTTGAATTCAATCTACAATTTAATTAAAATGGTTTCTCCAGATACTGGTAAGTATATTTTTATCTGTATATATATATATATATATAAAACTCGTCATTCATCAATAAATCGTAAATAATGTTGAGAAAGAAAATAGAAGATTTTAATCTGGATGTACATAGATGGTATCCAGGTATAACTTCGTTAAACAAAAATATACCCCAATCTAATTTTACGATTCACACTTTCGCTTCTGACAATTGCAATATATTCGTCGATTGTCAGTGTGTCCATAACAGTTCGTTGATTAAATTTTCTAATAAATCCGTGCAAACAACGAGTTATATCGTCCAACCGTTGACCCCTTTTGAACCACACGTAAATACGAAATTCAAATTTTCTGCAACGGAATGTATATATATATATATCCATATATCCAGAGAGTGAGGAAAGGTACTGTAGATGCAGGGAGTGGAGGAGGTGAGAAAAGGATGCTAGATAACGCGAAGAGAATGAAGAACGTTGATGCAGCTTATTCAATCGCCATCTTCGCGATCTCTGCGCGAAATCGCGGATCGAGTAGTAGGCGTCGCGTGATCTGGCAGCTGGCCAGTCTCTGACCCTATATATAGATATACAAGTATATGCTGGACGTATACGTATGTGGTGTGGTGCTTACTCGCAATGTTTTGCATAGACCCCACAGCTATACGAGTCCACCGATCTTTCGAGTGTATGAGACGTTGTGTGCTATACCTAAAGGCAGGCGTATTGGAGCGCTTACATCCTCTCGAGGGCAAACTGCCACCAGCCGGCTTCGACGTTTCCCTTCCAGCTATATACTTTTTTTCTTCTCTCCTTTATATATATATATATATACGCACACCTATAACTTTTATACCTGTATACGTAACGAGGAAAACGGTATGTTGCCCCCATATGTACGTATAGATACTTTTTTTATTTACTTAAAAGGTAAGAGTTATATGTTTTCGTTGCAAACTCTGGAATTGATTGAAACGTTACTGGTAATTTCTTGAATGCTTCAAGATACGGTGAAACTGATCTGAGAATTGTACGATAGTATCTATACCCGAAAAATATTATTTTTCATGAGCGAATAGATAACATTTGATATTATCCATCAGCAACTAGCAAGACACGTATTCTTTTTCTTTTCATTTGTGTAAAATAAAACGCACGTGTTAAAGCTGAGACTACATTAGTTTTTACACGTGTACAAACGAAACGCGTGTAATTGAAATCTTAAATTTACGCGAGGATTACATTTAAAATAATGTAAAATGTTAAAATAAAAGAATACTTTATGATATTATATGGAGGTAAAAGAATTGTTACTATACAGAGTTATGGGCACTATAATAAAGTGCTCAATGAACTGTATCTGCTTATACTTTTTTTGCTTTTGTGCGGATGACGGCGAAAGTTGACTCTGGAGAAAAATATACTTGGCTGCGAATGACTGCAAAATACTCTCCGGGGAAAATATATACTTGAATTTTTCCTCTTAACATACAAAATTTGCCAAAAATGTATGCCATATTATAAAACACTGTAAGAAAAGTTACATTTACTTTGGAAAACTAATTTTAAAAAATGTCATTTTCTCTCACTTAATAATTGTGAATCACCTTCACGTTTCGCATTTTAGAGTCCATTAAAATTATAATCAAAGAGCATAGAGCTAATTTATTGAAAGTCATTTCTATAAACAATAGACATGTATAATTATACCTAACTGTTTATATCGTTATACATCTTAATTGTAAGCAATGCTAAAAACCCTGCAGTAAGAAAGAACACGCTTTTTTTTATTCAACTATATGATTCACCCTTTATATTATACAGTAGAGATATATTTATATATGTTGACGACTGTACGATATATTTACTACCTCCGACGATTCTGTAAACAGGAAAAATGAAAGTGGTTCGAAAAGAGTTTGCATAATAGAGCTAGAGAAACGCAGTGACACAAAGCTTAAAAGAGATATTCCTGTGAATTTTTTGAAAAATTGCTTACACGTGACGAATATATAGAACATTTGAATAAAATTCCTAACGTTATCGGAAATGAAAAAGAATACGAGTTCTCGCTCGCGACAATGGGTGAAATTGGCAGAATAAGGCAATATGTTTATAATAAACTAAAAGTAATTCAAGAGCTGAGTACATTATGCCCGAGTGGGAGGTGTGGAAGTATCTCGGGGACGAAAGAATAAAAGGAAGGAGCGCGCACGGTTGTTCAAGTACGCCATTATACCTATACACGTATATACACACCTACATGTATATATCGCGCACACCACATACCTATATAGAGGATAAGAAAATAAGATAAAGGAAGAGAGAGAATTTGCCGATCAGTCGCAATTTGTATATAGGTTCGAGGATCGAGAATTTCGTTCTCGGCAATGCGACTTATTCTCATGGCAGCTCTCGTAGAACGGCGAACCATAAGGCATCGATCAATTCTCTTCGACAGTATACCAGTACCTCGGCTATGGCACAACCGAGAATATAGGTAGTTTATGTAAAATATTTCACGGCCTCATAACGCTTCGGAAGCCAAGTGCCTGCGACAATTCCAATTCCATCGCCCCGAGAATAGCTGCGAGATGTGCGCGTGAGGCGCACGGATTTCAGGAATTTATAAAGGCTCGGGCTCGAGCACGTATTGATATATATATGTATATATATGTGTGTGTGTGTGTGTGTGTGTGTGTGTGTGTGTGTGCGTGTGTGTCGGATATACTTTTAGAATTCATTCGGAGAGGCAATTTTTTTTTTCGTTCAAACAAGCGGAATGTCGGATTTTTATAAACTTGTTCATGATCCTGCATGCCTATTGCTTTTTTTACCTCTTATTTAGTCTAAAGGGTTTTTTATTTAATATAAATATTGGTATGCTGGGAATAAGGATATTGAGAAATTTACCAAAAATACTGAAATGATTCTCGATAGGAGGAGCATACCCTGCTGCGTTCAAGCCCAACTCGGCAACCCCCAATTTTGAATAGATTTCTTGTGAATAGAATAGAACAAAAAGACCAAGTTGTAAAATTTAAGATATTCGAATTTTCCATGTAAATATTCTGCCGCTGTCATCGCTGCAGTATGTAAAATATTTTTGACTTTATTCTATAGATACATGTAATGCCTACATATACGTATAATTTATTAAAATGTTATTGAATTTTTCTTTACATATACATGTATTCAATATTAGTGTTTATCATATAAATTATTAGTGTTTTATAAGAGCAATTTCATAATCCTATTTAGGATTAAGGAGGTGGCATACCCGGTAGGTTACCGACTGAGCAAAAAAAGATAATTATTCTATAGTTATTTAAATAAATCAGCAATTCTATGAAAAATCCGAATACAGAAGCATTAGATAATTAAATAATAAGTCATTCTACAAATTTTCAAGTCAATACAACATAGACACCCTAAAAAATTTCTGCACCGAAAATGTACGATTATTCGTAATTTTTCAGTGCAGAAATTGTTTAGGGTGTCCTTTTTATATTGTCCGCAAATTTTGTAGAATGACTTATTATTTAATTATCTAGTGCTTCTGTATACGGGTTTTGCATAAAATTGCGTATTTTTTTAAATAAATGGCTCGGTCGGTAATCCACTGGGTAAGCCACCTTCTTAAATCAAAATTATAAATTAATAATTTCTCAACAAATCTTTCTAAAAATTTACTTAAACATACAACAAAGTTTAAGAAAATCTACAAAACAATTTGGAAAAACAATATTACGTTTTTATTACTATTTTTCAATTAATGCTTTTAATTGTATTTGATATCAAAGTAAAACATCGTATGTATAGACAAAAATTGGTATGAATGATTTAGTTAAAATTTCAAATTAACAGCTGTAAAGTATTTTTTTCGAATAATAAACGTATATCAATGTTAAATAAATGTTTTATTATGATATTTCATATACGTCAGCTATGCTAATAGGGTTATACTTTTGATTGAAAAACGAGTAAGCATCAAAAAATTTATTAATTAAATATTGTTTTCACGCCTAGTATTTTTTGCAAAAAGAAGTAATGTCTATTTTCGTAAACAAACTATAATACTTATTTCTTCGACAAGATTTCGATACATCCCATCATCTTCGATCTAAGCAATTTCATTAATATATTTACAAAATTATGATAAAGAAAATATTTAATTGGTAAACTATGCGTATTACCTATCGTGCGTATTACACTATATCTTATACATTTACGACATAATATATATATCCATATTTAATACAGTATATATACAGTCTTGTCTATTCCATATCGTGCCTCTTATAAGTCTTCAGTAACTTTACCCTATGCGTAACATAGATGAATACGATTTTTTCATTTCATATTACATATGCTATATGCCTATATATACAAATATATTTATACCGGCTCTGGACAGACTTGCGTTGTTATTTTAAGCGAAGCAAAATGATTTTTACTGATTATTAAATCATTTCATTAAACGATTATCAAATTAACATATGCAAAAATAAATACAGTCGGATCTGGAAGAAATTGATTTTTATGTACATTTATTACATATATCTGATGCGATATATTAAAAGCCACCCTTATAATCGTGTAGTCAAATTATGCACGTAAGTAAATACCTATGATACCTACCTATTTAATTATCTTGATATCCAGCACAGCATAATTTATTTCCAATTTACATATAAAGAAATTTTTTCCATTTTCCGCTTTATTTTCTCTTGTGTACATATATATATATATATAATAAAGGGTGACTACTTTCTGAAACAGCTGCGGCGTTGATGAAATTTTTTTATAATACAGCGAGATATATAAGAGTGACTAATTACAAATATATCAAAAGCATTTTGCACCTTATAACTACATAATAGGTAGTAAATTTATAATAATACATAATTACAATTTTCACTATTTACGTACTAAGTGATTTACTTAGTTGAATAATATTTAACGAGAAGTTTTCATTAAATATTTCGAAAATATCTTTTACCTTCGTAAGCTACCGAGTTGTATGGAACTAAACTAAGGTATTTAGGTTTATTATTTAGTACACGAAAATACTTCCAAGAATTTTATCAAAATTCGTAATCTTAAGATACTATGTATTTCGCCTATGTGTGAAAATACGAAAAAATGGAATTTCCACTTGGTTCAAAGAGAATATGAAGTGAAAGTTAATTAACTTTATTTATGTTATTAAATATTTGCACTTTAATTAAACAAATATTTTTGATGTATATATATGTGCACTTTTATTATTATAAATTGTACTAACAATTAATTCTGATTTTTTTTGTTACAGGTCAGTTACCATTTATATTAACAATGCTTGCTTTACAGTGCGTAAGTAAACTAATTTAATTCAATTACTCTATAGGGTATTGTTTTGGTATTATAAATATCGCGTAATCACCAAATCTATCAATTATTTCAAATACAATTACAAAAAAACATTCCAATTCCCATACATATTCTCCGTAGATGATCCAATAAATTTTTCCGGTTTTAAACTTTTCGTGAGAGAGAAATGAGTATATAGCTTTTTTTTTTACGAAAATAAGATCTATAATCGGAAAATGAACCGTATTTTATTTGTGAGAAAGAGATATTGTATCGATATTAAGTTACAGAACTGAAGCGAAGATATATATTGTCTATACAGGAAGTACGAAAAACAAAATTTGATTTGGTTTAGCCCAGTTTTGACCCATTGCGTCCTCTTACTTCCCTTTTCTCTTTCTCTCTCTCTCTCTGCCTCTCTCGCCTTTCGTCTTTTCCGTAGTATATAGCGGAGAGCGCGTCGTTGAGGAGTAACGGATATTGCGAAGGGAATAAACGCGGGTGGAGGTCCGTGCGCTTATGGGCTGAAGTGTCGTCGACTGGAAATATCTGTGCGAATATACTGTCGAGTAAAATCCCGATGTGCTTACCATGCGGTTCTACTGCTAGAAAAATAAACGATTCCTTTTTTTTCTCAAAGGTGGAACAAACGTTCACTTACAAAAGCGCGTTTTCTTTAACTTCGACACTCGCGAATCCTCTATTCTATATACTTTACCAGTACATTCGTCCATTTAGATATATAATTGTACGCGTGTGTGTGTGTATACCTATCGATACCTTGTGAACATACCGGCATAACTACGCATGTTATATATACTATATAACGCACATCAATATTTGGGAGTACCTGCATAGTTCTACCCAGTAGATGCAATAATATTTCGATAATTCCTCGAACATTTTCAAACTTATATACAGGTGTAACTATCATTAATATTTTTGGTTTTATTTACAGAACGTGTGTGCATACGTATTTTCCTAATTAATTGAATATTATTAGTATTAGCATTTCTCGAACTTATGTATCTGCAATATTAAAGTCAACGTTATTTTACACGATACAAGGCAAATTTGTATAATCGTGTCGTCAGTTGCAAACAATATGCAAACGATATAAAAAGATTCTGTGTAAAATATGAGCTTTCGCGTGAACAGTTAATGAAACGTTAAGTAAATTAACTTGCGAAGGAAGATATGATTTTTTTTTAAAAGGAACCAATTCTTCACTGCAGAAATAGACCATCCTTTTATCGTTTCAGCTTTCGAAACATGCCATTTTCAAAACACGTATGCAGAAAAATGTATTTCGCATGTCGCGCACTCGCTCGCAAAAATATTCTATTCAACGATTCGTTACGCACAATCCGTATATAGATGCACAAGTATATATACATGTATACATGTATATATAGACCTGCGCGGCACATACACTTACACGCATGCACAATCATGGAAGGCAAAGTGAAACAAGTGTAGATATAGGTAGGGAATTCGCGAGCGAGTCAAACAAAGGCATTCCCTCACTTGAGCGCATTTTTTCACTCGGTTATTTCCTCGTTGCGCCGAACCGATGTGTTTATATTTGCCTTCCTCATCAAGAAGCCACATCGTATACACCTTATTTTCCCATGAACGCGTATTTACGTGTACCGCACAATATAATACCCCATTATCTCCGAGCCGAGGCTTTCCCAACCGAGCGACTTTTTGGGAGCGCGAAACTATATACATGTGCGTGTATATGCGTGCAGCGAGCGTGTACTTATACGCCTATGACGCAATCGATGTATAAGCAAAGTTTACTCATAATGCGAGCGAGACCTCCTCTGTCGGCTTTGCTCTCTCGTTTCGTGTGATGGCCGAGCGCCAATATTTCACGAGCGAAAATAGCCAGCTGCGCACGCTCGCTTTTTCGCGCCTTCCTATATACATGTACGCCAATAGGTATATAGATATATATATATATAGATATACGCTCCAGCTGTGCGCTCGGCTCCAACATTATAGTTGGACCTTTTTCGTATTTCGTTCGTCGAAATTGAGTTTTCCTCTCGCATAATAAGATTCGTCTAATCAGGAATAGCCAATTCTTTTACATTATTTTTTACGCTTTTTCTATTTTATATATCGAAACCTTATTTTTTTTTCATTTCATATTTTTCTCATCTTTTTGATAAGAATCTTCGTATTGCATTTAATATTTTTATAGTTTTTATATCGCGCTAATATAATTTAATTTTACTTTTTTTTAGTTATATTTATACTTGAATGTATATTATTTCTTCTTTTAAGGTACTTTAATAATGATCCATTGTAATATTAACGTACTTTTAGCAATGCATTCATGGAGAAAGTTTAACCAAATCTATTTAAAATATGAATGAATATTTATGTTTTATATCGATGTATACGTGCAAATGTATAAATCTATTCAAAAAGTATGGATTGACAAGATTCAATGTTTAATCCCGATGTTTCAAACGACGTGATTTCTTTTTGACTTTAATGATTAACTTGACTGAACATATATTCGAATGTACGTATATATAAAAATAAAAGTAAGGTATAATCATTGGGTACGGTAACGGTTCAGTTTGACCATATCTCCTACTGATCGGAACGCGAATACGAATAACATTAGCATTTTCGAAATGTAGTGAAAAGTGATACCGATGGAAGGGGATGCCGACACGAAAAGTCGCTTCGTGCTCCTTCGTCTCGAGATCATTAAGTAATCGACGATTCACCATCGTCACCGGACCAACACATCCGGATACCCAAAAAAATACACCTGACGTAGACTATCCAGGTTCACAACAAGGCGCGTATAACCCGATCCCGAGAGTAAGGCGAGCTGTCCACATCGTCTCGGTTAGAGCGCCACAGATAAGCGCAATTTATTTCTCAAACTATGTAAAATAACGATGCAGATTGAATTATAATCTTTCCGCGAGTTTTAATATGTTGCAAAGGAATATTTCGGCAATTGGCAATTACTTAATTTTGAATAATTTAGTAAGACCATTAATTGTTGTAAATCATAGACGTAGTTTGAATTTATGTAATAAATTTTTGCATAACACATAAGTATAATCTGTCTACCGACAAATACTTGATGTAATCCTTATGTGTATATTACTTTTTAAAGTATTAAACAGTAAAGTAAAAAAGTAAACATTATTAATCAAAATATAATAATAAATAAAATTTTAATAAAATATATTCGTAAGCTTGAAAAAAAATATTTTCCATATAAGTTTATATTATACAATCTATATACGCACATTTTAGTTCGCGCAAATGTATTTTATATACATTAAAATTTTCATGCTAGTATTCTCTAATGTATATATATATATACTTACTAATTGACACAATATTTCGAAAAAGCAATAAAATTAATTACTCAATTCATCTATAAATATTTTTATTTTTGAATTCTTGTTAATTACATTACGAATATGCAAATTCATAGATATTTCGTGTCTATTTAGTTATATGATCGCCACATCGTTCATCTAATTTGTCGGTTTGAACTATATTCGACCGTTAGAAATGTTGGTCATTTTCTATTAATTATAGTATATATCACTTGATTGATTATAAACTCATTCAACTAAATTAACTGAGCATTTACATTATAAATCTAGAGTGCTTGTTTTAGTAAATTATTAGTAAAATTTAATAATAAATTTACGAAATATCTTAAGGGTAGTTCTCTAACGACTTGCAGTAGTCACCAGTGTAGTGATGATGAAACAAGTATTTTTTAGACTGTTTAGTAAGCTAAAATAAATTCATAAATTATTACTTGTCCTAATGTAAATTTTGTCTAGTACTATGACATAGTTCGCCATGCTGAATAATCGTGCCCTCGATAAAACTAGATAATTTTCTACGGTATGTAAATAATATTTAAAACAATTATCGCGATATCATCGATATAAACGAGCGTAGTAAGAGGTTAGAAATTCATCAATTTTTAGATTATAGATGACAAATATTTTTGAAAAGTCCGACTTAATGAATTGTTTTCTTGTTTGTTTCAAATATCAGAGTGTTATCGTTTTAAGTTTATTTTTAGTTTACTACTCTTCCAAGAAAAAAATTAGTATTATGTCTCTAACAATATGTCTTCTATTAGCTGACATAAAAAAAACATCACTTTTAACAATTTATTCTCTCATATTATTTCGATGAAGAAAAATTTTAATAAATAGATCACGTTTTAAACAATATTATAGAATGTTTTTATGTAAACCTGTCTCAACATTCCGAATATTGAGAAACTTCCTTAATTTATTTTATATTGAAGAGTTTAGTTTGAAATACGATTATATATTATACTAATACATTCAAATTTGAAACGATTATCAAAATACAATTTTTATCAACATATAGAAAATACATCAGTCATGTATATTTATATTTATATATATTTTATTGTAGAGTTAAATCATTTCGAACAAGAGGGATCATAAAGTAAATGTGTATAGATCTGAGTGTAGCTATTCGATCACAAAATCTCTTTCATCACGACGTTGTTAATGTTCTTCCAACAAAATCATCCGATATTAAACACGGTTGAGCTTAAATGCCTTCTATACTCCATCGATGCTGCTGCTACTTCGGCTCACCCATTGTTTGCTTTCCATAACGCGGCGGTGCCACATGATTTGATGGATAACAGAGCGATCGCGGTTTCGATAAGCCATCGCTTGATTCGCGAGAGGAAGAGTTGTGGATCCGTAAAAAAAAGTCGATTCGGCATTTATTTTTACGTTAAATGCATGTACAGGCGGTACGCGTGAAAATAAATCGTGTTATCGATCAATGCGTTCGACGTTTATTCGTAGTTGTTCGAAAATATACTGTCAATGCATTAAAGTGCAGTTGGCATTTTTTTTTCTTCATTTTTCTCGTTTGCCAACTAATTTTTTAACTTATTTTTCCTTTTTGAAAAGTGTGCGATTAATAGTTTTGGATTATTAGCGGTATAATTTCAAACGTATATAATGTTTTGCTTCGGTTTATACGTAATTAAATAAATTTTAATTTATTAAGTGTAAATTTGAGCGATTAATTAATATATAAATTATAAATTATTAAAGCGTAAGAGGAAAGGTCCTGGTAATGGTCGAAATGAGCCTATAATTTATTATTCTTCGCAAAGTTTCTCTCGTGAACCGCATCAGAGTCATAAATAAATCACGAATTATAGTCCCTTTCAAATTTTCCGGGTCGCGCGTGATTCGTGGGGTGGAAGTTAATCTCCTTTAGGAAAGACGAGGAATAGGAGGACGACGAAGACGTCGACGACGAGCGAAAATCCCTTAAAGAAAGGTGCACGCATCGCCAACAATATATATACGCAACGATAGTTCTCCTCGTTGAGGGAAAACGTACAAAATATATTCCCTTATATACTTTGAATAAATAAAATCCTCTCTCAATTTTCTCCCTAGGTTTATCTTTAATCGGTTTTCGACGGTTCTCGAACTATATCTACCGATTAGATGGTTAATCCTGATTATCTTGGCTTCCGATGTATATATGAAACCTATCTCGACACTTGGATGGTCTTCGTGTCCCGCGTATCCAAGCATAAACGCGTAGTTGTATTCGCGTGCGTATATAGTAAGGTGAATCAGTCTATGTATATACGTTACACCTGGTAATCCCGATAGGGCAGGTCACGGGGGTACCGCGTGATTGAGTAATAGCCGGATAATATTCTTCGATGCCTCCATTGTAACGCATGTTCGGGATTGCGTGCTTCATATTTGTATACCAAAATGAGATTATAAACCGGGATTTCGTATATATATATATATATACATATATTTACGTATAAAATCGAGCTAATTACCTAAATATATTAAGTTTATTTTTGGGATACCCCTCTTCGGCTTAAAGGATTTGGACGGTCGTAATTCAATAGCTTCATGATTTTTGGTTAATTTTTCTTCTTTTTTTTTGTTCACATATTTACCTTTTTCCGACATTCACCCATCTCGTTAAGACTAGAGTAAATTTTTTACGGGGCTCTAATGGCTATCGCGTGATAGAGAAGCCGCGCTTGAATAATTACCCATTCACGAAAACAAAATCGAGCGAAGCTTTGCATGCGCGCATTTGATCGTGAGGATTTTAGCTTTAATCCAATTAGAAAACAAGCTGAAGCAAGAAATAAAGGAAGAGAAAGAAAAGGTTAATGTCTCATGACTGATGCTCTTGTTAAAAAATTATTCGGTTCACAGTCCAACTAAATTATGTAATGGACTCCGAATGTATTCTACTTTTCTTTTAAATTTAATTCCATTTTCAACGATCGAATTTTTAATTTATAAGCTTCCTATATCTTTTCTCTCGAGTGTGTTATGTAAATCAATGATTATATACCTACATATGGATATAATAATCAATTAAACATAGTAAATCAAAAATTTTGTTTATGTTAATTAATAATTTTATAATCATCATTATTGATTTTCCTATTCTCTTATTATTTAAATTGGTAAAAATTATATTATCTCAACGATAAAATAGTTTGGTGTTCTTCTATTTAGAAGTAAAATATTGCTATACATTTGAGGATCCTAGTGACCTATACAGAAAGTAGACGTTATACTTGAAACTTCCCGCTATGTAAATTGAATATGGTTCATTATAATTACATTTTAAAAACGCAAAGCTTTTAGTGCTTACGTTTCTAAGGTTATATATATGTATAATGTCTAATATAAATATCTATAATTATTTAACGCTAATGAAAAACAAATTTATCTTTTGTAGATATATATATCTGTGATCTGAAATAAAAAGGTTGTAAGTTACGTTTTAGTGATTTTCAGATATTAATACTACTATCATACAGTAGCAATGATAAATCGTATAATTTCTAAAAATAATATTAATATGCACTAGCAGATATTTTATTTAAAGATCGAATGTATATTAGAAACTTATAAATTAGCGATAATGGTATCCTGTTTCAGAGGTCACACGTCGTCAATGTATAGCTTATGATCTTTTTCAAGCACATATCTGAATATTACTAATTACAATCACATTCGTTATACTAATATTAATTTAAAGTTTTTTGGATTTGTGACCTTTGTACTACTAAATAGACATTAGATCTTACATATACATATAATATTTTCTTAACAAACACGTGCCTTGGCGGTTTAACTCACTGAAGTAAATGAAATGAAAGCATGGGACCATTTTCTTGCAGGTATAAGCAAATGTATAGTAGTTTTTGAATAATCACTAAAAATAAAATAATATTTTTCGACCAGAAGAATTATGTGTTTAAATATTGATATACAACTCTCTACTCGCTCGTGTAATTATAAATTTGATTATTTATATGATAAAACATTTATGAGCTTCTAATAATTTAGTTATAATAGATGGGTAGCATACGCTTACAAATGTCATGAATATCATACAAACTATTAAAATAATCTATTTATGTAAATTTTAATGTCAAAATATTTTCAAATTATTAGTTTCGTATAATTGATAGATTGAATGGAAGATGTATATTTGGTTAATATGCAGTCGCATAGATTAAAATTTGTTGCTACTAAAAGCGATAATTTCAGAGATTGAATATTATATATACAAATCAGATTTTATTATTTTCAATTAACGTTCACGGTCATAATTGTAAATAAGACGAGTACAATATTTCATTATGAAAGCAACGAAAGAAATCGGGATGTATATATGTATGTAGACAATTAATTGTTGTAAGCATGTTGATAAACGTGTACAAATGGTAACATAATGCAGTGAAAGGAACGATAAATCGTGCTAATCTCATTTCTTCCATAAAACCCTCCAAAATCCACCGGTACATAGAGGAGGAGAAAAAAAAATAGCATACACACACACACACATCTCGACATATCCACGAAATTCAATCCGCGTAAGAACGGTAAATGGGAAGTTGGGAGAAGCATAATCTCACCGTTCCTCTTCATCCTCCATATAAAATCGATCAGGCGTTTATGAGGTCGAAAAAGTGAGCATTGCTCGAACGGGTATAATCGCGGGCAGAGGATAAAAGCCCGCGAGGCCTGTGAAATATTAATATTTTCAGAGGTCACAGAGAAAAGGGCGAGAGGTACGATACCCATAGTGCGGTTCTCTACACACGTAGAGGCCATCTCTAACAATACTACTGGATCTGCGTCTCCATACACCGAGAGACACCCACACGCTAACGTTCAAACTCACACAAAGTCGTTGCGAACAAGCGTATAAAAAATTAATGGCAACCGGGCGGGCTCTACTCGGCGTATAAAACCCGTAAAAGTGATACACTGCCAGAAGCCAATAAATTGTCTCGATTACCGCTTTCAAATGGGTTAATATCGCGGCGGCGGCGGCGGCGCGAACCTTTTTCCGGGCAACTGTGCACCACCGGTAGCGCTGCGATTTTTGGAACTGAGGGCGAAAGAGAGGATCCGTAGGCTATACTAACCTATACGCGTCCGTGAGCTATATAAATCTGTTTGGTCGAGGACGATAAATGCCAAAGCTAAGCCGAGAAACGACATTTTAAAATGAGATAATGTCGATATTAAATGCTTCGTCGTTCTCTTTGTTCGTTTGCGAATAATCATTTACTTTGTTTCCTCGTTTCCTTCGCTTCTTCTTGCGATCGTAAAGTGTAGTAACTGTGAAATAGATTATATTTTACATTGATTGATTGGCAGAACGAGTAAAATTGTATAGTAACGAGGATATTCTTACGCATATTATATTTTTGAAACATTTTGTTTCTTAAATCTATCTTAAAATGCATATTTGCAAAATAAGCTTAGAGGTAACGGAAAAAATGTCCTACGCTAAAAAAAAAGGCTATTATTTTCATTTTACCTGGATTTTGGCGAGTAATACCGTAAATTTTGCAAGAAAACATCAACAAATTTTGAGGTCGACGCTGTAAAAACTAATCAAGGAATTACGTGGCAGTCATAAAAAGAGTCCCTAATCAAGTTTAATGTAATGTTATTTATGTCTATCACCGAAGTATCCCCAAATACTATAGTATCTTCTTTCTATGTATACATACATAAAGTAATTACGCACTTTATGAAAAATGTTGTATGTAAATAGTCTTAAGGTTGGCACTACAATAACTTGAAACATTAACATTTTACCTAGATTTATTAAATTTTCTCAAATATATACTTTATATTTTGAAACAGTTTTTCCATCTGAGGTCCTATTTCATTTACAACTTCGTACTAAATGAATTACTTCTTCTTTTAGGAAGATCATGGGAGTAAGATAAAATGTCTATTATTCAAGAAAAAGTTTTTCAGTAATAGTACTTGCTTTATATGTATATATACCTATACATAATTTCTCATATTAATTGAAAGTTTTTAATTGTTTAATTTTATTTTTTCATTAAACATTTGCAAAAGAAGTAATTTGAAAAAGTTAATTGAAAGTAAATAAGAACGTAAAAGATGGATGAAGTTAATGAAGTTGAGGTGCACAGTTTCTACTTTGATTTGATAAAAAGTATTTTGTCATTTCACGTATAAATGTTAATTAAAAATGAAATAAACTATAAATAAACATTTGTATACGTATTTTTATAAATTGAATTGAATTTTAGTTTATTTTCTAATCCACGTGAACCTATATATGCAAATGTGATTGACAAACATTGTACCGTATAAATTTTCATAATTCGATTAAAAAAAAAAGATGAATGAGAAAAGTTTGAAACAATGCTAGCATTGTTACGACAAAAAAATACTTTAAAATTTAAAAAATTGCCTTTCATAAAGAAACATTTTTGTGAAATTTTTTTATAGTATATAACAATAGAAAGATGTCTAGGTCCTTCTGTAACTTACTTTTTATTCAGTCTCCTTTTCTTTTGTAGAGACCACATATAGGTACAGTTGTATATAAAAATATTATATCCCGTGGGTACTGTGCAAAAAAAAATGAAAGAAAAAAAAATGATGTTTCATTCATTAGCTTTTAGTAGAGCCAGAGTATCTACGGGTTTTCATTAAAGTCACATTTATCATTCATCTCATTATCCATAATTCCAACGATTCAAAGAAATTTTTCATGTGTGCCGTACCTCCGCCCGACAGTTTCTTAACACTCGCAAACTCCCTCAAGTAAAGGACAAAAAGCTTACTCGTTCAGGTCATTTCGCGTAAGCGTCTAGGCTGGTTGTGTCGCTACTCCTTTTACACACACACACACACACACACATATGTGTATATATATATATATTTATATGTGTGTATACATAGGTGTGTGTACACAGACCGTCCGTGGAGATTGAGCGTGGTAATTTGTCGGGAGCGCTCGATATGTGACCGCTCGGGTTAGCTCGACGGGAGCTTTTTAAAAGGGACGGAGCATTCTTTCTTGAAAAATGTTGTGGTTCCGTGTGCGCGAGATCACGTCACCCGAACGAGGGCGATAAGCTTTAAGCCTCTGCGGTGGACGCCACACCGATCCTCCCTATTATTTATTTCGTCCTTTCTCTCTAGTTTCGTCGTCTTTTCTTTTATTTTTACTTTCTGAGCTACACCGATCACTTTGCCGTTGAGAAATTTGACGAGACTTTTATCTTTCCACTAAAATTTGTGTAACATGTTTCTACATACATATACCAGAATCTCGCGATACCAAATATTTTACAACAACGGTAGAGTTTCAAGTAATTTGAGGAAAGAAGATTTGATATGTATAATAGATTGACTTGCTTAATGGAAACACTTATTTGTTCGACTGAACCTGTAGGATGTAAAGAACCTTAAGTATTAAGGGGGTTCCAAAGTCAATTTTTATCCTCCCTACCTTATCGACTGAGTAAATCAAATAATCGATTATAATTAGATAATTATATTATTTTACGGAGAAATAAGAGTTCATTGCCCTTCGTATATGGATTATTTAAGTGTGTGCAAAATTTGGGACAGCAAAATTATCACGTTTTTGTTTAAACCCTTACCAAAAATTTTGAGTATGCTGCGCCCGTCTTACATTTTTGGTAAGGGATTAAATACAAACGAAATAATATTTTAGTCTCAAACTTTGTACATAGTTAACTTATTCATATACGAAGGGAAGTGTACTCATAAATATATTCAGTACATTAAAAAAAATAGTAGACTTTGATACCGCAACAGTAACAAAATAAAATCTTACGCCATAAATTACCGTTCGGTGGCGCTAGCGGTAGAAAGATACGAAGGTTACGCGAGCGCAGCAGCCGCCATCTTAGACTGTCGGCTGCATGGCAAACAGTCAACTTTTTTCAAAGTTGTCGATTGGACGTGCAAACATATTGATATGCACACACAGGGATCATGAAACAAAACTTTTATGTTTATAGGTTAAACATTTAAGCAAGTTAAATAACAGGCTCATTTTAGTACGCAGGAATAACCAAAATACTGAATGTCTATTATTAGTTGGAGAGTGGGGACTTCGTGGTGCGTGCGCTCCGTCGATCGTCTGCGTACACGCACCACGAAGTCATTTTTACCGCTCGATTCAACTCGTTTGATTATTATAAAAAAATCTTTCAGTATTCAATGACGTTTTATTTTCAGATTACGTTAAATATTAAAGTAAATTAATTAACAGGCGCATTTTAGTACGAAGAGAATAACCAGAATACTGAATGTCTATTATTAGTTGGAGAGTGGGGACTTCGTGGTGCGTGCGCTCCGTCGATCGCCTGCTTACACGCACCACGAAGACATTTTACACTCGATTCAACCCGTTTGATTATTTATAAAAAAATCTTTCGGTATTCAATGACGCTTTTATTTTCAGATTATTGCGTTAAATATTAAAGTAAATTAATTACCAGGCTTCATTTTAGTACGCAGGAATAACCAAATACTGAATGTCTATTATTAGTTGGGCTGAGTGGGACTTCGTGGTGCGTGCGCTCCCGTCGATCGCCTGCGTACACGCACCACACAGTCATTTTACACTCGATTCAACCCTTTTACCATTCGCGATTCAACCCGTTTATTTCAACCTGTTTGATTATTATAAAAAAAATCTTTCGGTATTCAATGTCGTCTTATTACTCTGAATAAGTTAAACATTTAAGTAAATTAATTAACAGGCGCATTTTAGTACACAGGAATAACCAAAATACTGAATGTCTATTATTAGTTGGAGAGTGGGGACTTCGTGGTGCGTGCGCTCCGTCGATCGCCTGCGTACACGCACCACGAAGTCATTTTACCACTCGATTCAACCCGTTTGATTATTATAAAAAAAATCTTTCGGTATTCAATGACGTTTTATTTTCAGATTACGTTAAATATTAAAGTAAATTAATTAACAGGCGCATTTTAGTACGCAGGAATAACTAAAATACTGAAAGTCTATTATTAGTTGGAGAGTGGGGACTTCGTGGTGCGTGCGCTCCGTCGATCGCCTGCGTACACGCACCACGAAGTCATTTTACCACTCGATTCAACCCGTTTGATTATTATAAAAAAATCTTTCAGTATTCAATGTCGTCTTATTTCTAGATTACGTTAAATATTAAAGTAAATAATTAACAGGCGCATTTTAGTACGCAGGAATAACTAAAATACTGAATGTCTATTATTAGTTGGAGAGTGGGGACTTCGTGGTGCGTGCGCTCCGTCGATCGCCTGCGTACACGCACCACGAAGTCATTTTACCGCTCGATTCAACCCTGTTTGATTATTATAAAAAAAATCTTTCGGTATTCAATGTCGTCTTATTACTCTGAATAAGTTAAACATTTAAGTAAATTAATTAACAGGCGCATTTTAGTACACAGGAATAACCAAAATACTGAATGTCTATTATTAGTTGGAGAGTGGGGACTTCGTGGTGCGTGCGCTCCGTCGATCGCCTGCGTACACGCACCACGAAGTCATTTTACCACTCGATTCAACCCGTTTGATTATTATAAAAAAAATCTTTCGGTATTCAATGACGTGTTATTTTCAGATTACGTTAAATATTAAAGTAAATTAATTAACAGGCGCATTTTAGTACGCAGGAATAACTAAAATACTGAAAGTCTATTATTAGTTGGAGAGTGGGGACTTCGTGGTGCGTGCGCTCCGTCGATCGCCTGCGTACACGCACCACGAAGTCATTTTACCACTCGATTCAACCCGTTTGATTATTATAAAAAATCTTTCAGTATTCAATGTCGTCTTATTACTCTGAATAAGTTAAACATTTAAGTAAAATAATTAACAGGCGCATTTTAGTACGAAGAGAATAACCAGAATACTGAATGTCTATATTAGTTGGAGAGTGGGGACTTCGTGGTGCGTGCGCTCCGTCGATCGCCTGTGTACACGCACCACGAAGTCATTTTTACCGCTCGATTCAACCCGTTTGATTATTATAAAAAAAATCTTTCGGTATTCAATGACGTTATTTTCAGATTACGTTAAATATTAAAGTAAATTAATTAACAGGCGCATTTTAGTACACAGGAATAACCAAAATACTGAATGTCTATTATTAGTTGGAGAGTGGGGACTTCGTGGTGCGTGCGCTCCGTCGATCGCCTGCGTACACGCACCACGAAGTCATTTTTACCACTCGATTCAACCCGTTTGATTATTATAAAAAAATCTTTCGGTATTCAATGTCGTCATATTATTCTGAATAAGTTAAACATTCAAGTAAAATAATTAACAGGCGCACTCGAGTACGCAGGAATAACCAGAATACTGAATGTCTATTATTAGTTGGAGAGTGGGGACTTCGTGGTGCGTGCGCTCCGTCGATCGCCTGTGTACACGCACCACGAAGTCATTTTTACCGCTCGATTCAATCCGTTTGATTATTATAAAAAAATCTTTCAGTATTCAATGACGTGTTATTATTCAGATTACGTTAAATATTAAGTAAATTAATTAACAGGCGCATTTTAGTACGACAGGAATAACCAAAATACTGAATGTCTATTATTAGTTGGAGAGTGGGGACTTCGTGGTGCGTGCACTCCGTCGATCGCCTGCGTACACGCACCACGAAGTCATTTTTACCGCTCGATTCAACCCGTTTGATTATTATAAAAAAATCTTTCAGTATTCAATGTCGTCTTATTATTCTGAATAAGTTAAACATTAAGTAAATTAATTAACAGGCGCATTTTAGTACGCAGGAATAACCAAAATACTGAATGTCTATTATTAGTTGGAGAGTGGGGACTTCGTGGTGCGTGCGCTCCGTCGATCGCCTGCGTACACGCACCACGAAGTCATTTTTACCGCTCGATTCAACCCGTTTGATTATTATAAAAAAAATCTTTCGGTATTCAATGACGTGTTATTTTCAGATTACGTTAAATATTAAAGTAAATTAATTAACAGGCGCATTTTAGTACACAGGAATAACCAAAATACTGAATGTCTATTATTAGTTGGAGAGTGGGGACTTCGTGGTGCGTGCACTCCGTCGATCGCCTGCGTACACGCACCACGAAGTCATTTTTACCGCTCGATTCAACCCGTTTGATTATTATAAAAAAATCTTTCAGTATTCAATGTCGTCTTATTATTCTGAATAAGTTAAACATTTAAGTAAATTAATTAACAGGCGCATTTTAGTACGCAGGAATAACCAAAATACTGAATGTCTATTATTAGTTGGAGAGTGGGGACTTCGTGGTGCGTGCGCTCCGTCGATCGCCTGCGTACACGCACCACGAAGTCATTTTACCGCTCGATTCAACCCGTTTGATTATTATAAAAAAAATCTTTCGGTATTCAATGACGTGTTATTTTCAGATTATGTTAAATATTAAAGTAAATTAATTAACAGGCGCATTTTAGTACGCAGGAATAACCAAAATACTGAATGTCTATTATTAGTTGGAGAGTGGGGACTTCGTGGTGCGTGCGCTCCGTCGATCGCCTGCGTACACGCACCACGAAGTCATTTTTACCGCTCGATTCAACCCGTTTGATTATTATAAAAAAATCTTTCAGTATTCAATGTCGTCTTATTATTCTGAATAAGTTAAACATTTAAGTAAATTAATTAACAGGCGCATTTTAGTACGCAGGAATAACCAAAATACTGAATGTCTATTATTAGTTGGAGAGTGGGGACTTCGTGGTGCGTGCGCCCCGTCGATCGCCTGCGTACACGCACCACGAAGTCATTTTTACCGCTCGATTCAACCCGTTTGATTATTATAAAAAAATCTTTCAGTATTCAATGTCGTCTTATTATTCTGAATAAGTTAAACATTTAAGTAAATTAATTAACAGGCGCATTTTAGTACGCAGGAATAACCAAAATACTGAATGTCTATTATTAGTTGGAGAGTGGGGACTTCGTGGTGCGTGCGCTCCGTCGATCGCCTGCGTACACGCACCACGAAGTCATTTTACCACTCGATTCAACCCGTTTGATTATTATAAAAAAATCTTTCAGTATTCAATGTCGTCTTATTATTCTGAATAAGTTAAACATTTAAGTAAATTAAGGGGGTTCCATACTCAATTTTTGATGATTAATTAATAAAAAAGTAGAACAGTATGTGAAAAAATAAGAGAAGAGGCGCCTTCGTTTATTGACAATCTAACTGTGTGCTGAATTTTAGATTTAAATATTATTGCGTTTTTGAGAAAAGTCTTACCAAAAATATCAAATCTTTTTACCTCGTTGAGGTTAGGTTCACATTTTTGGTAAGACTTTTCTCAAAAACGCAATATAATTTTAATCTGTAATTCAGCACACTGTTATAGATTATTAATAAACGAAGGCGCCTCTTCTCTTATTTTTTCACATACTGTTTTATTTACACCTTTATTACTAATAATCACGATTGCCGATAAGGTAGGGAGGATAAATATTGACTATGGCACCCCGTTAATTAACAGGCGCATTTTAGTACGCAGGAATAACCAAAATACTGAATGTCTATTATTAGTTGGAGAGTGGGGACTTCGTGGTGCGTGCGCTCCGTCGATCGCCTGCGTACACGCACCACGAAGTCATTTTACCACTCGATTCAACCCGTTCGATTATTATAAAAAAATCTTTCAGTATTCAATGTCGTCTTATTACTCTGAATAAGTTAAACATTTAAGTAAAATAATTAACAGGCGCATTTTAGTACGAAGAGAATAACCAGAATACTGAATGTCTATTATTAGTTGGAGAGTGGGGACTTCGTGGTGCGTGCGCTCCGTCGATCGCCTGCGTACACGCACCACGAAGTCATTTTACCACTCGATTCAACCCGTTTGATTATTATAAAAAAATCTTTCAGTATTCAATGTCGTCTTATTATTCTGAATAAGTTAAACATTCAAGTAAATTAATTAACAGGCGCATTTTAGTTCGAAGAGAATAACCAGAATACTGAATGTCTATTATTAGTTGGAGAGTGGGGACTTCGTGGTGCGTGCGCTCCGTCGATCGCCTGCGTACACGCACCACGAAGTCATTTTACCACTCGATTCAACCCGTTTGATTATTATAAAAAAATCTTTCAGTATTCAATGTCGTCTTATTATTCTGAATAAGTTAAACATTTAAGTAAATTAATTAACAGGCGCATTTTAGTACGCAGGAATAACCAAAATACTGAATGTCTATTATTAGTTGGAGAGTGGGGACTTCGTGGTGCGTGCGCCCCGTCGATCGCCTGCGTACACGCACCACGAAGTCATTTTTACCGCTCGATTCAACCCGTTTGATTATTATAAAAAAAATCTTTCGGTATTCAATGTCGTCTTATTATTCTGAATAAGTTAAACATTCAAGTAAATTAATTAACAGGCGCATTTTAGTACGAAGAGAATAACCAGAATACTGAATGTCTATTATTAGTTGGAGAGTGGGGACTTCGTGGTGCGTGCGCTCCGTCGATCGCCTGCGTACACGCACCACGAAGTCATTTTACCACTCGATTCAACCCGTTTGATTATTATAAAAAAATCTTTCAGTATTCAATGTCGTCTTATTACTCTGAATAAGTTAAACATTTAAGTAAATTAATTAACAGGCGCATTTTAGTACGCAGAGAATAACCAAAATACTGAATGTCTATTATTAGTTGGAGAGTGGGGACTTCGTGGTGCGTGCGCTCCGTCGATCGCCTGCGTACACGCACCACGAAGTCATTTTTACCGCTCGATTCAACCCGTTTGATTATTATAAAAAAATCTTTCGGTATTCAATGTCGTCTTATTATTCTGAATAAGTTAAACATTCAAGTAAATAATTAACAGGCGCATTTTAGTACGCAGAGAATAACCAGAATACTGAATGTCTATTATTAGTTGGAGAGTGGGGACTTCGTGGTGCGTGCGCTCCGTCGATCGCCTGCGTACACGCACCACGAAGTCATTTTACCACTCGATTCAACCCGTTTGATTATTATAAAAAAATCTTTCAGTATTCAATGTCGTCTTATTACTCTGAATAAGTTAAACATTTAAGTAAAATAATTAACAGGCGCATTTTAGTACGAAGAGAATAACCAGAATACTGAATGTCTATTATTAGTTGGAGAGTGGGGACTTCGTGGTGCGTGCGCTCCGTCGATCGCCTGCGTACACGCACCACGAAGTCATTTTACCACTCGATTCAACCCGTTTGATTATTATAAAAAAAATCTTTCGGTATTCAATGTCGTCATATTATTCTGAATAAGTTAAACATTCAAGTAAAATAATTAACAGGCGCACTCGAGTACGCAGGAATAACCAGAATACTGAATGTCTATTATTAGTTGGAGAGTGGGGACTTCGTGGTACGTGCGCTCCGTCGATCGCCTGTGTACACGCACCACGAAGTCATTTTTACCGCTCGATTCAACCAGTTTGATTATTATAAAAAAATCTTTCAGTATTCAATGCCGTCTTATTATTTTGAATAAGTTAAACATTTAAGTAAATTAATTAACAGGCGCATTTGAGTACGTAGGAGTAACCAGAATACTGAATGTCTATTATTATTTGGATTGTGGGGACTTCGTGGTGCGTGCGCTCCGTCGATCGTCTGCGTACACGCACCACGAAGTCATTTTTACCGCTCGATTCAACCCGTTTGATTATTATAAAAAAATCTTTCGGTATTCAATGTCGTCATATTATTCTGAATAAGTTAAACATTCAAGTAAAATAATTAACAGGCGCATTTTAGTACGAAGAGAATAACCAGAATACTGTATGTCTATTATTAGTTGGAGAGTGGGGACTTCGTGGTGCGTGCGCTCCGTCGATCGCCTGCGTACACGCACCACGAAGTCATTTTTACCGCTCGATTCAACCCGTTTGATTATTATAAAAAAAATCTTTCGGTATTCAATGACGTTTTATTTTCAGATTACGTTAATTATTAAAGTAAATTAATTAACAGGCGCATTTTAGTACGAAGAGAATAACCAGAATACTGAATGTCTATTATTAGATGGAGAGTGGGGACTTCGTGGTGCGTGCGCTCCGTCGATCGCCTGCGTACACGCACCACGAACTCGCATTTGTTGCTCAATTCGCGTGTGTCACGTCAATCTAGAAAAATTAAAAATATTGCTGCTACGTTTATAAGATTTGAAATAAACAAATTTTTCCGTTATAAACTAACAATATATATAATGATAAAACGTTTGTTAACGAAGTTCACGAGTGTCTCATCTCGGTCGTGATCCGACCCGTCTAGTCCGTGCGCGCATGAGCATTGCGTTGGAATCGACATGATGCGCGCGTACGTCGTACGCCCGTGCGGTCATCTATCGATATACGCGTACATTCGCGCTTCTTGCCGATCTGTCAACGAGTTCTACATTGTATTGCTGATGACATAGTGCTTTTTATTCAACACCGGCTCCCTATATGATTAAAGTGGAGTTGTGGATTTTGTTTAGAGGTAAGTTGTTTAGCCGTAGAGGAACTTTGTTATTTATATAGTTATATTACAAGCGAAAAGGTTGGTGTTCCCCTAACCTCTCAATTGATATCAGAAGGCAATTGTATACCTTTTTATGCATCCTTTCTTCCTGTTTCCCAGTATACCATTATTTAGTAGTTTGCTTTGTCTAATTTTTTAATATATTCTCAGAAAACCGTGCACTGGGCGTCAACAATCATCGGAGCCAATCTGTATACGTGTTGCTGTTCCTCAGACTTGGACGTGGTGCGACGGGCTGATTCTTCATTGTATTGCTTTTTCTTCAATACCGGCTTGCTATAGGATTAACGTGTAGTTCCGGGTTTAATTTACAGGTAAGTTGCTTATCCGTAGGAGCACTTCATTATTTATATAGTTATATTACAAAGGAGAAGGTTGGTGTTCCTCTAACCTCTCAATTGATATTAACAGGCCCTTTTATACCTTTTTATGCGTCCTTTCTTCCTGTTTCCCATTATACCATTATTTAATAGTTTGCTTTGTCTGATTTTTTAATATTCACAGAAAATCCTGCACTGGGCGTCAACAATCATCGGAGCCTAATTAATACCAGTTTTAATAGATTTTGTCCTGATTTTTTTAATATATTTCACAGAAAATCCTGCACTGGGCGTCAACAATCATCGGAGCCTATCTGAGTACGTGTTTGCTGTTCCTCAGGACGTTGGGACGTGGTTGCAAACGGGGCGGATTCCTTTCATTGTGTTGCTTTTTCTTCAATACCGGCTCGCTATGGATTTAACGTGTAGTTCCGGGTTTTATTTACAGGAAGTTGCTTATCCGTAGGAGCACTTCGTTATTTATATAGTTATATTACAGAGGAGAAGGTTGGTGTTCCCCTAACCTCTCAATTGATATCAACAGGCCATTGTATACCTTTTTATGCGTCCTTTCTTCCTGTTTCCCATTATACCATTATTTAGTAGTTTGCTTTGTCTGATTTTTTAATATATTCACAGAAACTCCTGCACTGGGCGTCAACAATCATCGGAGCCTATCTGAGTACGTGTTGCTGTTCCGTCAACAATCATCGGAGCCAATCTGAGTATGTGCTGTTATTCCTAAGACTTGGACGCGGTGCAGCTCCTAGAAGATATACTACCCTTCAGCTACTGAGTGAGCTAATGATGGTGCTCATCCTGGTTCCTTGGGCTCGTTCCTAGTCAAAGAGTCTAATCATATGTGCTTTTTTCAATACTAGGAACGCTTGAATGCTGGATTCTCGAAGTGGTCGTAATTATTATATTTAATTTTAGTTATTAAAAAATTGAACAATTCATTAAACCTGTTGTCAACTCCATAGTGAGTAAAAGTGTCAATTATTTGTAACTATGCAAGTGCAGAACTGTAAGCATAATTGCCCACTCTATAATGAGTAATCAATCCTGAATTTATGGGATTAAGGCATTAAAAATATTTCAGTACGTAACTGAATTTATAAAAAAGTTTTATGATTATAAAAAAAATGATGAAAAGAAAAATGTTTTAAATGATGTAATTATAAATAGCAGTACACAATTATTATTTATAAATATCTTACACGCTATTAAAAAACATTTATTGGATTAAGATATTCTATAATTTGAGTTATAGAATAGGATTTTTCACGCAAGCCCATTGATGGCTAATAACTGTTCGTAGTTATTATATTTAATTTTAGTTATTAAAAAATTGAGCAATTTATTAAAATTGTTGTCACTCCATAGTGAGTAAAAGTATCAATTGCTTGTAATTGTGCAAGTGCAGAACTGTAAGCATAATTGCCCACTCTATAATGAGTAATCAATCCTGAATTTATCGGATTAAGGCATTAAAAATATTTCAGTACGTAACTGAATTTATAAAAAAGTTTTATGATTATAAAAAAAATGATGAAAAGGAAAATGTTTCAAATGATTTAATTATGAATAGCAGTACACAATTATTATTTATAAATATCTTACACGTTATAAAAAAACATTTATTGGATTAAGATATTCTATAATTTGAGTGATAGAATAGGATTTTTCACGCAAGCCCAGTGATGGCTAATAACTGTTCATAGTTATTATATTTAATTTAAGTTATTAAAAAATTGAACAGTTTATTAAAATTGTTGTCGCTCCATAGTGAGTAAGCCTAATTGCCCACTCTATAATGAGTAATCAATCCTAAATTTATGGGATTAAGGCATTAAAAAAGGTTTATGATTATAAAAAAAATGATGAAAAGAAAAATGTTTTAAATGATTTAATTATAAATAGCAGTATACAATTATTATTTATAAATATCTTACACGCTATTAAAAAACATTTATTGGATTAAGATATTCTATAATTTGAGTTCGTAATTATTATATTTAATTTTAGTTATTAAAAAATTGAACAATTCATTAAAATTGTTGTCACTCCATAGTGAGTAAAAGTTTCAATTGCTTGTAACTATGCAAGTACAGAACTGTAAGTCTGATTGTCCACTCTATAATGAGTAATCAATCCTGAATTTATCATACACGCTAAAAAGACATTCTCAAAGTTAGAGAAAAAAAAAATTTTTTTGGCTCTTGATCAATAAAGAATAAATTTCAAGCTTAGGTTATGTTATCTCCACAAAACCAAATCACAGTGTTAGTATAACTACGCCATCTACCGACATCATTTGAATCGTACGCTAGATGGCGTAGTATACTGATAATGCAACCTACTATATCGACGGCAGGTCGATAATTCAGTCATAAAATTGACTTTGGAACCCCCTTAAGCTGTTACAATTGATTCATCCATTAAACTTTGACTGTTTATTGTAAACTGTATATTCACTGCTTCTTGTAATGTATTCTAAATCTTGTAATAGTTTCAATTCTGTAATTCACAGTAAAGCGGCTGTTAATACTTTTTATTTATTGTTAGGTAAACAATTTAGTGACGAATTTATATTTACTATAATTCACTCATCTTTTAGATAATTAAATTAATTGTTATATTTTTAATTAAAGTTATACATTTATGCAAAAAGTGTATTATCACAATATAAAATTAGACACGAGTGAGTACGATACTTTATGCAAAGAGGATTTGAAAAATGTTTAACTACAGTTTTCGTTTGCTCGAACGCGAAATAATTTTTTTTTTACTCTGCGCAAGTTACGCATTAAACAATTTTATTGATATTAAAAAATTTGTTAAAAATATGTCTCGATAAATCCCATTAAACAAATACGTGATCCGAATTTCACCCAATTTCTTTCACATTTCACAGAGAAAAGTGGTTTCGAATTCATTTTCAATTTGCAGGTGGGTTTCGCATCCTATTAAATTACTAAAAAAAAAAAAAGAAAATAAGAATAAAGTACATGGCTGCAAAGGACACTTGAAATATTATTTATTTTTCGAAATACAAGTATTACCATATGCATTACGTACTAAATGCATAAATTAATCCTAAAAATGTATTATTTAAATGCAGGATATTCAGGAATATTTTACATAAATATGCAAATTGTCGAGAGTGCGAGTTCATTTTATCTTGATTCTGAACCAACACACATATAATATCTTCAAGAGCTCGTAAATGACGTATTAATAATAAAGGAATGTAGTACATACATATATACACAATTTCTCGAAAAATTTTATAATACAACGTTTTTGTTTTTGAGGAACTCGACTTACAATAGGAAAGTAAGATATTGAATAATCAAACCTACAAGCGTCCGTGAATTAATAAAACCAATCAATAATGTAACTACAAACGGCACATTGTACATTTTTGAGCTAGCTCGTTAATGCATGTCTCTATATTTATTGACTTTTTATATAACCAGACCGACAATGAAGGTTAAGTTAAATTTAAATGTCGTAATGTTATGTATATATATATCTCTCTATAATATATAAATATTTCGCCGCCGCCGCCGCCGCCGCCGCCGCCGCCGCCGCCGCCGCCGCCGCCGTGTCTAAGAATTCAGGATTCAACATATATATATATGTTTTATATATATATGTCATATATATGTTATATATATATATGTCATATATATGTTATATATATATATGTCATATATATGTTATATATATGTTATATATATATGTCATATATATATGTTATATATATATGTCATATATATATGTTATATATATATGTCATATATATATGTCATATATATATGTTATATATATATATGTTATATATATATATGTCATATATATATGTTATATATATATGTTATATATATATGTTATATATATATATGTTATATAAATATGTCATATATATAAGTGTGTGTGTGTGTGTGTGTGTGTGCGTGTGTGTGTGTACGTGTTATTTGTTTTTTCAAGAATAGATAATATATGTATTTTTTCCGTGCGCAAAAAAAAGTTGTGAATATAACTTGAAAGAATGTGTATTAGTTTACTAATTCCTGATAAAACTCATAAAATAGAAACAGACCTAAAATTTAATGTAACGTTTTTAAAATATGCACAAATTTTCGAAGATAAAATAAATATGAATCAAGTATAACATACACTTTTCCAAATATTTATATGTGAAATATACAATAAATTAAAAATTAAATACATAAATTATTGCATTTTTAAGATAATTCTATTATAAACAGTGATGGCAAAAGAAAATTCAAATTTTAACAGTGGCAATGTAAAATACGAATTACATTTCAAAAGTTTTTCGAAAATTATTATTTTAGTAGTATTTAATTTAAATATTATTCAAATCAAAATTTAAAAATAGTATGGATATATAAGTAAGTAGATTACGTATATTTATATAAAACAATATTTTAAATAAACAAGTATGTATTTATTAGAAACAGAAGGATATTTAAAAAATGAATTTGTTTATAATAATCAAAATAAATATTTGGGCTCTGCATAGTAAAAATAAATTGTATATAATTATGGATTAAAACGAAAATTTTGAAAGAGGGTGCAAATTACGAATCACGGGAGAAATGGAAGAAACAGGTTTTTTATTTATTTACCGCTAAAATGTTATAAATAATTCTTTAAAACTAATACAAAAATTAATTTAATTAAGAAGAAAGTTTTATTACTCTAAAAGTACAAAATATTAATGACATATAGAACTCTTGGCAATGACTTAAATAAATTAATTTTAGGAGGTAAAGTTCTATTTAGATCCGTTTAAAATAATCTAAAATTTTAATAGGTTTTTACTAAATACTACAATTAAGTATACTTAGCCACTAAAATTATATAAGTAGTTCTATAAAATTAATAAAAATTAATAAAAAAATTTATTTATTAAAGAATAAAGTTTTATTACTCTAAAAGTACAAAATATTAATGTCATAGAACTTTTAGCGATGATCCTTCGTCATTAAATAAATTAATTTTAGGAGGTGAAGTTGTATTTAGATCCGTTTAAAATATTCCAAAATTTTCATAAGTTGTTACTAAATACTACAATTTAGTAAGTATATGCACTTTACTATTTTTGGTAAGTTAATTTTTCATTAACATTTATAATTATTAAAATATAAATTTAAGCTTTATAGGAATTCATATAGTTTAAAATTTACAGTTAACATTTAATGTCTCTATTTTTTTTATTATTATTATTCTGATTTCATTATACTAAATTTTGGTAAAAACTTTTATTTATAAATTGTAATCGTATTTAAAAAAAAATTAAATTTTTGGTATAAAACCCAATGCATTATAACAGTACCTCCAAGGTGTTGTGTGAATCGGTTTAATTTCTAAGGTGTCCATGGTAGTGAAAAAATAATACAATTTAAAACATTATTTTAAATAAATTTATTACGAAAAACCTTTTTCGAAATTAAAAATAGGGGGTTGGCGCGCGAAGCGCGCAGGGGGGCGAAGCCCCCCTAGTATATATATATATATATATATATATATATATATATATATATATATATATATATATATATATATATATATATTATGTTTATATATAATGTTTATACATAATTATATTAATTCATTTAAACGCAATGAATTTTAGATTAACGTAAAATTAAATTGAATGCTTTACTTATTTGCAATCTACATTGTAATCAAAGTTTATTTACGAATAAATACATAACTTTCAGAATTAGGTTAAAACGTTTTCGTATAATGCGATATTTAAATTAACTATACTCAATTGTATACAAATTAACAATTGCTTTTACAATGTACAAATAATCATTTTTCGAAAGATAAAATAATTATTTAAATGTAGCACCAAAATTTGCACATGCGTAACTATATAGATTCGATTATTTTTCTGCTTTTAAATTTTTATTATGTATATATATATATATATATATATATATATATATATATATGCGTGTATATGTGTGTGCTCGTGCGTGTGCGTGCGCGTGTATATTTATGTATGTATATAGTTTATGATGGTTTAAACGTTTATTAACGTAATTATCGTTTCAAGTGCTTATTTTGCAATGCAAAGGCATTATTTCGAAATAACAATATCGATTAAGCATCCGAACGAGTCGGTGCGTAAAAAGCAATTGCACCAATAATGCAACCATGAATACGTAAAACGAATACACAAATCGGCTTTTCACGCAAACCCGGCCGAAAGGTTTGTACACACCTATATCCGAGAAAAGAGAGGATTTTTCTTTTGTTTTGTTTGGATTTAACACTGATTTCTCACGTATTTGGATATATCAAACCGAATTATATTTTATATCTGTACTTGACACTGATATTCGGGTATACCGTTAAATTATATTTTCCCCAGCGTGTATTATAAAAAAAAGTGTTAAAAACCATATTTGTTAAGCGCATTTTTTAAATTTTATTGCGCAAATCCCGGGATTATTAAAAATGGGAAATAAGTATATGTCGCGTGAAAAAAAAACTGGCCTACGGTTTTCACTACCGTGATCAATTTTTATTGAATTTATAATATAATAATAAATATCCATATTATTTTTATTGTATTAAAATTATATTTCGTATACAATTAGTAAGTTGATGTACTCAATGTGAATTCGCTATTTACGCGTGCACATTTTTGTTGTACGTAAATGTATAATTTGTTTATGCCATATATCCTGGAATTATCGTTTACTCTTTATTGTTTTTCAATAGAACAAAAATAACTCAAACAATAACGTTTACGTCATGAAAATAACCCTTGACTATTATCATCCAATAAATTCGCTGTGCATATAAATCCCAACGAATATTCTATAATGCAAATAAAATATTGGGCATAAAAACGTATAAGAATGAAATTAAAAATAAAATTTAATTGGTAAAGAATACTGTTTGCGTAGGATTGCTAATAAAATTTTACCTCGATCACAATCAATATTACATATATCAGTGACTCTTTACAAATACAGCATGATTTGATTGTCCTTTTACGATGAATTCTTTTTGATAAATGCAAGCATACGAGCGATCATTGTATCACTTAAATTCCTTGTTAATTTTAAAATTAAATGCCTAACCTCTGTACAAGAACGTTATATTTGTGGTATTAAATTGCTTTTAGATATTGTTGAAAAACTTTTCTATGTATAAGGTAACTTGGATGTAATGCTAACGTCTTCTTTGAAAATTATAAGCTTCAATTAATTAGTGTACCACTATAAAGTGTGAAAGTAAAATGTAAAAAGTTTCTTTCGTGGCAGGTGAATTAATGTTTAAACAAAAAGGAATAAATATACAAAAAATTAACATTTACTTCTTTATTTACCAAAATAGTTAATATTTATTAAATTCAAGATAAATGTTAACTGCTTAAATTCTCGTTAATGAGATACTACATCCAGGATTCAATGAAAACTGTACTGTACCTGCGACTGAGTAAATTCACCAATTAAGTCTTAATGAAGGTACTCTGGCATTAAAAGAATAAATTTAATTATTTAAATGCTTATAATTGTTTATGATTTCCGTTCTCTTATTAGAAGATATCATATTTTAACTACATTTAAATATTTATAAAGTAATTGTAAATATTCGAATTAAATATTCTTGACACTTAGATATTAAACATTATGCGTAGAATTCCTTGATCTAAAATAATATTATAATTGATATTTAAAAATAATAAACAAATATTACCATGTCAATCACTTATTAATTACGTTTATGTAATTTAAATAAACAATCGGGATGTGACAATCAATGCAAAGCTTAGTATTGTTTTTATTGTAAATATGGTGTACGTTGAAGACATTGTACAAAAATATTCATTTTGTTTTACTAAAAAAATTGTGTAATTTAATATAGTAAAATTTATTACAGTAAAAAAAAGTTGTGTAAATTCAAATAAATGAAAACATTTAATGAAATTAAATAAATATTTATTTAAATTAACTAAACTTTATTTATTTTGATTGAAAATCACTTAATTACATTTTACGTGTAATCTACATGAAATGTATATAAAGAAAAAAATTTATAAAAAAAAGCGATAAAGACAATTTTGTATATCGAGATGACAATATAAAGTTCAAACAAATCAAATAATTAATCTAGATGAACAAAACCACCTAAATAAAAAAAAAACATTTTGTATAAATAATTGTGTAGTTGATAAAATAAGAAATATTAGTACAGCATATAACAATACAACTGTTCTTGGAAATTCATCTATATATTTACCTCAAAATGTCTTTCTTCAGCAAAAACTCTATTTCTATAGACTATAATGTTTTACGGTGAAATATAAAAATAGAACTATATTATTTACGCGGTGCAATTGATCTCTATAAGAATTCCACCCCAGTAATAACGCTTAAAATATGTAGGCATTTTTATTACTGGTCGCGTGTGTTACACAAATAGTAAATTTTAGTCATTTTATTAATATTTTTTTAATATAATTTTTAAAAAATAAAAGCAATCAATGTAAGTGTAAAAAGAATTGTAGATGTTTAGTGGTTGTACGAGGTGATTGAAATAATAGTAAATTATACGGTACGTCGTATTGAATAACCATAAAAACGGTTAAAATCAAGGTATAAATATATCGTCGAAGTGAGGAAAACGAGGAGTAAAGTAGATGAAAAGGGCTTGTTACGTAGATCAAATGTCTCACGTGAGTATAATTTAGTTACGTTCATGCATTTGATAGAACATTGCCAGTGATGGAAACATTCGGGTTGATAGAAGTATAGCCTGCCCATATTTCCGTATGGATATCGTTGTTATAATTTAATTTCAACTTTCTGAAAACAACTAGCCAAACATTTTAATCAAGTAATACGATAGTTGTTCGCACATATAGTATACTAGAAGAATGTGGATGAAAATTATACGATTAAAACAATTTACCATTTCGATAACTGGTTCAACGGTAACAACCCACGTCTTCTACATGGAAAGAAAACTAATCGAACGATTTCATCAAATTACTATACACGGCGTTACATCCTGTACTCAGACACGTTGTCCTCAGTAATTCATTCGGAAAGATGAAATATGAATAAAAATGACTATTATATTAAATAAGAATTTAGTTAATATCTCAAGCAAAAAAAAAATATCTTCGATCCATATTACTATTATTATAACAATAATATCATTATTATTCAAAGAATTTATTTTATGACACATAATATTACGTATTATATTTATACAACTAACATAGTGTTACAACAACTTACAAAACGTTCCGCAAAAAATATGTTACCGTTGGGTGTACCTCCAGTCGGATGACTGTGTCTCCCAAATCGAATGACCACGTTAATAAAAGTGGTAGTAAACTGTTTACATCCCACTTAGCCAACCGTACTTTTTCTTTTTTTCGTGTATATACCATTGACCTTTCGTATATTCTCAAAGTCATCAATTTAAACAAAATATGCCGTACCAAGTCTATATAGCAATATATCGTAATATAAAGCGTTCAGGTGCGAATTGACTGAGGCATTCAGTCAACGACATATGACAAGGTAACGTGACAGAAAAAAGGTAATAATATACGAGTTTTAATCCGTACGACAATCTACGATATATCTTTCGATAAATAGTGTTATAGTACAGTTTCATAAAAAAAAGCACAAATGTATATATATGTATATAAATTGTGCTTAGGTACGTCCATAAAACTCTTTCACCGGTATTGTGTGTATAATACTGCACACACATGCACGGAGAGAGAGAGAGAGAGGGAGAGAGACTGGGCAGAGAAATAGAAAGAGTGGGGCACATCTGTAGAAACACAATGGTACGATGAGTGGAAAAGTTATTTCGTGAGAATTACAGGGAGGCGCGAGTCTCAAGAGTATATAGTCGCCCGAGTCGCTCTCCTCGCGAGCTCTCGGGTAATAGTTTCCGCGCCGTCAAACGTATCTTCACCGGGATCGTATAACCATTTGCGAGATTAGATTCGCGTGTAGCGTTTATAAGGGAATGCTGCACCACCGCCAATACTATATCTATACGTATATATATAGTCCTCTTCGACGTTTCGATGGCGCCAATCGATGACGTTTATATATATATGTATACGTGTGTGCGTGTGCATACACACGCACACGTACAATGTATTTCGATTCTATCCATTTGTCTTGGAGCTGATAATTAGTGGGTTATTCTAACTACGATCTACGAGGCGCACTACACATCCTTGTGTATAGATACATGGACACACGGACGCACACGTATAACAGGTTTGTCTGGAGTTGCCCGCGTAATGCATTCCGAAAAGCCTATTATAAAGATTTATCTGGAGAGGTGCTCGCGAGCTGTTAGAACTTCGCAGTACTTTTGCGACGCTTTAACGAGAACTTACTTTGATGAAATGTAGATTCTCCACGGTTAACTTTGGCCGAGGAGTAGGAGGAAGGTGGGGGGTCACATTTACGAGCTACGAGATTTTAATGGTGAGAAGATGGTCGTTGTTAAAGATAAATCTACAAAAATTATAGATTTTACTAGGTAATATAAGGTATCCCCGTATATGCTATATTCGGTACCCATGTAAGTATATGTATACATAGTGGACTATCTTATCATCCAGGACAATTCAAATTTCCGAGTTATTTATTATGGTAAGATTGTACAGGTGTATATGTATATATATATGTTACTTAATCAGGATTAATACTGATTAGGTTAATAAGGAAAATGCTTCGGATATTAGGACAGCTCTTGATTAGATTAGACAACCCACAAGGGAATGTCCGATACCATATTGCCCTATTATTTGAAATTATTATACTCGATATACGGGTAGAGGTACCATTTTTTTACAACTTTTTTTTTATTATCTCGGGAAATATTTGAAAAGTAATAAATTCCATTTCAATTAATAGTACAGTTTCTCAAAGATTTCGAATTATATATTACCTACTTCAATATTGCTTTATAAAAAGTATCGAAAAGCTTTTACGTGAATTTTCAAATACTCGTCTATACTTTTATTAAAAGTTATCGGGTCACGGAAGTATATAGGTGGTAAATTTTTATAAGTGCTATGTTCAAATTGAATTATTCAATTAATCCTATAAAATAAAATAAAAAAGATATATTAGTAATAATCGCTAAGAAATTTATCGTTTACATTATCATCGAAATTGAAGGAATGTTGTTTTTTTATGTTTAAAAAAATGTACCATCTTACAAAGATGCGAATTAAAAAATTGTTCAACATCTTTTAATTAAATTTCGAATAAGAAGAAATATATAATAAGTAAAATTTTGGTATACGATATCTAACGTATGTTCTTTCGGTTTCGAACAAATAATAATATTCAAAATCTATAAACGTCTCGGAAACGTAGAGAAGAAAAGAATACGTAGGAAAAAAAAAGCAGAACCAAGCGGTAACATTCCTATAAATCTTTAATAATACGAGAACTGAGCTATGTGAAAACACAGAAGAATACAACGGAAGAGTAAAGAAAGAAAGGTAATAAGTTGAAATATAATGTGATAAAATACTTACTTATGAAGTATTTATGTCGATTTTATCGATGTTCGTTCTGCATATAATGAGTAACGAAAATGTTGGAACCCCACGGTACGTCCATCGGTGTACAAATGTATGTATGTATGTATATATATAACACATGCATACCTACGTACGATCACGAGGTAGCAAAGGTATATAAGTACTTCGCACTTTTCGCGGTATTAACGGCACGCTACTAGCTCGAGTCAACGTACTTTCGTTCGCTCGTCGTCGTGTGGTTCTATTCGCCTCTATTTCTGTGTGGCACGCGAAGAGCTCGGTTTCTCTCGAATGCCACTTGTCCCGTGTACATGTATGTGCGTTATATATATACATACTTACAGATTGAACCTTCCGAAACGAAGCAACCTATTGTTCGTATTAATTCTATACGTACTGTCCTCTTTTTATCAGACAATTTTTCTTTATCTGTAGTTCACGACTCGTGTAACGACATGTCTATTCTTAACTTTTTCATTTTTCGGCACTTTTAAATCACGAGGATCACCTATTTTCTTACAATAAGGGCATTTAAAATTAGTTTATTCTGTAATCGATATATATATTTATTGAACGCTCGTGATGAACGCAATGTTTCATTATAGAAAATTTTAAGAAACTTTTTGTATTTTTTCTATATATATAGTAATAATTATATTGAAGAAGAAAATTCGTATTATTCTTATTGGACTTTTCATTACATTAAATTATATACACTGATCCTATTTATTATTGCGATCGATATTTTATATACGCATTTTCAAATTTATCTTTCAGTAAAAAAATAAAATCTGTTAAACATTCGATTTTCTATACTATTCTCTTTATATTAGACTAACTGGAAATGCGCATAACTCTTAATTGCAGTTAAATATCAGGGGTGCAATTTTGGTATAAAAAAAAGATTGCTTGGAAATTTTACGTCATTCTCAACCAGAATTTATAGTAATTTATGCATTAAAGAACTTAATTCAAATGCATATAAGTGAAGAAAAAAAATTTTAATTCATTATGTAGTACAAGCTAACCAACATTTTTTTAAATGCATGAGCTCACTTTGAATAATGTAGTAGATACGGCTACCAAATACGACTGAAATCTTTAGCGTTTTTAACTCGAATCAATTCACTGAATAGAATAAAATGTAAAAAATTTAGTCAACCATTTCATACTGTGCAAAACTCCGAGACCCACTGTTCACAAATTTTTAATAATTCTTTCATACCGCTTTATTAAATTTATAGTTCTCGATTCTCGAATTATTATACCAACTTTAATAAAATATTACTATTATATTATCGTGTAACAATATGCACGAGTATAGTATAAGTTTAGTAATAGCTTATGCGGTACTTTAATACATTTCTTGTACAATTAACATCAAGTCGAATGTCACTTTTTATTTATTACATCAAATAATTAACGTTCAAGTCAATTATTACCATGATTTTCGTCTTAAAATAATACCTTCATTCATCTTCACAATTTTAACAATATAAAACGTATCGTCACAGATATAATTCAGTATTTAATTATACAGGCGCAAAAAATTTTAGACTATTTATAAATAACACACTGTTTTTTTGTCATCGCAAAAGTTCCGAAAATAATCCTGACCTTTTCGATACAACGGTATTTCAACGTCATCTTTCTCGCTTTATCGTTACGCAGCTTTGATTCCTATTTATACACCCAGTTTAGAATGTGCAAACAAATATTTACATAAAAAAGCACACATATTCTAAAATACATCGATACGATCGGTATATATATATATAGCATTATTTATTTATTTATTTACATCGTACAAGGTATTTTACCTTATTTTTTTTTTAGGAACACGTGTACGCTCTGCTGAATATTTGTAACTTCGAAATTCAATAACGTATACCGTATTACTAATTTTTAAACCTCTTAAATAAAATAGACTAAGATTATTTTGTTGAAAGAATTATACAAATATTTGAGATAAAATAAATGATATTATATTCGGAATAAGTATAAATGTGGAATTAAATAACGTTTTATAATGTTATAATTAACTGTTTATTAGCTATAAGTAAAGATAGACCGTTGGAACGTTCACGTGTACAGGCAAACGTACAGAGTTATATACGTATAACGACGTCAAGGATTGGTCTAGGGGAAAAACACCGATCAAACTTGACCATTAGTTGGTCAGTCGATGAAACTTTGCCGTATAATTTACCACACATGGTTACCAGTCGAATCAACGTAAAATCAGATTAAATTTGAAAGTAATTACGCGTGCGCAAAACGATATTTCGAGGGTTTTCGCGCGTAAACACTGGCTTGGCATCGACCGACTGTACGTGTGACACACTATACGTATATATATATATATATAGGATGCGTGTGCACGTGTGGATGTATATGGCCCTCCGGGTGAGCACAAAAGCGTAAAAGCAGACGAAACTCTGGCACTGTAGTCGAATAGAATTTCGCCACTTGCTATCTCTCGTCTCATGTGTGTCCAGCAGTTAGAAGGGGAGGCGGGGGTGGAGTGTAGGTCCATTCTCTCTTTTGTGCCTTTTCCGTTCATTCCGGGTGACCCGCAAAAAAACGGAAAGGAAAGAGGAGAAAAAGAGGGAAAGAGAAACGAAAAAGGAAAAAGGAAAAACAGCTAACTCCCAGGACATTTCCACGCACGTCGTCTCTCATAACCTTTCGACGTCGCTTCAGTCTTTCGCTTCCTCCGCCATTTCGGTGATTCACCCGTACTTCATTCCGGTGTGCAGGTCTTTTCCTTCCTATCTCTTTCCTCGACCCCACCCTCCTCTGATTCTTCTTTATGCACACGTATGTGTGCGTGCCTGCGCGTATTGCCTATCTCGCCACACATCGTTGAATAGTCGCGCCGTACGAGAATGACCGCACCCCTCTCTCGAGTCGCGAAGGTATGAAAAGACTTTTTTCTCTATATTCCTCTTATATATACATACGCACGAGCTCGCGCTTATACACACGCACACACAGATGAGTTGGATTGCAGGAGGGAGATGCTCCCCTTTGGTTTCCTTGGTGCGTCTACGAAAACCCGTCTGCGTTTGCTTCCCTTCGCGCAACGGGTAGCTCGCTAATTAGCTAATTAGTTCACTGTTCGTATAACTCCTGAGAGAGAGAGAGAGAGGGATATGGAACCGTTTTGTTTCCGCTCTCCTCGGCTTTCTCGTATTTTATTCTTTTAAACGCCGTTCGCGAAAAGGATGAGGTAACGCGCCGACGCTGCCGCGGGCTCCTGTAAATTTATTATTGGCTTTGTGTATACGCCAGAAATAAACCGTTTTGTTCTGCGATAATTTTGCGATAAAAAAGTAACTTTCGCGTTTTTATGGTGCATATGTGTATATTATCCTTTCGCCAATTTACAAATACGCGTTGCGTCCTGATGTATAGACCGAATACAATTTATAAGCTTCCTCCTTTGGTTATTCTTTATCTTATAATCTCCGTATTTATTCAATTTCGTTATTATATACATATATATAATTTACACGAAAAAAATCACATCCCTTCCGCTAAGCATTAATCGAGCAGCTCTTTTAGCATTAACGAGTTACATAAGGAAGATTTAGAAATTAGTTTAACTTTAACTTTCCTAGAATAATAAGAGGTTTATGCTAATTTTACATTAAACATGAGCAAACAAGTTTAGTCATTCAATCGGTTTTAATAACCTATCATTTAAACTTTGAATAGCTATCTATAAGTAAAATGTATAAAGATACTATTGTAGAATATTACATACCATCATTTTAAGAACCGCGTATAATCAGACTAACACTTGATTTCTGGATAAGAGTAATTTTATTTCAAAATGGTCCCTGGTAAAAACAGAGAGTGCATTAGAGACTATTTTAATTTAGTGCACTTAAGGTATAAAAATAATTTCTAGCATTATATTAAAAAAAATGTATTTCACTTGTCAAGAAACGATTTTCTATATTTAAACAAAGTTTCTCTACATCTAGCGTATTGATGCTAGTATAACGTGAATTTCAGGTATGCAGTTGGCATGGTATAGAGTAGCTATACATATATTTGTGTTACCAAATTGTCGCCTTTATACAATGGAGAAAACATTTACTTTCGCTGTTGTATATAAATGCTACAACGTTTTCGCAATAGCGAAGGTACTGCGCTATTTTTGTAAATTAAATACATGTATTGTATTAAATAATACTGAACTATATTATACAATAAACCTAATATTCCGAATCTAAGAATGAATTCTTAAAAACTTGGAAAATAGATTTTTTATTTTTAAATTATGTGGAGTTTAAAGTTGAATATTGTACTGAGATACACGTTTAAAACCGAACTACATAAAATTTTTAGAATATTCGACATAAATAGGGTTTAAATTATTAATAAAATATACAAATATGCATATGCAAATGTATTTATTAAGGTACGTCTTAAAATAATGTGGTAATACCTGTCGCTTGAAAAATAAGTGCAGTTGCTCACTCGTAGAAAGAAAGCGGTTCTCTTACGTGTAATAGCACACTGCAGTCAGTTCTACATTTAATGCAACTGCTATATAATGTCAGAAGCAGCAGCTCCTGCATATTTTTTTCCATATATATTTTTAAAATATAAGTCACTTTATACTACGTTTGTTTGCCTGAAACATATATTATTGTTTAGTTTCTGTATTTAATTATCACGATAATAAAGCTAAGTTATAAATAATTCTTTTAGAAATATATAAAATGAGATATCATATTAATGATTAGTTTGTTTAAAATATTTTAATTCGTTCAAATTGTGTATAGTTAAAATCAATGTACGTGTTAAAAAACTGTTCACGCATTTTCCGAATTTTCAATACGCATTGGTGTGTAAACGCGTGGTAGATTACCAACTGATATATATACACGTAAAGTGCGTTTTAACTATAGGTACGTTAAATTTGTATTAATAAAATATCCTACATAATGACTTATACTGCAACGACACACCCATACTCATTATTCTGTTCGTTGGAGCAAGTTAAGTGAATTGTCGCTCACGTAGTATTATACTGACAGAGTTATTTTAAATGTAGAGATTATTTTATTTTATTTGATATTACTTTCTATTCTAAAGATATTTCTTTTGTTTTTTTTTACCATTTAATATAATTGCGCATGGTATTATACTTCATACAGAGGTTATACTTAATTGCTTTATTTTATTTCAAACAAATATATACGTATTAATTGTTTCATGAATAAGAGTATTTTATCGGTGAGATTCAAAGTTTTTTTTTTCGTCAAAAATGATAATTTTTGCGAATATAGTGTAATTTAAATGCATTTGAATGTTGTTAATTAATTTAATAATTTGAATGGATAATTTGTTACTATTTTTGCACTGTACTTTATTGAAATGTTAATAACATTATTCAGAAAATGTTAATCAAAATTTATATTGCAATTAAATACAATCTATAAAGAACGGCGTTTATAATTTAATGCAGTTAATGGATTTATTTATCAATAAAGTATGTCTCCTCCCCATTATCGCGCTGATCAGCTTATTTAATAGAAATTATTATTTCAGTAGATTGGTTAACGAAAAATTCATATATTCATTTATTCCTATTTTAAGGAAGAACATTTAGAGTTTCTATAATAATAAAAATAAATTCTATGTAGAAGTAAAATTATATACTTTATACATTAGCATGTTTAAAAAATATGTGTAAAATTAATGATGTTGTAATAAATGTTTCATATAAAATAAAAATTTTAGTATATACTTTACTTTACGTAGATATAAAAAAGTATTAACAGTAATTTTTTAATTATAATGTATTCTATACATATGCATTAATTTTGTTGAAAAAAATTTATTTTTTCAATATCTAAATTAGTTATAATTTTTTGTAAATAAACACAATTTTTTCTGCATGCGATTCATTATTTTTTTCGCAAATCTGCTTGTGGTTTGTGAAAAGAAACGTTAGAATGAAATACACCGTGGCATGACATTTTAAATATAAAAATGAGCAGCAGTCGATAAGAACGACAATAAGAGAAGAAGGAACGTTGAAGACGACTGAGATGGCATAATCTTGCAAGTGAAAAAGAGAAAGAAAATGACAATTGCGCCAGAAACCAAAGCAGCACGCGTTTGCGACGTCCAGCAGCGCAATACAGTGCGAACTAGCTCTGTTAATTCCCTGTAGCTTATATTACTTAACAAAAGGGAACAAACAAAGCTCTGGACTGTATCTTTCTCCTTCTCTCTTTCTCTCTCTTATCCTTGTTTTATTTCACTCTTTTTCCTTATTTCTACTTTTACTGCAGTACCTAACGAAGTTGGTCGACTGTGCGTACTCCTTTTTCCATGGTCGTTACCCGGTACCATGTGTATGTAACGTCAGCTTTTTCCAGTTGAATTTATTTTTTTGCGGATTACTCTCACGAATAGACTGACCAGTTTAATTATCACGCACCTTTATTGAAAGTGAAGCTTTAACAATTTTTTATTTTGAAATGTTGCTTTCATTTTATGAATTATTATACGTATAAGAATAAATTGTAAAAAGGGGTGACGAGCTCGGGAATCGATCCGCGAACTCTGGCTTGCAACTCAGGGGTTACAGGATACTCGGCAAAATATATTCATTTCTCTTTATCTAGTACTACAATTTTCATGATTTTTTATTACTTTATTATCGCATCATACGATATCGAATACGACTATATGAAAATTTAAGCTGATCCTTTTTTTTTTCTTTTGAAAATTGAGAAAACTTCTTAAAATATTACTTTTATTAATATTATTTGTTTCTATATATAATATATTACGTAATTGTAAAATGTTTTCGACGTGTATTAAACCATAGGTACAATCTGTAAGTAAATTATAAGATATTTTCACGATAAGTAGAGAATGAATCGGGAGTAAAGTATCCAGTTAAGAATTAATGAGTTAATCTATTACTTCTCATTTAAAATTTACAGTTGAAGTTCAAAGTGTGTCAAGCACTCTCTTTAAATTTAACATATCTGCATTAGACATGTGAATTACAGAGATATTCTCGCATTTGGAAATTACAAATTTTTGTCTCACACTATATAATATAATCCGGTGAATTTCTCGCGTACATCCATATTCAATCGTAAATTTGTATCGTCGCATCGATCAATGTACCGCTCGCGAGAACGGAATGTGAACTACATGTGAACATTGGAAATGTATGCACGAGACTTAGACGAGGATTTAGCAAATAGTAGCGATTCGATCTCTTTTACTCGTGGATCATCGACATTGGTATATACATATATAAGTCGTTTTATCACCTTATCCATTGACGTATCCTCTTCAAGGTGACCTGCTTTCCTCGAGTATTCTTACAAGCGTCGATCTCGTTGCTACGCGACTTTGGAAGTTCTCTAGAGATGAGGTGCGAATTACTGAGCTACTTTATGGTTGACTAGGAGCCTTCAAATCATCCTTCTATATTCCCGAGTGAAATGAACGCGTACGCATCTCATTGCCTTCGAAGTTAACTTCTCAATTTTCTTGATATTTGACGATTTATGTGGTTTATTAAGTGTACGTTTTCAGAAGATATATTTTCACTTTTATTCGCGTTACTCGAATTCAAATTAAATTTCTTACCTTTTTACTTGCGACCCTTTAAATTCCTTCTCTCTCTCTCTCTCTCTCTCTCTCTCCCTATTCTTCAAAGTTTTCTCGTGTCAATTATAAATAACTGTTTTTCTTCTTAAATTAACTGCAATTGTAAACAAAAGAACCTGTTTATACAAACACTATTTAAAGTTGTCTTGTATAATTTACTTTCTAATACTTCGTTGAGGAAAAAAAGAACATACTTACGGAAACCATTTTATGAATATCGACGTGAAACTTTTTACCCTGACTTTTCTTGACTTTCTATTTATTAACACGTTAAAGATTTCTTGTGGAAAATTGAGTTTTTTTTTTAAATCGATATTGTTATTGTTGTGGGACGCTGAGAAGCTCTTGAACTGCCGACGCACTTGCCTTAACCTGATTTCCATTTCAGTGAGTCGTTTCGTTTAAAAGACCGAGGCGTAATGATGCTCACAAAGTGAACGACCTGCTCTTCCCGTACTCAACCAACTCTTGCACTTCTTTTTGTTCATTTAATTTTCTAATGGTGCACGTAAGTATCAATAATTTTTATGTTATCAAGACCTTGCATCGCCAAAGTATGTACTTCCTTCAAGACCCAGTTTTCGATCAGTGCACCTTATAAATGTTAATACAAACTTTATCATAGCAAATGCGTATTTAAGACACTGGTGATATTTGAATTGTATAATAACTAGGAAACCATTTTATGAATATCGACGTGAAACTTTTTACCCTGACTTTTCTTGACTTTCTATTTATTAACACGTTAAAGATTTCTTGTGGAAAATTGAGTTTTTTTTTTAAATTGTGATTAACATGCTAATAAAACTAGGCATTTTTGAGATCTCAACGATCGATGCAAACGCTGATAAAGGATAAATTAATTCAAAATTATTTATGTCTCACACTGATTATACAAAATTTATTTATTAATAAAAATGCTCTAAAAGAATACTGAAGTAGTCAAAATTTGAATTAAAACGATTTAAAAATCGAGAAGTACTAAGCATCTGATTTCAAAGTCCTGTTTTAATACAGTATATGCATTTTAAGAATAATCTACCAAAATATATCACATTTACATGACATATGTTATTATTATAAAGCATATTTACAACAAAAAAATTTTAATGAAAAGAAAATCTTTTATTAACCTGATTTTTTCAGCATATAGGGTAAATTTACCAATTCCTGACTCAACCAACTCTTGCACTTCTTTTTGTTCATTTAATTTTCTAATGGTGCACGTAAGTATCAATAATTTTTTATGTTATCAAGACCTTGGCATCGCCCAAAGTATGTACTTCCTTCAAGACCAGTTTTCGATCAGTGGCACCTTATAAGTGTTAATACAACTTTATCATAGCAAATGCGTATTTAAGACACTGGTGATATTTGAATTGTATAATAACTACATTTTAAATATGCAGAAATATTGAACATTATAATTCAATGAGTCAGAAACCAGTTTTTTTTATATTTTCTTCGTATTTATCCTGAATTCTGCAGTTCATCCTTAACAATGAAAAAATTATAAGTCGGATGTTCTTAGCTGACCAAGGCTTTAATACCGTGACGTTCGATATTTATTGGTAATCGATCTTTAGTCAGCTGTTTATTTTTATTTCAATCTTATTTCATATCTTTATTTCACAGTCATAAATGTATTATTCTTAAAACTGCGCACCTACTAGCTAATATTAGTAATACGTATTTATATAATAATAAATTTGTAAAAAGGTGTCTACAATTAGTATTATAAATAACATTCTAAAGCAATTTAACGCACGTACGAACGTAGATCACTATTGCAATGTTTAATCGTCACTTAAAAATCTACGTATTCTATCCCCCCTTTGCGGTAGAACATTAAGAAAAATTAATATACTATTTAAGTTATCTAAAATTTGGTCGTTAAAATTGACACAGCTTACCGGCACATAATATTAACTTGTACGTTCGATCGTATACCGATGAATATGCTTAGGAAAACAGTATATCTATATAGATATGTATGTGTATGTATATAGTATATTACACGTAGTTTTGTATACACAGAGAAATAAGCCGATGCCTTGACTGAAACTGCCACCAACAACTATTCCGTAAAGTAAAGCAGAAATCTTCGTCAATCATTAGCATTGCCTTAATTTGACGGAGAAACTTGGAAACTCGATGTTGGACGACAGGGTGAATTAAACGAGACCGCGCAAGTTGCGTCGTCTAACTAGTGTAAACGATAGGTTGCTCGTTGCGGAGTAACTAAAGTAGCCCGATTCACGTGTGTGGGCTGCGGTTAACGACGTTAATGTCGGCGCGTGATGTACCACACACACACACCCACACGCAAATGTATATGTGTATATCTGCGCGCGCGTGTGTGTGTGTATGTATATATATTTATGTATACATATATACAACGGACGATCAGTCCTCGCGTAAGCACGTTCGATACCATTACACTTTCATCCCCCTTGGTGGACGAGTGCATGTCTATGGAGAACCGAGCGCAAGCCCTTCAGGGGACCAATTTGGCAGCTTGCCAAAATTGTAATTTATTTACACGTCTCGTAGTCCCTTCAGTCGTTCAATACGAAACCGTTCATCCTCGCTGTGCGACTCATTTTATACCTAGGAAGGATAAAGATGTACCTGATTACCTTAAATTAAATGACTGTCACTTCAGAATTTTTCATTCAATGTCGATACGGTATAAATAAATTTTTATTCATTGACGAATAGATACATTTACAAATTAACGTACTGTTATTAAAAATCAATATAGACATTCAATTAATTAAACATTTGTGAGTAATGAATAATGACATGATATTAATATAAATTCTACAATTAATAAATAAAAGTAAACTTTATATAATTGTAATATAATATAAGAATAAACATGCGCCAATTCATTGGGACGTATCTTCCTCAAAATTAATATATCGCTCCTATAGATGTATATATATGTAATATATTATTCTAATATTAAATTCAATTATATTGAATTTATTCAACGTTTTTAGAACTATATTTGGTTAAATAATTTTAAATATATTAAATATTTGAATTACATAATTTAAATATTATATTAGTATCATATTTTCCACACAAAACTTTACAAAGATTTTTTTTTAAATTGTGATTAACATGCTAATAAAACTAGGCATTTTGTGAGATCTCAACGATCGATGCAAACGCTGATAAAGGATAAATTAATTCAAAATTATTTATGTCTCACACTGATTATACAAAATTTATTTATTAATAAAAAATGCTCTAAAAGAATACTTGAAGTAGTCAAAATTTGAATTAAAACGATTTTAAAAAATCGAGAAGTACTAAGCATCTGATTTCAAAGTCCTGTTTTAATACAGTATAATGCATTTTCTAAGAATAATCTACCAAAACATATCACATTTACATGACATATGTTATTATTATAAAGCATATTTTACAACAAAAAAAAAATTTTAATGAAAAGAAAATCTTTTATTAACCTGATTTTTTCAGCATATACAACTGTTTCAGCTTTCAACAAATTAAAAGAAATAATTAGTTGTTTTAATATGTTAAAACTATAGAGATAATTTAAAGAAAGATGTTTTTTTACTCTCTATAAGTACATTTGGTATGATTTAAAAATATCGTCTGCAACATTCAAAATTTTTAAAAATAATATTTTGAAACTTCGAAAATTGGCTCTAAAATAAACGCAAATGTACAGATCCAAAAAAAAAATTTTTTTCCGAATACGGAAATCGGAAAGAAAACTACATGCTCAGAAAATACACACTGCCACATACACACATACGCAACCATTGGCCATTGTCTAAAACCCCGTGATATAGTCTCTAGACATGTCAAAACATACTTCCACTATATTTCTGCAAATCGAAAATTTTGGTAATACAAAGCTTCTTCAACGAGGTAGTAAAATTCTAACTTGTATATAAACATAGTTTAACTATTTAAAATGAAAATGAATTTATCGTTCGGTGATATGTATATACGTGTATAATATATAATATCGGTTTCTCCGAACTAAATGCTTTACTTTAGAATAAAACAGGCACTATGTACTCTTTGTCCACTATGGAGGGTGGAATTTCCCAGAGCACGGCCTTTTCAAAAAATTGAAGGCGTTTCATCCCCGATCTCCATTTTGGTCTTCTCAGTAAGAAATTAGAGATCAACGCCTCTGGCAAGATAAACTGCCATGGCAGCAAGATGTTATGCGGGTCTATATATAGAAAATCGACGACGATCTCCCTAACGAGTGTAGAGAGGTAGTCGTCTCCATCTAGTGGTGGGAAAAGCCACCACCCAAAGTGCCATATATGAGAATTTAGACCGAGTAGCAGGTTATTTAAAATAAAAATGAATTTATCGTTCGCTGATATGTATATATGTGTATAATATATAATATCGGTCTCAAGCTGGAGATCGAGGACGAAACGCCTTTAATTTTTTTTTTAAAGGCCGTGCTCTGGGAAATTCCACCAACCATAGTGGACAAAGAATACAATGGGCCTGCTTCATTCTAAAGTAAAGCATTTAGTTCGGAGACACCATATTATATATTATACACTATATAAGTTTAACTATTTGCCTACACGCACAGGAATCGTAACTTTATTTGTTTGAAATCCAGAATATTTGCACTCTTGGAAATTATTTTTAAATTAAATTGTAGAATATACCGTTAAATTGAAAGTATAACTAGATGCCGACTGAACGTTCCAAAGAAACCGTAAAAGTTTGCAAGTTTCTTCAAAACATGTTTCATCTTTCAGTCTATAATAGTTTAGAACTTTTAAATTTGATACGAAAGAAAGAAGCCAGGTACAGATGTACGTTGTTGATCTTCATCTCGAATGGATCACCAAAATATTTTCGCAAGTATTCTTATAACTTATATAGACTGAAATTGCGTTGTATCAATCAATTCAAGTTATGCTATCTCACTGTGTACTTTAATGCATTTTTTATTTACAACTGATATACAGTAAATAAATCGGATATTTGATAATAATTATAGGAATAATAAAGACGCAAACCGTACAGTTTACTAGGAAATAGACTAATGGTTATTTAATAATGATCACACGAGGACACTGATAAAAAAATTAAAAAATACACGTTCGGGTAGGTTGATCTGTTACTACTATTTGTCGCATTGATCTTGGTCAGATATGCACGTAACATATGCTTGGTTATTTGTTAAACACGACATACAAAATTCAGAGGAACTATTTCGCTCTTTATTAATTCGTAACACGCTAAAATCGTGTATCCTAATCAGTTGAAGCAAGTTACTTTTATTTTTTTATGAAAATAACTTGTGTGTACGTATCTAAATTCTTTGCCGTAAAACTGTTAAATCCCCTCAACCTATAGATTAATCTACATATCCGTCGGAATATCGCGAGTGTTTTCACATTCATAAACACGATACATCAAGAAAAACGTGTTGTAATAACTGAATAATATAAAGCGGTGATTACGAGTAAGCAAACACGTGGATCGAAACGCGTTGTTGCTATTTTTATCCAAGTTTACAAAGTTGATTAACGTAGAAGTGTAATGTTAAACGATAAATACGATTTGCAATTAAACGAGAGCTATAGGTTATATAGTTATATCAGCGCACGAAAATCGTATAAAATAACGTAATAATAAACCGAGGAAAAACATAGGGGTAATCGGTGCTTTCGATCGCACGGACGAGTGCAACACAAGTAATATAAATATAGTACCGTCTCGGTAGCGTGTAACATCGATACTTGATCCACCAATTGTAAACACGAGGATCTCCGCCTTCTCTCGGTATGCGTGGGTATGTGGATGTATATATACATAGAGATAGATCGGGAAGTTGTACGCACGCACACAAACGAACAAATGTGGCCAGGGATGTTTGCGGTTTCGCAATTGGGGAAACACGTGTATTTTGCCAGTGAATCCAGCGGGGTGATGCTACCGTGCAGAAGTTGGGGAGGCGAAGGAGGTGTGCGTCGCGAGGCTAATCGCTCGTCCGCATGTCGCCCAAGTGCATTGTCGTGCCGCCCCCTCTCTGTTTATTGTATAGCTATATACGCGCAGACCCCTCCTCTGCAACGGATGTACAGCGAACCTGGGATTTAACCGGTTGGGAATTGTCATCGCCCCCGCGTTCGCTCTACCTAAACTGTAAAACAGGAAATAAAGGCATTCATTAGCGAGCATTGACGCCACTGACGAGACACGTACCGAAGCTTGAGTAAATGTTGGTACGGGACAGTTTCATTGCCGCCTACTATTACCTCTACACGTCTACTTCTACGCGTGTGCGTGCGCGCGCGCGCGCGCGTGTGTGTGTCTATTAAATATATACACGTACACGTGTATATGTATATGTACACATAGACGCGCGTGCGCACATACACACCTCCCTATTGTAAACACGCGCGTGCCATTCCAGTCGGTACGATATATGAAATTTTCCAATAAAACGGAGCTACCTCGGTAGACTCTCGGACGCTTTTAACTATATAACGGTGTTGCAAACTCATTTCGGGTTACCAAGTCGTCAGGCTGGATTCACTGCGTTTTGCGGCAATATGTTTTATGGATAAAATGATTTCACTTTTTATTTCATTTTTATTTTATTTCTTTTTTGTTTTGCTTTTTTCGGGGCGATTTTATTGTAACATATACCTATATATATATATATAATAAAATATACGTTGTCGGGAGATATTGCATGGCTGACTAGATGCTGAGGTTTTCTACTTAATTACTTTAGCGTTTGAAGGGATTACGCGTACATAAAAAATACGGTTTGACAAACGTTGGCATTTTACCAAAAATATATCATGCTATTTCTCAAAAACATGATGGATTTTTCCGTAGGTGTGTATACCCAGAGGCGTGAAATAAATATAGGAAACTTATTCCAAATATTTGACAAACGTATTTGTTTTATGCGGAATATGCCACATTGTCGGTTTTATCTCTCTTTTCAAGGGGTTATGTTTATAATTTTCATGCACATTCCGTCTTTCTTTTTATTATAGTAACTTATTTGATATTTGAATATATTTTAAGAATGTTAGCTTTCTTTTTTTTTAATAGTGTTGAAAATATGAGTGATATTATAAATAATTAAATAATTACAAAAAACTTTATATAAATTGCTTGAGTATTTTTAATACATTTTATTATGTTTATAATGTTCGCAATAATATATTATAAAATAAGATCAACGTTAGAATGATTTATTTACAATTTTCGAAAACTGCATGCAACTATGCAATATTATTGGTAAAGGAAACAATGATTTCAGCTTAATATTTATTAAATTTGTCGAAATACTTATCTACAAGGGTATAAAAGGAGTTCCTTTAACGAGCAAGAATGACTTTGCAGGAAGCTAAACGACGTTTGTCAAGGATTAGACGTATAAAAACAACTGTTTGGCGATCAAAGAGTTTTCTTTAAGAGTAAATTCTTCAGTCACTAACAGAATGTCTTATGAAGTTCAAAGAAAATACTTCCGCTGAGATAAAAATAATTGAAAAATAACTCTTATAAGCCTATGTATGAAATTCTTGATGTTATCTGGTTAAAATTTAGAAAATCCACCGATTGTAAAGTATGATCATGTAAGAAGAGAGAAGGGGAGAAGCCCTTAATTCCTAAAGGTAGTACCTATTGAATATCCATATATTAAGAGTGAAATCCTGTTGGCTCGAAATTTCCAATCGCCGCAAGAGGATCATTTTCTGAGTGCCCGCGTATTTATCTCCGTACCCTCGGTGGCTATAGCAATAATAATCCTTACGTCCGCAAACGGAGACAGAAGTTGGCCGCAACGGGAGACGATACAATAGCTCGGAGCTGTCAGGTTATACTGCGAGTCCCGCGGCCCCAGGAATTAGACCAATTGGTGGTACGACGACACAGGGGCCAGCAGCTGCGCATGGAAGCGACAATAAGCTCGGCGAGTGCTCGAGTAGCGACCGCAAGCTCTACGTGCATCTCGTTAAGCTTTGTGGAGCAATTACGCTGCTCCTCCCACGCCCCTGCAGTTCAGCTTTCCAGCTACGCTATCTTTCATCTCCCTCCCTTCCACTGCCGCCCTCTCTACCTCTTGTTTGCTCATCGAGCGTTCATTCATCATTATGATTCTTATTCATCTTTTGGTGGGATTTCGTCCATCTCCCTATCTCTCTTGCACCATGGAATTTCCAGCGAGTTTTCGTTCAAGATCGCCGGAAGTTTAACTTGGGGGTGCGTGGACTTCGCGCGTTTCGGTAAAGTACGCAAACTATTTAACCCCCTGAAGCTCATTAGGGTTTCGGAATTTACGAAGGTATTTTAAGCCAATTGTGATATTATATTGTTAACCTAATATTTATGGCGTTCACTTTGCAAATTTGAATTTTAATGTATCTATTCTAAAATACCACGGAATTTTCTTTAATGTGGAACTGCTGCTGTAGAAACATTAAGCGTTCAGGTTATTGTGAATTCAAATTATATACATATAATCTAAAATTACACAATGTTAATATTCAATATTATAATACGATATTTACTAAATTTACTATTAATTAAAGTATATATACTGAATTTTCATTAAACATTGTTCTCTGTGCGCCATATTTCTGCTTCTCAATTGAGGGGTCAAACCCGCTAGTCAAAATCGATTGTAAGGAGACTAGAACTTGTAAGAGAATTAAGTAAAAAGGGGGTACATAATAATGCGATGCGCCAACTCTAAAGCAACAAAAAATACGCATTTATACACACTTATGTAGAAAGGTGGACGAGATATATATATAGTACAGCCATACGGAGAAAGCTAGGGTGGCGAGAACTCGGCAGTCAAGTGGGAAACATCGTGCAAGTAGAAAGCAAGTGGCCCCCGCGTACGTCAAAGCTCTTTAGCCTTAACCTCGATATATCTCAAACCATCCATCTTTGCAGCAGGTGAGGAGGGGTCGCACGATTGGCGCTTGACCGCATAGAACGTATACCTAACACTTGAACTCATACCACCAAATCGAGCTTCAAGGACGATCTGCACCACTTCCTCTGATCATCTTCGACCATTGTAAATTTTTACCTACCATTCTCGATGACACTCGACTGTTGTTTTCTCCCCTTTTCTTTGTGCGGGGTATATGCACGAGGTCACATTTACATTATGGTTAGATAAACGAACGGGCTAATTTATAGCTTGATTTTTAAGGTACGATCGTGAGAGGATTATTAATGCTCGATTAACCCTCTGACGAAGGTTGTTTTGCTTATGCGCTCCAACACATTAACTATTTTATACAGTATCGCAGGTTGTACGTATACGTGTGTATCGGCTTTTCTTGCGTAAATTTACTTTATCCGCGAATTAAATGTTAATTGAGTGAGTCGTCAGCGAAATTGATTGGAATATTTACATATACGTATATATATACGCATTGCTCAAGGTTACTAATTACTACTATGTATTATAAATTGTTAGAACAGTATATAAATGAAAATTCATTTCGGAACGTTCAATCATCACGGTATTAGAATGTTCCGCTGATTATTAATCATTTAATAAACACCAATTCAGTAGTACCTATATCATTTTGTTAAAAAGAGAATCGTAAACTGTTTTGAATATTCTCGATTGTGCAAGTGAAATAATCTATCCGGTTTACCGGTCAGTTAACATTGAAACAATTTTGTTTTTTATTCAATTTAAAATAGAACAGCAATAAATAAATGCACACGCGCGTACGCGTAATAATTATCAGCCAGTCGAAGCTAAATAAAAATGTAAAGGAATTGTACGTGAAAAAAAGTTTACGTGCCGTAAACAAATAAATAAATGAAGAGAAAATTCCAAAAAAAAAAAAGAAAAAAAGAAGAAAAATCCCATTGATATAAAAATCTCTGACAGGTGTAACGTAGAGGCATTCGAACTCGCGGATGAATTGAGATCTTTCGTATAGCGCCATACAAATATATACGGGTACGATTCATCATATTCATATCCATTACGTTCGACGGGCGCGCGCACTTTCCCATTTTGATGCCCTCTCCTCTCAATATTCTGAATACGTCCCGTGCACCTCCCCACGCGGACATTCCAATAAATAATCCCACGGGGCGCGTTACACGAGGCGGAAAGTAGCTGGTGCCGGCGTTGTTGAACCGACGTTTTAGCTCACGCTCCAACGTATCTTGCAACAATGTTTACGTTCTGTTCCTTGTTATGAATCACAACAAAAGCACAGCTTTGCATATAAGATATACATGGATGCCGCCCAGAGAAGAATATATCCCTATCCCTGATATTAAGTATACACAAGACTAACCCATCAGTTACGCGCATATGCGTGTCCTTTTTTTATTTAGTTTTTTTTTTCTCCTCTTATTCTCTATTCTCAAGATGTTCTATCTCCTATATTATGGGCTTGCGATCTGTGGATATCTTTATACTTCTCTTTATCTTTTTATATCGAAAATATAATATACTGCGGTTTAGTATTTCCAGCTTAGAATAGTATAATTAACTTTAAATAGATTCGTCAATTTAATTGATTCGTTCGGAACGTCATAAATGTTGATATTTTAATTAAGAGCAGATATATATACACTCGAGCTCTTTATTTATACCATATTTTCCTCCGACACTTCAACATTAATGGAAAATATATTTTATCTTTCAATAATTCTTTTTCAAAATAAATAAACAACTACATTCATAGGTATTAAACGCTAATTATAAAAAATGTTTTTTTATCTAATAGACTATATAATAATTATACCAAACATTTAACCATTTTAGTTCACGTATATTATTTTTGAATTTTTTTACGTGCATAAAATACGATGATGCATTTTGTTGTTAAAATATAAAGTACAGTTGATTAAGTTCACATAAAAAAATTGGAAAATCAAGTTTGCAAAAACAATGTAAACGAGCATTTAGTTCAAACCGAAGCAGTCACGCGGAAAACTTGGAGATGATCTGATTGGGTTCATAATTGTGTACTATATGTATATATGTGTGTAAATATAATTGATTTTCACGAACAATATTGAACAGAAGATATTCCACTTTTTTTTCATTATAACAATATTATAATAAAATTGAGTTATCGCCCTTTTTCAAACCAAAGAAAATGTGTTCTTGTAGATATCGTTATAAAGTATTAATGGAACAAGGTGATTCTATATTCACTAAAAATTAACGATTAATTGGCATTTTTTAAAATAATAATTCAATATTGATTTTGTTATACAATTAGTCAAAAACCTTTGCTAACATTTATTACTGAATTTTTATAATGTGTTTAGCTCAGGTCTACCACTGTTTTACCACTACTATTGACTTACATATTGAACTAACTACAAAAAAATAAATTAACATTCAGCATATATAGTGTCATCATCAATGTGATAAATCGTCTAAATTGGTCACATACCTCGTAATGAAGTATTAAAATATCTTACTATATATGCATAAAATCTAAGTTTTTTGAAATATGCATACGATGTAATGAAAGAATACCAATTTAAAATTCTGTCCATCTCTCCCCCCGGGCGACTCGTCTCCTTTGAGAAGACCAAATTGCACAAAAAGTAGAAAAGTCGGATACGCGCGGTGAAACAAGACGGTCGATTCGAATCGCCACAGTCGTTAGCATCCCGCGAAAGCTCGGTTTCCGCACGCGCAATCTTCAGATGGCATAAAATATATATTTGACCACTCCCCTTTCCCAGGATCTTAATTATTCCGCGATGTCTGGCATTGCGCGCGGTTATGCAGCCGCTAACAAAGTTTGCACGACCTGGGCGTTTGACTTATTATACAAAAGCTTCGGTGCCTGGATTTTTATCCTTTAGCACTTTCGCAACGAACGTTGGAACTACTTAAACTTGTAAATTCACGAATGCTGCGGCTACCGGCTTTAGCCATTTTGCGGAGGAAACCAACGTCGAATGCACAATGGTGCGCGCGCGCGGCCGGGCGCTCTCCTACCTACCTCCCGATCTTTCTCTGTGCATCTTTAACCTTTTACTATCTTCCTTCCACCACTTGGTCTTCTTTCGGCTCTGTCACTCCTCAGACTAGACGTTCTTTCGATGTCGAGGGAGAACAGTGGGTGGATAGTCGGCTATGATCCGAGGGAAACAGAGGTTATATCAACCCCACCCTCCCTCCCCCCCCCCAAAAAAAAGAAGAAATAAGGACCGAGAAATTCTTTTATAACTGATGTTGCCACGGTAAGATCCGTTGGTTATATATAGCTCTGCACTTACCGCCCTCAAAGAGAATCGCGACGGCTTATGTTGCTCGATGCATTTCCAAGGCGAGTACCCGAATTTCTTTGAAACCGTGTACAACGCTGAGCCATTTATTCCGCCGTATTTTGTTTTTATATTCTCCTTCACCTTCAACCACCAAAGCTGTAATTTTGTGGAAGGAAGGCAATTCGAATAATCGTATAAATTTGATTCAAGCGCAATCTTTTGCTTCTTCCTTGTCATTTTATTACGTTTTCTAAGGTTTATTCACTCTAAATTCCTTTCTTTTTTTGTATTGTTTTTTTTTTCCACAACTCTCGGTCGACGACACTTTTTTTCTTTATAATTCTTAACAATTTTTGATATTTAAATAAACGAATTTCGAGCGACTGAATAAGTTTAAATTAAATTATTGAACATTAATAAGATATCAGAGTTATGGAAATACGACATTAAACGTGAAATTAGTATTGGAATAAATTTTATGAAATCTTAAACACCAAAAACAATTTCGTTGGACAATTGGACGATCATTTATTTTAGTCACGTAAACTTACGAAACGACGAGGATCGATTTATTTAAGAAAAACTAAACATAAATGAAATGCACTTTCCAGGAATTGAAATTGCATCAACATGAGTTATCTTATACCATTGCAATCGATTGCAAATCGAAACAATATTTACAGTTGTCTTGCACCACAATTTATTTAGTAGTATTATAAAACAACAATTGCAAATTGCATTATCCGAAATAGTTCTTTAAAATATCAAGTGTACGAAGGAGTAGTTAAGCAACATCGGAATGCATCGAAAATGCAAAAAGCACAATTTTGATGTTACTGGATGTACAATGCAAACACGATTAAAAGGTGTCTCTGCAAAAAGAGAGTGCATAAACGTAAAAAAGCATGTAAAAAGGAAATGTATATATATATATATATATGTATAGAGAGAGAGAGAGAGAGAGAGAGAAGTTTGCACAGAGAGGAGAGCATTGAGCAAAGGAGCTATAGATACTTAGAAACTTCCATCTTTCTTCCACGGAATCTGCATTCAAATGCGCTCAAAATGCTAATGCGACGAGCATCCTCTACGTTCGCCTAGGTGGTGGTAATTGTAACTGCTTGACTGGACGCGCAAAGTACGAGGACACCCTGGATGGCCCTAGCACCTCCCTGCCTCTCCCCCTCTCGCGCTCTCTCTCTCTCTCACTCTATCTCTCTTGCCGTCTCGCATTCGGTTCTGCCCTATGTACACGTATAGCGCTCATCTCTTTCTGTCTCGACGCAGTATACCGTTGCATATAGTGTGTATACACTGGGCTTTGTAAATTCGACACTTGACTTCCGCTCAAATCGCCTAATAAATGGCCGGACTACGCCGGCGTCGTTTCCCTACTGATGTTTGTGTACCTACGCTACACCCGAGAATTGCCGTATCCATATATATATATATATATAAATGTACGAGTATATATTCGTGAATAAACATGCTCTGAACAAAGTTATACATGCGGTATTAAACTGTTGAAGAGGATTTTGCCCTCCTAGATATTGCTTACTGACTTCCATTGGAATTTTACGATTTTCGAGATACAAACCGTTGACTCGAAGAAAAGAATAGACCTGTCAACCGTAAACTATTCGGTTGCTCCAATTGTTCTCGAAATCGCTGGACGATATTACACTTGGCGCTAAAATTTTATTTTGTTAACGATTATACGTATTACGTAACGTATGGTTAAGATTTCTGTTTTAAAATAATACTCTAAGTGTAGTTACTATATACACACGAACGTACAATATCAGCTTTTATATTCCTTTTTATTTTAGAGATGTATGCAGGATGGTGTAAAGGTCCTAATAAACCGTGTGATACTTTTTTATACTATTACACGTATATGTGTGTGCGGGGGTGCCTATATGTACGCGCGTACATATATAAATGTCAAAACTCGTATTCCCAACGAAATCCTTGCAGATGACACTCTTGCCTTTCTTTTGCTATTTCACGCTATGGCTTATAAATCTTCCAGCTTTTGTTCGCGTGATATAAAGTCAACCTCGTATGACGAGTCACCGACAGCTGAGCCATAGTAGTAAAAAAAAAAACAATATTTGACACGTACTCATAAAAAGACACCAAGTTCGACACATAGTTGTACAATGGAAGTATTTAAGTAACTAATAAGTGACATCTTTACGAGTAAAATTTTTATAACTCGTCGTAAGGTCATGTTTACGATCAGATTTATTTCTCAAAATAAAATACTAAACAAATGTAATTAATACGCTACCTGCGAGAGCGTATTTAATCAATATATATTGTTAAATATTATTGACGTATCAAAATAAATATTTAAATTATTTATAATATTTAAATTTAAAAATTAATATTCTATATTTGAATAAATATTATAAATGAGTGTCGAGTATTAAAGATAAGTAGAGCATTTTGAACAAAAACATATTAATATAAATATACGTGTAGCAATATAAGCTAAAATTTAAACTAGAATTTTGAACAAAAATTTACGCATACGTATACTCTAAAAATTTCTTGGAAACAATGTATGTGTATATGTATATTCGAGTATTCACGGTCCTCTTATTTCATAAACAATATCACTATCAGGTAAAACTTTTCTATCCGAAGTTAAAATAATCCCATAGACCATTAGACTATAAAATAAAATGGAGAGATAAAAAAAGTTTAGCGCGTATCCCATGTTCCGTCGTAACTATATAAACTACTCTGGGCGTATCTCTTCTACATATGAATTAAAATTTTTGAGAGCGCGCGAGCGCGAGTAGTATCCTCGGTCAATTGATTTTTTGCGCCGAAATGTATAAAGTAGGTACGTGAGGATCGCCAGCGTGACTCAGGCAAGAGAGAACCCCGCGAGGTTCCATTATCAGCTTTATGATCAAGTACCAAGAGGAAAAGAGAGGGAAAGAGAGAGAGAGAGAGAGAGAGAGAGAGAGAGAAAACCGTGGAGAAAGTTTATTATGTCACGGGTAAAAGCTTTTACGCGAGCGCGCGGATTTAACCCCGGGTGCAATTTGTCCAAAGGACAGTGGCGATCGCCCCGCGGCGATATGGCTCCCTTCGGATTCGATTTTAATTTAACTATGCGAGATAGCTACTACGCGAAGCCAAGAGATCGCTAATAAATCTACTCCGTGTAATCTAATTTTGTAGAACGTTGTTGTGTGGATACCAGGATCATCTAGGATCCTATACGTGTTACACAAGCCCAAGGCTTATAAGGCTCCATTCTCTACGTAACCAAGGATCCATACATGAGAAATATCACTTTTATCGTTATACTTTTAACGCGTTTTATACTTTGTTATCCGGAATAGAATATCAAAATATACCAAGTTACTTTTTTCATTTACGGAACAAATATCTTGACATTCACGTATACGTTGTTTTTCTCTACTTTATATTCTGGATCGAAAATTTAACTAAATATAATCTATAACATTTTTATTTTATATATATACACACACACACATATATATAGCCTTGATATACACAAATCTTTAAATAAAACTTTGTATTAAATTATACATTTTAATTGCATATTAGTATAATTGATTTATTCTACCTGGATATAACGTATTGCAATAATAGTTTCATGGATTAATTCTTCATAAATTATTTCAGTACGGACAGCAGGAAATTCGGTGCGAATATATTTTTTAAGGCGTAATTAGTTAGCTTTCCGATTTAATTAAATTTTTTATTCAAATATAACTTGATAAATTTAGAACGCCAAACATATTTAACTTATGTTATATGTGTCGGAAATAATAATTTTCAGACTTATATTTATATTTAATAAATTTTGGTATGTTCACTTTTGTTGATTCTAAATAATCGAGAGAGTAATTATGTCCTTTTGTTCAGCAGTTGCTATGGGACATGCAAAAGCTGATTATAATTGTCGATATTGTACACAATGGTATTCTCTTGTACACATTCTAACCGTTTGCTCGAATTTATTAACCGTAAAATTCATAATGTTTCAGATAAAAATGATAATGCTGAGTTTAAACCAATAACCCAATTTTCCTCTACTTTTCCATTTGTCTTTGTAATCGAGTTAAAGAAAAAGGATTGATTCTGATTTTAATTAAATACCCTTTATTTTTAAAACCAAAGGGGCGAATCAGAAATTACATTTTCTACAGTAACATTGTTAATTGTTTATTCTTGTTAAATAAAAATACGCTTAATTAACGTAGCTGGGATAATGTATATTTTTTTTCCTACTTGTTTGTAACTCGAATAAAGTAGCGAAGTGAAAATAATTTATATATACCTTTTGAATATTTATGCATCTTTTATCCATTTAATTAAATCTTGATATAAGTTTGTGGAAACAAATAATAAACCAGCTTACCAACTGTATTATTGCTTTTTATGTTACAGGTTAGTTTAGAATTCATCACTTTACTTTCCGGTGTACATGCGTAAGTTCACAACAACATCATTTACAATATTCTTATTTTATACGTACATAAATATTTACTTTAATTTTGCTCGCGATTCAGGATATATTTATACAGTTCGTACGACACGTTTCTCTGGAAGTATTAATTTTAAAACATTGAAGAAGTTCACCGATAATATAACTCTTCGAGTATTTCATCTGAAAAATATAGTGGAGTAAAAAAAAAAGAAAATAATAAAGGAAAAAAAATGAATTCACGAAGTCGATAGAAAGTTTTTCAAATTCTACCTTACACTCCGCATTATATAAGGCAAGTGAGAGATAGAGAGAGAGAGAGAGGGGGATAGGGGAGGGGGGAGTTGGGTTGAGGGGAGTATAGCGACCACTCGATTTCATAAATCCCGAGCAAAAGAGCCAAACGACTAACGCATGGAAGCGTGCACCAGCTCTTGCCACTTTTCACTTTTCTTCTTTTTTTATCCCTTTGGCGATGATTCCGGTACGTTGATCCTATATATGTATATATATTTATATATCAATGTATGTATGGGTATATATATATATATATATATCTATGCACGTACTCATATATAGGTATACCTATGTATCTGTGTGTATATATATAGGTATATAAATTTGCGCGTTTCTCCAAGAGTTTTATAAGTGTCGCGATACGTTACGAGAGAGATAGATATATAGAGAGGGAGATAGGGAGAGAGAGAGAGAGAGATGAAGGCGACCCTTAGACGAGTTAGGAGCGAAAAAGAGTCGAAGCGCGAGAAAGATTGACTTCGCGTTGTTAGTGCCAAAAGTTTTTCCGGAGTAGGAAGGGGAGGTAACTGCAGCTGCTACCACCGATAGCGTTCTTCTGGATTTGTTTCGATGCGCTATATATAAAGGTTGCATGATGGCGGGTATGTGAGAGTGTCTGCGCGTGTGAGTGTCTACAATGCATGTGTGTGTATGTGTGCGCGCGTGTGTGCGTGTATGTGTGTGTATGTACGTCTAAAGTAGAGGGAAACGATCTTGAGAATTATTCCGGCGACTTATCGCTGGGGATGATCGCCCATTTTTCCGATACGCCGGAATATAATGGCTCTGAGAATTCGTAACTTCGACCGAGCGTGGCTTGAGGTAAACGCTGGAAATGATAAATAATAATGCAAAAGGTATTTATGCTGAATATTCGCTTATGCAACCGCGGATAAGACGTCCATATAACAATTTAACATTCAATTATTGTTTGCGTCATTATATCGTATTTATTAACGTTACTTGAATAATTCCACTTATATTACGAATACAGTTCTTTAGTTTTGCAATATTAACATTATTTTATAATTATCATTATCACTTTGAGTATTATATCATTACAATTTTTATTTATTATATAATTGCTAAAATACATTACTTATAAGCATAACAAAAATGTTGAAGATCCGTGACTTTAAAATAATTATTAGTATTTAAATATTTATAATAGATTGTATTTATTTAATTTCTTAGTGTATCATTTAGAATCTTAATTGATTTTAATAAATCATTAATATTTAATGATGTAAATAAAGCTGTTGATATTATAATGATAATTTCATACGTTGATTTACGCGATAAACTATTTCTTTAATGTCATTTATTGCCGTTACATGTTTGAATTTATCTGAAGCGTATAATCATTACATGCATCTTACAACGTCTAATTATTAACATGCGAGTGATTTTATCAATAATATCGATTTTCATAGCTTAAGAAAAAATTTGACTTGCAGTTTATTAAGTTGAACTGCAGATTAGCGGCTTTGTAGTATTTCAAAAGTTAAAATAAGATTATATTTAATGTTTTTTTTCTAGTCAAATATTCAGAATATGTATTTTCTAGGTACATACATTTATCTATGGGATTATCCGTTTTATAATGATTTCAAATGAATTGAACGTCAATAAAGGATAAATCCTACATTAAATGCTATTTTCCTCTCTTACTCAAATACCATAAATAATTTGGTCATGCACATACGTGCCATTATCGTATCTATTATTAAATACAAATATATTGAAATATCCATTGATTACTATTATTGCCTCCGAATGACCTAGATTATGTTATTAACAAATCTATAAATTTGCCTTAATCGTAGGTAAAATGTATCATTTATACTATAAATCTTTGCAATTAAAAAGAGAAGAAGTACTATATTTCAAGAATAATATCAAAACGTATAACTGTTATATTTCTCAAATCGATCCATCAGACATTACTAAAAAAACGTTTTTCCTCGATTTTTTTAATAAAAATAATAGCAGTAGACGATCGTTATGTACAAAAAATAACGAAAAAAATTGGAACACACGCGTATCTGTTTTTTTTCGCCCTCGATGTACTGCGGTCGATGCAGCTTCTCCTTTTTGTTTGTAGAATATCGTTCGTGCCTATCATGCTATAAATTTACGCAGATATTTTTAAACACTAGATGTGGACCATTCATCAACGGAATCGGACGTGCCGTGTCAATTTCACTGAGGTTCCCATGTAATTTTGTACCTGCAACCCTATGTGTGACACGTCCAAACAAGATTCGATAAGTTTTTACGAGTACAAATTCTGGTGCCATTGCCATTCCTCATGTTAAACATGCTGAACGCAAATGATCTATAACTTACTTTTTTCTAAAAATTTTCTTTAGGATCTATACTATATGTATTCGATACGCACTTTTTTTAAACAAAATTTCTAATTTTTTAAAGACTTCGTTGAATATAATAAATTAGGTTTTTTTCATTTTCTAGTAACAATAAAATCAAATGATTGCCATATAAATTTACTAATTTTTATCGGAATATGATACTTTTCATTTCTTGCCGGAAACCAAATATTTGTATTCATAAAATCGATAATACTATTTAAAATTTTCATGCACAAATTGAGCGGTCCCGATGAATATTTAAAACAAATTTTTTTATTTACTGAGTGTACAGCCCGTCGTCTCAACGTATACTATTTTAATAGACGTATAAAGGATCTATTGAAGATAATATAATAGCGATATAAAGGATTTATTATTAGAAAATATAATTATATTTTATCTTTATAAAAATAAAGAATCTACGTTATGGACATTTAAAAATAAATTACTATACTGGGGAATTTTGAGTGGTACAAACTTTGATTTATTTAAATCCAAATAATGGTAACATTTTTCACAGTTTCTGCAAGCGCATACAATGAAGTGCGGTTTTAATGAATTTCGAATTTTAAAATGATAACTTTTGCAAATTTAAATTTCAAATGTCCGAACTTTTGAGATGTAAGTTACAATGCAAATTGAATCCTGCGGAAATATGATCTGTCTACAGTTGCAGTCTTTATGAATCAATCAAGGAAAAGTAAGATTTTATTTTTATCACCGTATTTAGTAAAAGGTAAAACGTAAAAATTGTAGTTTAAACGAACGTGATTTTATAATTTTAATCGAGATTCTAGGCTTCAAAGATATGTAAAGAGATTATCGATATGCGGATTTATAACAGATTTAGTATACATCCAATATTGCAATATCGCTGTGGGTGCCTCGCTTGCATTGGCATTTTTTTTAAATCCATGTTTTCATGGAATATTTAATCGGTAAAAAAATATCAAAAATTTATGAACAGTTTGTTTCGTATTTTTTCATATTCACTTTCACGTTCGCAATATTTTGATTAATAAATTGTAAATCGCAAAGGACTTTTTTTTGGTCAATAAAGATTTTTATATAATTTAAAAGCTCGAGGTCTAATCTTGTATAAATACTCGTACAAGAGTCAATAAAGTGAAAAAAAAAACTAATTGCTTCTATTTCATAAAATATTTTGGTATAGAAGGAAAAAAGTATTAATTACTTAGCTTCGTTCGAATGGCCAATGAAAAATCCATTAAGTATCACAAGTTGAGCCTGAGTAAAAGTTCCGTATCCATTAGAAAGCTAGAATTAAGGTATCAGAATGAGTCTGTTCCAAATAAGCATTTATCTTTTCATTCCATCACCGCTTCTTTACCCCTTCCCCCTCACCACCCGCCCAAACTCGAGTCTTTTAAGTCGAGTAATTGGTTGGCTTCTTCTTCAGCTTTTTTGACAAAGTTTCGGATGAAACGCGTGGAAGAAAAAGGAGGAGGATAGGCGAAATAAATAGTGGACGACCTGTGTGTCGCGCCGTTTGAAATAAAAACGACAAGTTTAGCGTCGAGAAACATGACATTTGCGAGAAACTTAAAAATACGTTGTCATTATTCCTAGACAAAACGGACACTGGTTGGTTTGCAAAAACAGCTGCACTTTTCCAAATTTAATAAAGATGCGACATTGTCAAATATAAATAAGATCAATACTTTTTTTATTTAGATAAATCATATTCACAATATTTTTACACTAAATTTTGTAATCCAATAATAATTCATCTTAAATTTTACTTTAATAATAATTTACGTACACCAATACTTATATGTAACAGTTATTTTTTTGTACAATATATAAAAAAACCATTAAATCTTTGCACATCAAAAGTAGATTAATATTTTTATGTCACGTACTTTTTAATGAAAAAAATATCTATAATGCGAGTTACATTAATATTGTAACAAAATGAATGTTTTTTTTATAATGAAAAATGGTGATAAAGTGGTTTGTAGAATTGAGCTACTCATTTGACGACATACTAAATTTCCCAAATATGCTTGTCGATGAAAATATTTTTTCGCATTTAATTCTCGTGTTACCGGAAAAGTTGAAATGCCATTGGAAAAATATTAAATTTATTGATCAATGAGCGATTCTTGAAAATGCTACTCGTACCTAAAAAAATATTATCGAAAAACCATAAATCATTAAGCAGCGTCTTCGAATAATAAAATTGTACCTTCGTTCTATTTTATCTTTATCTTATTTCAAATCAATTTTTTATAAAGGGAAAGGAAAGATTTCCATTTGAAAATCTGGGAAAATGATTGTGCACCATTTCTTTTTTAACATTTAACAACTATCTTGTTACTTGATAAATTTGTATCTAAAATTTTCAGTAAAAATTTTTTTGTAAAATAATGACATACATATTTTATTAAATGATATATTAAATAATTTTAACCACTTTAATATTCTACAGCGGTAACTGTAACACCAAAAATATTAAGAAAAAAAATGTTTTTTTTTTGGTATAAAAGGGTAAAGTTATAAACAATAAATCATCAATCTTTGTTCATTCTCACGTAATAAATTTCTGTAACCTCCTTGAGTCGTTATTTCTCATTTTGTAAAGTATGCCCTGAGAACGAGATTTGATTTATGAAAGGAGTTTTGTCGAGAGGGGTGCGTCGCATCGATAGACCAAAATCCCGGACAGATCGGAAACAGGAAAACGAAAGGTCGCACGTATATATACGTACCGGCAATCGGCCGTATTTTAGATTACTAGAAAATCCTCATTTCCGATCTCGACGCGCAAGTAAATCACCCTAGTACGTATCTCCGACACCCGCCCTTTTGTCGGCATACAAAGATTGATTTGACTATCGGTTATCGATTTTATACGGCCCTCGTAATTTCCCGCGCATTTAAATTGCCACATAGAAGGCAAGGGGCGCGCACGCGTTTACCGTCACGACGTCGATGCGATAAAGCAGCCTCTCTCTCTCTCTCTCTCGCTCTCTCTCACTCCCCTTCCCCGGCCACAATTTAAACCGCACTACTTTTCAGATTTCGCACTTGTTTGTCGACAAATTTTCTTCTTTAGAATATAACGGAGAACCTTAACACACTGTTGACAGTCGTTTTATTCTTCGGTAATACTCTACATACTAAGACTTTGCATACGAAATTTAAAATTCTCGCGCTTTTTTAGGAAAAACTAAGGCGTCCTCTTGAACATTTATCTTATCTTATTTGTTTTAGTTTAATATTATTCACAGTACGTGTCGAGCATCTTTCGTTTGATAATTATTTTTGATAATTTCATTGTAGCTTTAGAAAATAAACGGTACGCTTATACTAATGATATTATTATATTACGAAAAAAGTTATCAGTTTGATTTCTCGAAGTGTATGGCCGTGCTAACTAAGCGCACTTATTTCTACTCAAATAGTTTTATTACTCGTCGTTATCGTACATTAGCTCGAATGTAGCGTAACATAACTAAAACTAAAAATGACAATAAATATTTAAATTACATGCCGCGAAGCTATAAAGTTTTCTGGCCCATTAATTAATATAATAAAATCTCATGCATATTAAATATATTTAATAGGTAGGAAACAAGTTGAGATAACCGTTTTAAAATACGAGTATAAGCCTGCATTTAAAGGCACATTTAACTAATAAAAAGTAAACCACACCGACAGACGTTACCTTTGATTTATACGAGAATAAGATTCAAGGGACGGTAAGGTTGAGAATACGGAAGAACCGAGATAAGGAGGCGGCTTATATACATATATATATATATATATTATATTTATATGCATAATAACGTGTACGATAAAAATATTAGGAATCGTGCGCGTGTGGATTATACGAGCACTGAATCGATAATATATAGCATCGGCGCGCGAAACAGCACCGAAACGTAAACTCGAGCACAAAAGGGGAAAGCGGCCAAAAAAGAGTGGGAGAAAGATAATGGTCACCCGAGGCGAAGCTCTGTATCGCGATACTCCCCTGTGCCACTTTTTTTTTCATTTTTTTAACTTCTACTATCTTTCTCTCTCTCTCTCTCTCTCCCTCCCTCTCCAATGCTTGTTTAAAGCTGAAGATTTTTACCCTATATTATATATATGTGCGTGCGTGTGTGTGCGCGCGCGTATATGTACACAAAAAGAAAAGATCGAGGAAGACAAGTAAAGGTCAACGAGGAGCGAAACGAATGGTTTAGAGAACAAACGAGCGTGATAGTGTATGTGCATGTTCTTATCCGTGTGGGGCTCTTTGTCACCTAGGCAAGCAGATGATCGTGGATAATGGTACAAGACGGCTCTTAGATTCCAAGGTTCGAAGAAACAGAAATGCAGAAATAGGGAATGCGAGAGAAAGAGAAAGAAGGAAAATTGAGCGAAAACTGAGTTTTTAGCTAACTATAGAAAATGATAAGGTATTGGTTGGAAAACGATTATCGCTTTTAAATGTGAAAAAGAAAATTGTTGGATAATCAATTGATCTTTAATAAAGGGCAAATGTATGAAAAATATTATTTACAGATTACGTAAAAGATAATTAACAAGACTTTTTTTATTATATATGTATATGTATCAGACCTCTCACTATTTATACATTCCACTCTCCACCTAATCATCCATCCATTATTACACATAAAAGTGTGAAAATGTAAAAAAAATCCGTCCATTACCGCTCTATTGTACCTTCCACTGACTCTCTACCATTTTTAGAATAAATATTTACAATACTAATGTTATTTAAGATTACATCCAAGTACGATATAATCATTGAATAAAGATAAGAAGAGAGTAACGTCCAAGATGTACCTAATTCCATGTATTGCTCGATATTAATATCGGACTATTGCATCAACGAAACGAAACGAGTGAAACAAATTTTCCAGAACATCATTACATTATTAACAAGACAATTTTATCGTCATAAAGGCCAACGGGGTTCATTCAGCATGTAATTCTAGAAGAAGAGCCTAGGAAAGCGAGGAGAGACATGATAGGGGTATAAAGGAAAGCGCATGGAGAAAAAAGAGGTATAAGACCGAGAGGAAGGAGAAGAGAAGACACAGCAAAAGAGAAATTACATTTTTATGCACCATAATTCAAGACGAGACGAAAAAAGCGGATAATCGAGGGAAACCGGAGAAACGAGGAAGACGGAAAGAGAGGTAGAGGTAAGGAAAAAATCAAGCTGGGATAGAAAGAAAAGAAGTAGGAAGGTAAAGAAGAGAAGAGAAAGACGATGTAGGTAAGTTTCGCATTATGCCGGCAAGTACTCGCTCGCACTTTAAACCGCACAGACACATTTTCGATCGACCCCCGCGGGCTTTATCGCGGGAAACGGCGTCGTTATACTTATCGAAGGAGCCCGCGAGCGCGAGAGAGCTTCACAAAAGGATTGAGAGATGAGGATTTTCCTTCTACTCCTTGACTTTCCATTCAGTCGTCAAATGTTTTCCAGCTACTATACTCCCCTCAATTTTCTTCTTCTTTCCCTTATTCTCTCTCCCTTTCCCTCCCCCTCACTCACTCACTCCTTCTCTATCTCTCTCCCCTTCTTTCTTCTTCTTTCTCTCTCTGTATTTCTGTTTCTCCCGAAGCTTGGATATATACTCAACTAAATGTTTTTGTAGATATTTTCATACCTCAGGCATTGGAAAGAAACTGATTGACAAAAAAAAGTAAATGTTTCTCGATTACCAGCACATCATACGCTACCAAAAACTTCGTTCCTGTTTTTATTTTACTTTCGAGATTGATTCTAATATTAATACTGCATTAAGCGATTAATATTTCGTATAAATAATATCGCTTTTCGCATGATTGACGTTGTATTGAATTTTCATTTTAGACTGCTAGCTGCATATCGTCGATATTTTGAAATAGTTTAGTTAATTATTCAGAAATAATATTCCACTATACGATATTTATAATGATTTTATGTTATATAAATGATGTATAAAGCTGACAAAAATTATTGAACAGTTTATCGTGCATCTCTTATATTAAGCAAAAATTTCAATTTTCAGTAACTTAATAATAATTGGTATTAATTTGTAATTTTATTAAAATTTAGCGTATATTATAGAACATTTATTCTCTTAGTTAAAACTGTTATGTTACCAAGATAATTTAGAAAACTTTGAAACACATAAAAGTAAAGCATTAGATAAAATCGACGGGAAGTATTTGTCTTTAAGTATACAGTATGCACAACACTTTAAACTAATAGGGCTTCAACACTTTTATTTATTTACCAAGTTAGCAAAAAGCGGGAAGAACTGTTATATTTACAGTAATATATTATAAAAATACAATAAACATCAATACAAAAAAAATATAACATTATTAAGAATGTAAATATAATCATAATTGAACATTCTTATAATGTTATTGAGTATATATAAATTGTGCTTCAAAACCATTTTACAAAAAGACAATAATTTTGTTATGTCCTACATTATATACATTTCCAGAAAATTATATGTATTACGCAATCACAATTTATAAAATTAAAGTAGCACTTTTTTTAAAGTGAATACTGAGGGTATCAGTAACTTAATTTCTTAGTAATTTAGTTGGATTGGCATGTTCTTGTAAGTATATAGGAGTACCTTTTCGTAGTTATCAAGAATCAGAAAAAAAACGGGTCATTCTTTGAACCACTCTTCTATATCATTAGGTAAAAAGGTTTTTACATTTCCAAGAGTGCTCATTGAATTGCTGCATGTTGAGGTTAGGGCTATATATTTTCGAAGTAACTACAAAGTAGTAGTGGTAGTAGTCTGGTTAAGTGCTTAAATCGGATCTTGACTCTATTTATTCTATTATATCCACAAAACTACTTTGAGTTAGCAAAACTTTTCGCGCCTTCGTCTGCTTCAGACAACCGTAATACAATGGAGAAATTGTTTGAGTATATATTTTGGCTTAAACAGTTACCAAGATTCTTGATATTGAATTATTCCGAGACACTTCATAATCAACCTTTCACACTTTCGTTATGCAAAACCTCTTCGTTCCATTTTCCGTGCGTACATACCATTTCTTATATAGATTTTATTAAAACTATCATTCTTGTAAACAACGTGTAATAATAAATATTTATATTCTTTAGAAAGATCGTCTATGCAGATAGACCCTTTTATCTTTATTAGTACATCGTCTATGCATTTTTCATGACAACGTAAATAAGCCATAGATTTTTAGATCTATACCTCTACTAGGATACATAAAAAATAGATGTATCCACACAGGATTTCCTCGTTCTTCTCCTTCTTCTTTTTTTTTTAGAGAAAAAAGAACAATATATAAACATCAACCTTTATTCTTTCAAAACTGACGCACATCCATCTACTTTACAGCACATTACAGATTTAACTTTACGAAGCTTGTTTTATCTCTATACGACATCGTTATTAAAATCTACTAGAATGTTATGAACTCTTTTCTCCTTTTTCATAAATGAGTAAATGTATTCCGAGAGATATGCCAACTATATACCAATACACCTATATCCACCTAATACACCAAGTAAATTTGAGTAGTTGCTCAATGCGCGATTCCTACGTTATTTAGGAGGTACAAAAAAAATGACGTTTTCATATATGCACGCCTTAACATTCAACGATGTAGGCGTATTATTTTTTCGCGCAAAGCCAGTAAACGAGGTCCATCATACGGACGTTCAAAGAAAAAAATACAATGCTGTCGCGTAATCCATACATGCGCTAGCGATATCGTTATATATACACACATACACACGTATAGACACGATGTCGTGCTCATTTTTTCTAATGCAAACAACGTCCGACTGCAAGGATTTCCCTTGCGTTTCGCTATGTAAAGCGACGGCATTAGCGAGACCGTAAAATGGGAAGGGAGGTAAAAAAAAAATAGGGAAAAAAAGACTGCGGCGATGAAAATAAAAAATATAGAAGAAGGGTACGAGGGACAAAGTGCAAGCGCACGATTTAGTCGGCGATATACATATACACATAAATGTGTGACTCGTGATGTATGTATCTATGCATGCATGTATACACGTATACGTGCATTCGTATACCTCGAAAAGGTAGCAAGTGAAAAACAAATATTTAACGATCGTACGATTTAAAGTTATTTCTTTGGAAGTAGGGTGGAATGCACTGGGTATATCTAAACGAGCTGCGAATGGATATTTGTAATACTTGCATGCTTCGAATTATCAAGCCGTTAAGAATATGTGTAAACTCATTAAATCTTGAATATATATTTACATATACTTTTTATTTTTCTTAATAACACGCGGTTGTGTGCTTTATAATTAATTAACGCTATAATTAGTCTCAGAGTGCTATTTCATACTTTGAAATTCAGGTTTTTTTTCGTTAAATTCCTTTTTTTTGTAATTTTATTTTTACACATTCTCGTTAATAAGATATGTTTATTAAATGCACAATATAAACTATTTTTGTTTTACACGTGCAGATAAAATATAATTCTAGAACAGAAAAGATCTAATCTACTTATTACCATTTGAGTTGCCATATTCCTTTTACGAAAGCAGCTTTAAAAGTTGTAAAGAAGATCAACAATACAGAGAGTTATGCTTACATTTGAGTTTTGCATTTAAATTTTCGACTGAACAGAATCTTATCGCTAGTGAGACTGTCCTGTTAATTTTAAGCTCGTAAAGCAGTAGCTACGGCTTCTATCAGCTTTATTGTAAGTTACATAGTATTACTATTTTACAACTGCAGGTAGCCTTGTCAACTCTGTGCATCAACGTAGTTGATCTCCGGCATGTGTGTGCATGCTTATGTATATTATGCGTTAAATAAATAATTATTTTAAAATAATGATAGGGCCTTATTGCTCTATACCAAGCACAGAAAAATAATTATTAATTACGCGCGAAGATGCTGGCAAGTGTCGCTAGGAACATAATCACTGAGAGCTACGATGCGGATGATTCGGGCAACCCACCTTGTCTCCCATGACATTAAATTAAATATACAAATGTCAAGGGGAAGTGAAGAGAACACAAATGAGAACATATAAAATTAATTAAAACGATAACAAATTAATTTAATTAATAAATAACAATGGTTGTTGTGCCGCAACAATAAATCACGTTTGCGTGCGGGCGAAAATACCTAGAAGCCTGCCGAGCCGAGACCCTCCATAACGGCAGAGTCCAGTATTTGAAATATCCGCCGTTCGTATACCGGTGTATCCAAACCTATACCCGAGATACACGCATACACCGTTGAGGAGAAAAAGTCGCGGTAAGATAAACTGTAACTTCCCGGTAGATAATTTGAAGTTCCTCGGATGTCCAAGCCGATCCAAAGACCCCTGGTGACTTCCTGGATTGGATGTCGACTGCAGCGAAGGAAAGCGAACTCCAAAGCCTCGACGAGTCGTTTCCTCGGCCCTACACTCGCACACGATATCGTCCTTACACTTCACAGAGTTATTTACAAACACTCGTGGTCGCACGCAAATATTCAAAATACCTGGGAGCCGGAATAGTCCAGGTACTTGACCTTGCTTTGGAACAACCGTTCGCAAGGTCTCGCATTGTAGAATTTGGTTTCGTTGCAGTTTCGGCAATCACGAGTAGTGTATCTCGGACACACAAAGTAATCCACCTCGTTAGGAAGATCTGTACATCCTAACTATAGGAAACTGCCTAGTTTTGGAAATAGGAATAGGAGAGTCTCATATCCTTATTTTCAATCGCGCGCGTAATTGTACACTTATTAATTAACAAAGTAAACAAGTTTTCTAGGTTACCCTTAATATACCAAAGGCTCTGACGGCTAACGATTACATCGAGCTTAAATATCATAAGATAATTGTATGTTAAATGTTTCATCTTTGAAAAACTTTTGAAAATTAGATATGTACCTAATTCAAAAACTACATAAAAAAAAATAATTATCTAATCTAATAGTGTCTAGCAATTTCTGTAAGATTTTTACACTCTGTTACAGTGTAATAAATTCATCGTATTATTATATCTAACGATAAATAATTGTGTAACATAATAACTTATTTACTTGCTTTAGAACTCGAGCTTAGCTAAGCTATCTTCACAATGATAAATTTTTAAGAACTTTTGAATTATTTTGGTGACAATATAATAATTAATTCCAAAGCAGAAAATAGTTTACGAATTTCAGTAAGATAATAACTGTTTCCACACGTTATGAACTTTTGCTTGTTTAACTTTTCTACGCGATTTTAATGAAAACATGCATTTATAAACGCGATACTACGATTGCAAAATATTAATTACTTATTAATTTTTCATCAAATGAACCCTCTTTTAATCAATGTAACTAAATATTTGAAAATTTATACATTCGCTATTCTATAGAAATGTACACTAGAATATTAATATTTACGGAAAGTTCATATAAAATAAGAGAAGTATAATATTTAGCAAACTAAATAACGCTTTTACCTATATATATCTACAGAACGTATATCAAAGCATCGAATATTCATTTCCGTAACCGTAACGTCTTTTTGAATTATATTTCCAAAGTTCATTAAAATTAATACGGAACATAGCAATGTTGCTGGAGCATATGTCTAATACAATTTAATTTTGTTGGTAAATCAATAAGTAGTACAGTAAAATATTAATTTATATGTTTTTAATACAATAAACTACCGAATTAACGAAGCAAATATTGTAAAAAGTAGTATGTTTAGCAAATAAAATATTTTATTATTTTTTATCAGTAAAATTATTTATATTTTTAACTATTAATCTTATTTGGTATCGAAATTACGTTTTTTAGTATTAACTTATGTATTATTAATGAGACAACGCTAAAAGTTTGTGCCTCATTTGTATATTTTATTATTTAATTTAGAAATACTATGTATTATTGCCGTTTCAGGAGGAATTGAATTCAGGTATTTTTATAATATATTCCGTAAAACGTATGCTTTCCTCGCATTCAATAACAAACCAGCTCACTTTACTTACCTCTTATTGTATCTTATCCACTCAAAACAGTAAACATTTCACGCGTGAAAAAACAAACAACAACACGAACAATTGTTGACAACGGAAAAGACGAAGTTAAAGGTGTACGTATATATATTGAGAGAAAGAGATAGAAATATCAAAATATGGAAGATTCTAAACCACAAACTTGGCTGTGAGATACTCGTAGGTATATATTGTAGCTCCCATATACGATAAGCTACATACTCGTGTGTGTGTGTGTGTGCGCGCGGAGTTGGCGCACAGGTGTTGGCCATAGACACGGAAATAAAGAGCGCGTGTCGCGACGTTTCCAACTGTACACATATACGCACACGTCACTTTTCCAAAATACGCGTATATATGAATGCACGGTGCAACAGCAAAGTTTCGTATAACCGCAAGTCCCAGTATATATAAATGAGAACAAGCGCATCTGGAGCGCTTCGAAAACACAAACTTCCCACTCGTCTAAATCCTCTTGAATTCGTGTGCGCATTCCCGTATTCGTGTGCGTCAAAAAGTTGTATGTATATCTATATATATCTATGTATATATATATGTTATATAGATGCGTGTGGGTGTGCGTGTATGCTCTGCTGCTTGAGATTCGCAATTCGTTCTTGATTTTCCATTGAGTCTTTTCTTTCGAAAAACTGTATACGTAAACGCGAAGAAGCTCTCTCTCTCTCTCTCTCTCTCTCTCTCTCTCTCTATCTTCCTCGTATACACTAAATTCCGTATGCGAATTTATCTTGGTACTCGAAGACTCTTTGAGGCGCGCGCGAGCGTACATTTAAACGTCGGTGAGGAAAAGAGTCGCTGAAAGTCGCTGTATTTCAAAGTGATTCATTCGATACGAATTTTACGTCTGTCTTTTCTTCTTGGTGGAAAAAGTTTTAAATTATGCGCTATGATTTCTTCTTTATCTTTTATTTTCCCCTTTTATTTCTTTAAGCGACCTATCGATATTAATCATAAAAATTCTTTGTACGTCGACAAGCCAATAAATTATGTAATTGAAAGCTTATGTTATAAAAGTTATTATTTCAAAAGGCACATTTCAGAGTTTTTATTGATTTTACTCACTTTGACCAATATATTTCATTCTAAACAAATATTTTCATCGATTTTTATTAATTGTTGAAATATGTTAAAGTTATAAAGGATTGGTGTGACTCAGCATCATAGAAATAACTGTAACCATATAGTAACTACAAACAACTGAAAAATTTCATTAATCTATAGGTCAAATGTCAGTTATTCATCAGGTTGCATTTTCCTCCTCTCAACAATTAACTACCGTAGGTGAAACTGTTTATTGTTCAATACGATTGAATGCCTGATTGAACGCTGATGTGTACTACTTGAACGAGTAACAAATGTACTTTTATATGGAAATAATAGTTTCCAAATAACCTTTTTCAGTTAATTCGGGCGATTCACTGTGTGAATTGAATCATTAATTTAATTGACAATGTTTCCACACGTATGTACATAATCGTCCATCTACGTATAATCGTCGCAGTGCAAATATAAAACAGCATCTAGATTATATACCATTACATTTGAACAGTAAGACGCGCTCTCCGAGTTTACGGAGCACGCTCCTTGAATTCTCGAGTATTTATAATCGTTGAATCGAGTAATAACCTTTTGACTCAAGTGCACTGCTTCAAGTTCCCTTCAATTGTTCGACCTCATTCTATCGCTAAGACGTAGAAGCCTTCGCACTGAAAACCATTTACTTAGTTAGTGTTTACTTAATTAGTGCAAAATATATTGATGCATTTGATCACCAGAAAAGGTACGATATTGCCATTTATTTCATTCACTCTTTTATTATCCATTTCAATTGTTTCTTTTTCGCATTTAGCCTTCAAGGGTATGGATCTTTAGCTCAAAGCATTAATAATCAATATCCCTTGATTGAAAAATACTATAAGTTTAATAGACTGTTGGTGGAAAATTATAATTTAGCTACATTTGTATCTTTAAACGTTTAAGTAGATGAGGTTCGTGTTTAGTCAGACTAAAAGTTATTTGTGCATTAAAGACATCCAGATTTCTTACTTCAATTATTAGCAATTGTATTTCTATATAACAATGTACCTTAATGAATTATGAATATTTCATAATAAATAATTTTTAAACTCTCTAAACATTTTTTAATGATTTTTTTTACTTTAATATTGTTACATCTTAATCTAGTTAACTGTTTTTTTATTACGCGATGTTATTATTTAATTAAGAATGGAACGATCTATGCGGGTAACAGTAATTAAATAAACAAATTTATAGTCACAATAATACAGAAATTCGAAAATGGAGGTCAAAGGAAAAGATGTAGATAAAACAAATAAGATGAATTTTCTGTCTAAACGGGTGTAAGATTAATTCCGTCCTACATAAACGTTGGTTCGGCGTATACAAATTTTCCATCGGCCAGGGTGGAGGGTAATCTGAATTACGTCGACTCATTCACCAGTCGGTAGCCGCGCGAACGGTGCGCGCGTGCGCACATCGTTTTATTACACGTCGGCTGTTAAAATAAGACGATCAGATGAAACCGGTCCACACCGCTCTCACTAAACGAAATTGGTAGCACGCAACGAAACTCGACGAAAATTGGTATTCCACGGAAGTGAGTCACCTTATGCAACCGGAGTGCAACCTTAAAAGATGGCGATAGCAAGGATACGTAGTAGCTTCTCTCTATATTTCTCTATCCCTCCCTCTCTCTCTCTCTTTCTCTTGCTTGCGCGCGCTTGCATTATCCCGAAGTAATTCTATCAGAATGCAAGCGCGGTAATGCATTTCTTGCGCTACTATACCTACGCCATTACGTATTAGCACAAGTAGGTAAATTCTAGCGTGAGCGAGAGCAGAAACCAGTGGGCTGGGATGCAAAACTGGCTTCGTGCCAGCGCAGCTGCGAGGAGACAGCGCGGGAGAGGACGCTGACAAAAAAACGAAGGAACGAACAGGAGGGAAAGAGAAAGAGGGAAAGGTAGTGCAACGATTCATCGATTCGGACGTTTTGAAAACGCAACCCTGCCCGGTGAACTTTATCGCCCAGCATTGACAACTCCAATCGGATGCTTCTCTTCCCCTGTCTCCTCTCGTTCTAACCGAACTTAACGTATTCTCTTTCTTTCGTTTGTTTGCGGACTCTCGTCCCGACGAGCATTTAACGAATATTATCCTCTACTTTTCTTTCGTGCACATAAATACTACCTAGATATACAGTTTGATATTTAAATCCAACGGTTACGCCAAGCAATCAACCTTATTTATATTAACAAGATTGGGGTGTAGCGTATGGTTCGGTAACTATAAAATATTCCAAATAATTCAGTAAAATTAATAGGGTATTAATAATTTTATAATGTACGTATTCTGAGTGTTATTGAATTTTAGACCGATACTAATGATTTTAATATGCGAAATCAAAAATTCACAAAAATGAGTAATTAATAACCTCACTTCTCGAAATAATACGATTAATTTACATGATTTCGTTAAATATATGGATTCTTACATTTATATACAATGTGTTATATGTATTTTACCTTAAATAATTTTATGGTACTATTTTTTTAAGCGCACTTAATAATTCATTTTCATAACATTAAATCGCGTATTTAGATATTTATTTCCAAGGAGTAAACTGTTTTTTACAAATTACGGTTAAAACGTCTTTTTGTTAATATAACTTGATCGAACCCGTACAACTGAAATTTGATTAAAATATATACCATTTACCGGGTAAATTTATCGATTCTGTCGAATCAATATAGGTATATTAAATTGTTTTAATCTTATAAAGAAAATCGAGGAATTAATTTGAAATACTTTTTATTTACTTTATTTTCCAACTGACTTATTCAATGCGTGTACATAAAATACAACTTATGAATTTACTCGATACTCTTACATAATACATATACACGCGTAATATTACACGCAGATTCAATAAAAAAAATTTCTATGCTTTAAATTGACCAGTGACCTATTTTGAAAGTTTGCATATCGACAGATTAATTTAATGGTAATTATAATGCACGTATAAGGCAAAATACCTATGACTACGTGTATAGGTATCTACAATTTTCAGTAATTAAAAACATGGCAGCAACATTAATAATGAAACGTGTTTTATAACGTTTTATAGCGCTTCATTATTTTTGCTGGCTATTAAAACGCAATGACGATTGAATATGTCAGACAAGTAAATATATTTTACGGTTTTACTTCCAAATAATAATGTATAAAAATGTTGTTTCATACTTCATCGCTTATTTTCATATTCTATGATGTTCACAGTGATTTTAAAAAGCTAATAAGAGAATGCAGGATGTAACTTAATATTAATTTTGATTTCAATTTTTAAAAGAAATAAACTAATAACATTATAAACCTAAAAAAATATGAATTTAATTATATTTTACATACGTGCTTTGTACACAGAGTTATCTACTTAAGTCACTATTTGAAGGATTTAAAGTAAGTTAAACGAAAAAAAGTAGTTATAGAATATATTTTTAAACCCAAAGTAAATTGTAGATCCTTTTTTACATTAAACTCAAGTTTGCGGTTTACCTTGTAAATGAGTTGGAGAGCACTCACGTAAAGATGTTAAAACCGCTGATTTTAATTACGATCAATGGGACCACGAATAAAGATGTTACGTTTCCAAAATATCAAAGGCAATTTAAATATACATCGCTATTCAATTAATATTGATTAACTAATTAAACTTTTGTATATTTAAATTTATTTATATTTATTTACGAAATATTGAAATACAAAATCGTTTTCAAAAAATTCAAAGTATTAATTTATTTGCTCGTAATGGTCTAGTTCTGCAAAAATTGAAGTAATAATGTAAATTTTAATGTATTGTACTTACAAGGAGACCATCATATGTTCGGGTGACCAATTCCAATAAGCCTGAACATGCTTAATCTGTAATATATTAATAGATGATATGTAAAGCCCCAGGGTCTAACGATGAGTTTGGGCCTACTTATACCTAATTTTCTTTATTACCGATGAATAGTTCAGATTAAGTGAAATTCCAGACTCGACATATCTGCAAACAGGCAATGTAACATTCTACATGCCTCGATCTTGACAATTATCCATTCTGAAAAGCAAATATGTTATAAATTTTGAAAATAAATATTTATTTCAATATAATTAATGATTTTGTTTGCACCAGATGTGCTTTCTTATGTATAATATAGTGTTAAACGATGTTCGACTTACCTTTTTGTTCTTTTGAAGCCAAAATTTCAGAACTTACTTTTCTGCGCAAATGAATCTTTTAAATGCTGTTGAACACAATAATTTATTTGTGAAATTTTTCCTTCAACCATCTTGATCCATACAAAACAACGTTTCTAATCCATCTATTAAACCAATAATAATATTTCCTAAATAATTGAAAGGTGCATCGCTAGAAACACAATTTCACTGTTTAATTTATATACCTGAAAAAGATAACAAAGAATCAATATCTTACAAAATATTTGTATTTACAAGGAGTGAAGGAAAAGGAACTGTAATACTTATCTGACAGTAAGTTATGAGTCGATTGTAAAATAACTTTATATTCATCCGCTTCACCAACTGTTTTTTAATAATTAAATCTTCTATTAGTAAAATTATTACAATTATTTAATAAAAACAAGTGTTAAATAATCCAGATTCAAGCAACCTCTTGAACTGTCAACAGGTTAAGAGGTTAACTTGACTGCGCAGTGCCCACAGCACGTTCGTTCCTTTTCTTCTTTCACGTTTCTACGTCTGCAACTGCGCGCGCAAGACGTACGAACTACAAACTGTACCTGTACCGTGATTATAATCAAATTCTTCCGATTAAAAAGTTTTTTAAATTTAATAAATTTGACATTTGAAACGGTACTAATGTTATTTCGATTTAAGACAAATTAATAAAAATAAAAACCATCTGTCGTCATAGCTTGAAACAATGCCGTCTGCTACCAGATACTGAATTAGATTTTTAAGTTTTTAACTTACTCTACTTATTACATACCTCGTGGTAGACAGCTGTTTAAAGAAAAGGTTAACTTTTACAAAATATTAACAGTATTACAAAAGTGCAATCCAGTTTAAACAATTTAAAGAAGGTAAGGTTTTAAATAATTTTGAAAAATAACACGCTTATAAAATTTTAATAAACATTTTATTTTTTATAGCTTAAAATATATTAACAAAGTAGCTGGTACAATGTGATGGATGGTAAGCATCATAAAAACAAAGAAAACAAAATGCATCTCGACACCAAGAGCATCTTACGAATGAAAGTGCACCACAACTACAAGTTTTCGATATTGTTTTAGAAAAACAAACTTCTAAGACGTTCATGAAGACATCTCTGTGATTTATCAATTTAGCAGAGTACCATGCATACTGAATCATTGGTCTGAAAATTGGTGCTGAAAGTTGATTATGAATCAAAGAATGTATTTTCAAAGCATCATCCCTTGTATTAATTTGGCGCTGATTTTCAAGCAAATATGTGCAATTTTGAAGTTTTTTAAGAAAAAGTTTAATTTGCCTATGCATGTATGTATCTAACGGCTGGCAATACATGGTGCATCCAGGAGGTATGTATTTTACAGTACAAGATGAGTCACCAGAAGATTTCTCGAAACACTGAAACAATTCCGGTTTTCCTTGGCCCCCCCATGAATCCAAAATCAGTGTAAAATTGTTCTCTTGTACATAAGGGGCTAAAATTTCTTTAACGTAACAACAGAACAGATTAGTTGAACATTTTCCTGACTTGGAAGCATGCACAACTATATTTTTGTATACAGCTTCTAACTGATATATGTGTTCCTGTATTCGAGGGCCAAACTTTCCAGACACTTCCTGTAAACAAATAAACACTTTCGGTAATAAACCTCCTGCAGCTGTGATGGAGTATTGGACGGTGTAAGTGTGTGTCACTTTATTGATGTCACCAAGGTAAACCTCAACTGCTTTCTTCCCTCGATGTTCAAGAGTGCATTCCACATTTGTGCGATACTCACAACCCATCTGATCTGTATTAATTACAAGATTTAAGTCAGCACTTGCGCAAATGATCTGACACTCTGATTGAAATGTTTCAGCAGTTTTTAAAATATTTTCAAGAGATCTGAATTCTACCGGTTTGATGTATCTTGTCACTTTCCTTTGCCTAATTTTAAATTCCCTTTTAAATCTTTCAGTCCATGCTGAGGAAGCTCTAAATTGAAACGTGTCACTCTGAAATTGCTGCGCAGCTTGAAGGGCCCATTCTTGCAAGTTCCTAGTCGTGATAGAAATCTTTTCTTGACGAGCATCACAAAATCTATCATACGTCCATTTCTTAATTGCAGTACTTTTATCAAATTTTGTGCCTCCTTGTAAAACGTCTTTCCTCCAACGAGATAATTCATCAATTCTTGTTAATGCTTTGCCAGCATACTGCTTTAAAGTTGCAAATTTCCAATTAGGATGCTCCCTCTGCAAATTCAGAATGTAAATTTTCTTTTGAAGTGGAACTATTTGCAGCTTTGATCTCTTTTCACATGGCTCGTACTCACTTGAAGACTGACTGACTGGCTGCGACAAATCTGTCAAAATTTTATACATTTTAAAAAGATGAAAATTAAATCATTTGTTTTTTATCTCTGAATATATTACTTTATGAACGAGTTACTGACTTACCCGTGTCAATGTCTGTTGTAGATAGAGATTGAGAAAGTTGATCAATTTGCCCTTCCGCTTCAATGTCCACAATTTCATCATTACAAAACAATTGTTCTTCTTCAACCGATGAGAGTTGCTTAATAAAATTTTCAATAAGAGATGCTATTTCGTTCCCTAATTTAATTGCCTCTACAGAAAAAGGCTCACAAAACTCTTCAGTATTAATTAATTCTTTTTCTTTCAAAAGCTTTGTGGACACACAGAAGCTTTCACTAACAATCTTTTTAAAATTCACATCTTCAATTATATTATTAAAATTAGTACTTGAACTTGATTGTTCATTCATTTTTAATAAAAACAAACAAAACAGTATATATACACACAGACACACACATATATTATATATATATATATAATTTATTAATTTAAAAAAATAATAAGAATATAAAAATAAAAGATTAAAAAGATCTGGAGTAAAAAATATAAAATATAAATACAATGGGTGAGTGAATATAATAAAATAAAAATTGCAAATAAAAAATAAATAAATAAAATACTCAAGTTATTATTAACTATATGCGCATACGTGTATATATATAATTTCAATTATAAAGAAATAACGAATATGTCAGTAAAAGTATAGTGAAGAAACTTCGGTCAACTATAATATAGGAATTTAAAATTTGCGTCCATAAAATGATCAAATTTTGACCTAATATTAAAGAGTTGCAGATCACTAGAAATAGCTAATTCTTTAAACATTTTTAATGCATAAACAAAAATATTTTTCGCATATTTTCATAAGAAATAATAAATAAATAAATATTTTTGTCTTTAATCATTAACTTGATTATAAATTTTGTTTATAAATATTAAATTGACGTTATAACAGAATATTACGGTTCAAAAAAGTAAATTTTATACAATTCTTAATAACAATTACGTTTCGGCTAATTTATTTTTAAACAAAATAAAGATTATGGTACAAAATGTTAAATAAATAATAAAATTAATTTTTTTTCCATTTAGACTTCTAGGAGATTAGGCAATTATTTCTATTTATTATAATAAATTATTTTGTATTCATGTATAAATAATTCTGGCATATGAATTTGATTTTTTTGAATTATCCAATCAGGTATAAGTACGAAATTAACCAATGACAGAATCAATGTATATATAGGTATAACTATAATATCCATATTCCATTATGTGTGTGCAGTCAAGTTAACCTCTTAACCTGTTGACAGTTCAAGAGGTTGCTTGAGTCTGGATTATTTAACACTTGTTTTTATTAAGTAATTATAATAATTTTACTACCTGAAAGGAAAAAGGAAACTAATAGAAGATTTAATTATTAAAAAACAGTTGGTGAAGCGGATGAATATAAAGTTATTTTACAATCGACTCATAACTTACTGTCAGATAAGTATTACAGTTCCTTTTCCTTCACTCCTTGTAAATACAAATATTTTGTAAGATATTGATTCTTTGTTATCTTTTTCAGGTATAAATTAAACAGTGAAATTGTGTTTCTAGCGATGCACCTTTCAATTATTTAGGAAATATTATTATTGGTTTAATAGATGGATTAGAAACGTTGTTTTGTATGGATCAAGATGGTTGAAGGAAAAATTTCACAAATAAATTATTGTGTTCAACAGCATTTAAAAGATTCATTTGCGCAGAAAAGTAAGTTCTGAAATTTTGGCTTCAAAAGAACAAAAAGGTAAGTCGAACATCGTTTAACACTATATTATACATAAGAAAGCACATCTGGTGCAAACAAAATCATTAATTATATTGAAATAAATATTTATTTTCAAAATTTATAACATATTTGCTTTTCAGAATGGATAATTGTCAAGATCGAGGCATGTAGAATGTTACATTGCCTGTTTGCAGATATGTCGAGTCTGGAATTTCACTTAATCTGAACTATTCATCGGTAATAAAGAAAATTAGGTATAAGTAGGCCCAAACTCATCGTTAGACCCTGGGGCTTTACATATCATCTATTAATATATTACAGATTAAGCATGTTCAGGCTTATTGGAATTGGTCACCCGAACATATGATGGTCTCCTTGTTAGTAAAAAATTTAAGCAATCTAAAATGGGTGGTATTGACCACTGAAACGTTACAAAGAATAAAATACTGTTTCTCTTTTCCTCCACACCTTTACTAGTATTAAAGTTGTTACATTGGATTAGGTATATTTTAAAAACGTAAAAGTTTTAACGAAGACGTACATTTTTTTTTTAAACACTCTCGTCGAACAAGGTATGAAAATGTTAATAAATTTAAAATGTTAGTTCAAAACTGAAACGAATTAACCAATTTAACTGTAACTTTGAAGCATACTTTGGGTATCGATAGCGAACTTCTCTTGAAAGTTTCGTAAAGTTTAGCAAAGTGGTTTCGAAACTGTAGTGATATATACAAACCAAACAAACCCTCGTACAATAGAAACACGTATTGGTATTTAACTAAAGAAATTTACTTTCCGATTATATCAGATACAGTTAGCACATTATTTTAAGTAGAAAAAAAAATATAAAAAATATTTTTATAGTGAAAAATGTAGGTATATAATTAATAAACATATAATTAGTAAGCCAAAAAAAATAGAAAAAAAATTTCAAATAATAAAAAATCAATCGGTATACGTTTATCTTTATTTTGCAAAGTAACTATCAATTTATTTGCACCACTATTCATTAATGAATTATTTTATTTATGAGTGTATATTCAAAATTCTAAACGTTATAAGTTATTAATCGTGTGGTCTTCTTCAAATTTAAATTTAATAATTTTCAATAAATAAAATTTTCCAATATTTCTAATAATTCTGTTGATGCAAAAAAATCGAAGTAATAAGGAAAATTGAAAATCGGAACAGAAAAACGATAATTGCTAAAATGTCGGTAATTATGCTGCTAGGTTGGACCTCCGTAATATCCTTAAAATGAGGGCACGCTTATTTCTAATTTTGGTATTCACTTCACTCTTAATGGGTTTAAAAGCTCTTTAACTCCCTTTTACGTTAGTAAACCCGAGTATCACCAGGATTTTGAAAAAAGTAGGTAAGCTATGATGGTTCTAGGACAGTCCTAGAAAAAACGTTTTTTCTAGGACAGTCCCAGAACCATCATAGCATTTTGGGTTATGTATATATCTTGAAATTGTAGGAGGGCATTTTAACCCAGTGTCCCAGAACCATCATAGCCTTTTCGGGTGGTGGGGGTCGCGCATGTTTTACGGTTTTTTCTAGGACAGTCCCAGAACCATCATAGCATTTTGGGTTATGTATATATCTTGAAATTGTAGGAGGGCATTAGTGTCCCAGAACCATCATAGCCTTTTCGGGTGGTGGGGGTCGCGCACGTTTTACGGTAGCTGCCAGCAGCACGCTGCGCCCGTTAACGCTTGCTGCGACCGGTACGGCGGCGCGAACCCCGATCGGTTACGCGGGAGCCAATACATACGCACATTGATAGCAATTGTTTACACTTGAATGAAATCATTTGCGACTCGATAGTTACCGTTTACACTTTAAACAAATTGTACAAAATTTAAATATAATGAATTTTACGTATATTAGAAAATGAAAAGAGCCCCAACCAACGCCCCTTCCTGTGAGATGCTCCTTTTCAATCATCTCTCCATTTAATTTTCTAATAAATTTGAACAATTAAATTTAATTACTCATTTTTCTGTAACCATCCTGCTCAGGTATAGATCTAGTATTAGTAGATACTTTTTTCCAAAGTGATTCTGGTTTAGCTTCGTACGTAGTCTTTTCTTTACCATCACCGACTTTTTCTCTGTTACTTTCAACATAGTGGGTGTAGGATATCTTACCTCGATTCATTTTTTATGAGATGTGTAATGCAAACTGTAATTATTTTATCGTACTAATTAAGAAAAGCACTCATATGGCAATCGCACTCGTCATAAGAAATATATATCGGTTTACTCTCACTTTTCCTATACCCTGAATATTTTTCATTAACTTTCTTCCGTTCCGAAGCCGTCTCCTGTACTATGTTCTTCTTCTTCTTTTTGTCATTAGCGATAAGAGAAGCACGTTCTCCTTTGGAACTGATATAGTTACCCATGCTGGTGGTGAATGTTGAATGATGCCAGATCTGGTGTTTGCTGTCTATTTATACAACCCCACCTTACACCCCCCCCCCCCCACCTTACTCCCAATCCATAGGTTCAGTTTGAGTGTCATTGTAAAACTTTTTTAGAAGTTTAACATTGTGGAGGGCGCAGTTAGTCTTATATGCACCATTATGATTTGGACAAACCGTGACCACTTTGACTTCCTCCAAAGGTAAGTTACCCATTTCTAAAACGTCACAAACGTTAAATTTGAATCGTTCAAGCCAATTCTTTTTTAAAGAACCCATTACGAGAACGTTAGCTGCATCATGCAAAGCCTCTCGAAGAAGTTTCCCTACTTCAATATAGGGAATGTTACCTGATGTCCAGGTTAGACCATGACGTTTTTCAAGCTGAGCGTTCTCTTTTTTATACTTATCGGTAAGTCTTCGCCAAGAATAAGGTTCCTTGAATAAGAGGACAACTGGTTCTCTGTCCTCATTGAGAGGAACAACTGCAAACTCCTTAACTACAAAATCATTGCCAGGTTGTTTGAAACCTTGCAAATCAACTACGTACTGCATCTTAGACAAGCTTCTTCACGTCACCACTTGTTGGATTATACTGAACTATTCGATCGTGTAAGATTAAGCAGTAGGCAGACGTAGCAGTTGGAAAGTTATCTCGCGATTCAAATTCAAGACGAACGTCAACAGGAGCACCTTTTAAAGATTCGTTTTGTTTCGAACAATCGATGACGGTTAATGGAATATAAGTTTTAAAGTCCCCTCTCTTTAGCATAGGTTCCAATATCTCTTTATCGTAGTAGACATGTTGAAAGTTAGCATACATATCATATAATATTGAATATTGATTTTGATCTATATTCACATTTAAGTTACCATAAGGGTAGTACTGTGAATTGAGAAATAACTTTACGTTACTTATGTCGCAGTGATCGAATTGACTTGCGTTAGCTCTTGCTTTACCTTTCCGATCAGTTTGAAATCCAAGAATGACGAATCTTGGTTTCTCCAGTTGATTGGAAGTTTTTACAGTCCACACATGTTTAGTTGTAGCTGGAAGTAATGGATACTCGTACAACTCCCAGCTGCGGAAGCTCATGTCGATAGGTTTGCTCTTTTGAATATGATTTAGCAGACGAATTTTATATGCATTGGTTACAGATACGTATGGCATGAACCACTCAATTTTACTCAATACGATTTTAAAATCTTCATTATCCGTTTGTATAATCGCGTTCGAGTCATTTCTTGATCGTATCAGAATGAGTTCATGTTTTACATTGATAACGATTTTTCGATAGTCCTCGGCAAATCCAAGAATCATACTGAGAGGTAAAGCTACATCAAAATAACCTGCATCGTTCGTGATTCTCTTTTCTGTCTCTTTAACATCAAGCCATCCAGCATTCTCTATGATTGATGATTGACTAGGATTGAATGAAAGCCATCCTTTCATTAGTGTAGTAAGACCTACGTTTTTACATTTATCAATCTCTACTGCGTTGATCTCGTAACGTATTTCCTCAAACATATGACAAATGGCATTATTGACCAGGCTAGTATTTTTAGTAGCATTACCATCCTTATTTATCAGTCTACCACAAATATGTAATGAACTACGTGATGGTAGTAGACATAAATCTTGATGTTGGATGACTATACGTATCTCATCGCTATTGTTAAAGTTAGATATTGTGTACGGTTGGTGAGCGTGAACCTCGTAATGTTCAATCGTTTCATCGAATCTTACAGGCGACTGTATGCTCAAAATGTCTTCCATTTTTCTTTGTAAAACAACACTGAAATATACAAGTTATTTTCCACCAGAGTTTCTTACGACCTTTAAGCCAAGGCTTTTTAAAAACTGAATATTTTGCCGTGTTAGCGCTTTGAGTGCTCTATTTCGACTGATGATTGGTGCATAGTTTGATATGCTTTTATAGCCTTTGTCGTTATAGACGATACCCATTATGCTGACTTTATATGCAATCTGACTGTAATTGCTTCTCTACGAAAATTAACCAAATTTCCGTCTTGATCGACTATGCGCACTTGTAATTGATCTATGCTATTTACAACGACTGGAAGGTAAATGATGTGTGATGGCACTTCGATGATTTTATATCCAGGTGGCACTGCAGGAAAGAACTCGTGTATTGTGTGTACTCGTTGATTGTTTTTATAGGCACCAGAGGTTATGTTACACTCGATTCGCAGAGAGTTAACTTTGAGTATCGTCACTGGCAAATCAGAACTGTGAGTGATGTTTGATGTAAGAACTCGTTGAGTAAAACCTAAAAGCTGTCCTATAGAGTCTTTCGGTCGAAAATCAACAGGGTGACTACAGTTTATTTCACTACGCAGAGTATTATTATTTGGTTTCAATGTTATTGAGATGTTTTTCGAAGCTAGATTGTCAAAAAGATATTTCTCTATATCCTCGATTTCGTAACTACCAGTGGGAAGAGATATTATCTCCGATCCTACGTAGAATTTATTACAATCTGTATCAATGTTAGGTATTGAATTAAAAGTTAAAAGTTCTACTAAACCAAGAACGTAGTTTTTATTTGGTGAAAGTTCAATTGGAGGAAAATACTGTGCTTCGAGTATAGAAGATGAACCAGAAAGACTGAGAGTAAATGAGTTATTCTCCATGGTTGTTTCAATCATAATGAATATAATCAAAACAATCCTCTCTTTATATACCTTCCAGCTGTTTACACAAAAACTGTAGACATAAGTGACCACAATTATATGTATTATATTCCTGATATCTCTCTTGATTATATTTGATTTTATTCACTCCTAAATATAACATCAAATCTAAAGGTGGCTGAAGATCACCAAAGCTATCAAAATAGACCACATCGTTACCTAGTTTACGATATGCTACCCAATGTGTACCGCGACCTCTTTGATCATCTAAATTCACAATACCTGTCTCATTTTTACGTGGACCTTTACTTGGTAATCCATCACGCATAAACACACCTCGAAAATATGAAATCTTTAAAACTTTGGCATATTTTACCAGATCATAGTCGGTAAGCGCCCTCTGTGGAAGTCTTAAATCCTCGAACTTTTTTTTTTTATCTTCAAACCGCTTCCTGGAGTAGCATTAAGTCGCAGACCGAATCCTGTCTTATGTGGTTTCAAATAAAGGCCTTTTCCTAGTGCAATATCCTCCATTTTTCTGTTGTGTCTCTGTCTTTCTTCCAATTGTGACCTGGCTGCACTAGCATCATTAACAGCTTTAGCTATTCCTGCAGCGCCCCCTGCCACTGCACCTGCTGCACTCAACCCTGCAAATATTGGGACTAAAAATGGTAGGATTCCCCCTGTCTTTCGGGGTAGAGGTAAGACTCGCGGAAGTTTAACGTATGTTTTACCTCCAGCTTCTTTGACAGCCTCACGTGCACCCTTTAAAGCAGAGGAAATAGCCTTTCGTGCACATTTGCCAGGTATAATAGATTTGGTGGCAGCCTTTACTATCTCACCAAATGCAACAGTCTTCTTCTTTCTCTTTCCCACTCCCATCCCAAGTTTTGATTTTAGCTTCATAACGTTAGTTACAGCGTATGCAGCACCTTTTTCACCAATATCAGAGTCTTTAGCTAGAACTCGTTGCCAAGCCTTTTCTGCTAAAACTCTATCAGCTATATTTCTCGCTTCAATGTTTTCACGATTCTGTGAGTATGCGATGTCGTGTTCTTTGCAAGCTGTATCAAGTGGATTGATTCCTGGATCACCTCTCTCTAAACGCTTAGCTAATTTCGTACCTGGTCCGCAATATTGATATCCCGGTAAATGTAATTCAAATGGTAATTTATTGATGAGTTTATTGACAAATCCACCACCACCTCGACGTTGTCGTTTTGTATGTATAATCATCACCTTTGAATGTTGAAGTTAGACTGATGTAGAAGGTATATAAGCGCCCTATTTATAGGTAAGCAAATAGTCGTAGGTCAGCCATCGTACAATCAACATGAATTTCAAAGAACAAGACGTTAAACTACCAGTAGTAAATTTCGATACCATCGTCGAGCAGGATAAAAAATCTAATCGACATGGGCAGTTGCTTCCAGACAGTATTCGTGCGGTATTTTGTGGACCATCAAATTGTGGAAAAACAAACAGTCTATTGGCACTCATTACACATCCAAATGGTCTAAGATTCGAAAATGTATACGTATATTCAAAATCACTAAATCAAGCAAAATATAAATTTTTGAAGGAGCTATTAGAACCTTTAGATGGTATACAATACTTTCCATTTAGTGAACATGAGGAAGTGGTATCTCCAAATGAAGTGCAACCGAACTCTATAATGATATTTGATGATATAGCTTGCGAAAAGCAAGACAACGTAAAATCTTATTTCTGCATGGGTAGACATAAAAATATTGATTGTTTTTACCTTTGTCAATCTTATGCTCACATTCCAAAACATCTCGTGCGAGATAATGTCAATTTGTTGGTAATATTTCGACAAGATGAAGTTAATTTAAAACATTTGTATGATAATCATGTTAACACAGATATGACATACCAAAAATTCAAAGATCTGTGTTCGAAATGTTGGAGTGATGACAAATATGGATTTCTTATGATTAATAAAGATAACCCAATTAACTCTGGTAGATATCGAAAGGGGTTCGACTGTTTTGCTATAAATATAGCGCATTAATCATCAAATTAATAGTATTGATTTGAATGTCTCAGAGTTAACATGGATTCAGTTGAGATTCAACGTAGAAAGGATATACTACATCAGCTTGTCAAAGCTCGAAATGCTGTCAAACATAAGTATAATTTATTAAAATATGGAAAGGAAAACTTTGAAAGAATGATTGGTGAGACTTTTAAACCGATTGTTGATCCGCTGCAAAGACTTGTTGCTAGTTCTGAAACGGTTAACAAATATCCTCCATTTCATGCTTCGGAAAGTATGAATGATTCGCAGACAACAAAAGTCTTCAATGAGAGTGATGAAGATACAATTAATGTAAGTACATCAACATTAAATAATACTATTCAAATGCGGGATATGGAAACTACTTTTGAAACAGCTGGTAGTGAAGATGAAGAAGAAAATATGAATAAGTATTTACTAATATTACAAAAGAAGCAATCATGTAATTTAGATAAAATCTATGGTGTGCGAAAGGAGGGTAATTCATACATACTCGGTAATACACCCATATCTTTTGATACTAACAGCATAACCATTATGGGTGCTAAGTATCCAAAAACACAGGGCTTGTTAGAGTTATTGATTATGAAAAATCCTAAACAAACGTACATTAGTGCCAATGATTTATCAAATTATCGTCATATTCTCGAAGCAACGAATGCACACAAAAAGCAATTTCGTTCTGATGAATCTCTTCGTTCTCATAAAAGCAAGAAATTTAATGATATAATACTTCCATTATTTTCGAAGAAATATGGTGGATCATTAATTAAAAATAAACTGTTTCAACGAAGAAGTTCTTTACCACGATATAAGATTGCCCGATGCAATACCAAAATGGATTATGTATACTGGGATGATCCGAATGAACTTGTTGATCGACTTCGATTATTAATGGCTGAGAAATCAGCTGGGAATCCCAGTCATATCAATGAAATTCATTCAATTATCGAGGAGCTACGAGAAGCGGGCTATATATATTGATCTGAATGTATTCTTAAACATCAGTTTAATAATGAGCGTTGACGTGTTCGGACGTAATCTCAAGCAAGGTGGAGCTAGTCGAGGTCCACCTGGTTTAGGTTTCAAAACTACAGTTGATGGACAATATGATTTGGAGAACAAGAGATTGTGCAATGTAGCATCACCTAGTCAATCAAATGATGTAGTGAATTTAGAAACATTACAAATGGATGTTAATAGACTACTCGATATTATTTCAGGATTACGAAATGATCTCAAAAATTTAAACAAAGTAATTGATTCGTATAGAGATACAATGGATAATATGTTTAAAAAGCGAGATATTGATATTAAAAGTATCAAAGACTTGGTAGTCCAATTGGCTGAAGAGAGTGACTTGGTAGATGCTAGTGTACTAAAGAATGATGAAATATCTAACAATAGATTCTATCTCGGTTAGAAGTAATATACACAGTATAAAATACAGAATCTTGAATGCGTTAAAGTATTCTTTCGATGAACGTCAATGTACTAACATCGAATAATGATAAACTATAAGAAAACTGTAGTAGAGGAGCTTCATAAGCCAGCTCGCCGCAACTATCAGCGAAGAAATTTTGATATGCGTGGATACGATGAGACATGGCAAGCTGATCTCGTGGAAATGATACCTTATTCTAAAGAAAATGAGAGTTTTAGATATATGTTAACAGTTATAGATGTCCTCTCGAAATTTGCTTGGGCTGTTCCAGTAAAGAGAAAAAGTGGTGAAGATGTTGCTGCAGCTATGAAATCTATATTACGAAATGGTAGAGTACCAACAAATTTACAGGTAGACAGAGGAAAAGAGTTTTATAATAAAACGTTTCAAGATCTTATGAAACATTACAAGATCAATCTCTATTCCACATATTCTAACCTAAAAGCATCGATATGTGAACGTTTCAATCGTACACTGAAAAATAAGATGTGGTTGCAGTTCAGTCTTCGCGGAAATAATAAATGGATAGATATATTACCAAATTTGATAGCTGCTTACAACGAGAGAAAACATCGTACAATTAATATGAAACCGAATGATGTGACAGTTGAAAATGTACCTCTACTGTTAGCACGATTGAATCACAAAAAAGAATCTGCAAAGAAATTAAAGTTCAAAATTGGTGATAAAATTCGAGTAAGTAAAGCGAAACATGTATTTGAGAAAGGCTATACTCCTAATTGGACTACTGAAATATTTACAATTAGAAAAGTAGTACATACTAATCCAGTAACTTACCTTTTAAAAGATTATCAAGATCAATTAATCTCTGGTGGATTTTATGAGCAAGAGTTGCAGAAAGTTAAATATCCTGATATTTATCTTGTGGAAAAAATAATTAAGAGGAAAGGAAATAAAGTCTTTGTAAAATGGTTAGGATTTGATAGTACACACAATAGTTGGATTGATAAAACTGAATTATAAAAAATAAAAAGAGAGTGGTGAGGGCCCCACCTACGCCCTCACCCGTGAGAAACAACCAGTTATTATTTTTTTTTCTCTCCTTAAACTTTCTCTTTTTATTTTTTTTTTTTTTTTGTTTTTATTTTATTAAAAAAATTATATATTATTTAATTTACATCATAAATACAATTTATAAGTCACAAAATTTGAATTTATCATCACCATGATACAAAATAAACAAAGCATATTTATTGGCCTTCTCAGCCAATTCATCAAACAAGTTATCGTTGATCTGCAAAGCCTTTGATACTCGATCGGGTAGAAAAATGTCACACTCTTCATCAACTGTGATGACAATCTTTAGTCCGTATTTGGTAGTCACTCTCTTCACTCTAGTCACTAAATATTTCTTCTCCGCTTCCAATTCAGAAAGCCTCTTCCTTGGAAGGTAAGCATTCTGTGCAATTTTATTAAGCATGGTTAGATCCATTCTGAAATAAGAGAGATTATATGTCAGATAATATGTATTCATATATATATATAGAACATTAAACACACAATACTTACATAGTATATTTAAACTTTCTGCTTCTTTGATAGAGGTTCTTCAGTGTTCTCCAGCTCGTTAAATGGATTAATGTGCTGAGCTTGAGATTGAGCTCGCTTATTAAGACCTTTCCCCACCTCGACGGCTTCCACCTCTCTACCACTCTGGATTCTGGTTGGCTTAAGCAATACTTTCTTTCCCTCTCTACTACTCTCTTCTCTAATTGGTTGGAGTAGCATCTCTAACAGTTGCTGATCCTCATCATCAAAGATATCGTAGTGCCCCCACGGCAACGTATCCGTACTATTTGGTAGTAAATAGCGCTTATCATCATGTGGACTGAGCGCAATTTTCTTCTCTCTTTCAGTGCGAACGATGTGATTTCTAGAACGAATATTGTTCTGCTGACAAGTGATTGTTGATTGATTGAATAAACAATTCTTATAGTCATCGAAACTAATGCTTGTTTTTACAACTATTCCTTTGATTCCTTTAGCCTTCTTTATAGGTTTTGCATTCTCGACGAGGATACTGTACATCTTACTGCGTAATCCAATAAATTCAGTCATTATTTGACCCTGACATTCATCTTTCATCAATCCTATAACTTTTTTGTTCCTTCGAGGTAGATCAAATTGATTATTGTCCGGGTAGTCGGATGTGTCGAATCTCTCAATATCATCCTTCATGATCTGGTAAATGTTGATTCCTCGAATTTCATAAATAAGACTGTCCGTGTCAGTGTATAAAAGTTTACACTTGTTTCCAACTCGTTGTCTCATGTATGAGTAGTGGAAGTCGTAGACAAGAGTTTTTGATATGTCAAGAACAGACAATCCGACATATATAGGTTTGCTTATTGTCATTTCCGTACGTGTGAGTTGTATCGCAACAAGATTCTCTTCAAAAATCGAACAGCTGTGAAAATTTGGTTTTGCAATAAGAGCTTCAGCACCATAACGACCAGTCCATTTGTTGACAAGTTTAACGTCGACTCGTTTCCGCTCGTTCTCCATTGTCTTTCCATAAACAGCATTAATTAACAACTTAAAAAATAGTTTCTCGAACTCATTTTTGGCATTTTGTCTCTTCTCTGTGTTTAAATCCACATAGGGCTTCAACCATGCACTTTGTCGAAACCTCAAAGTTCTGTGAATTTTTTTCAAAACTAAACCATGTTCAAGAGCTTGCTTAAGAGCTCGATAATGTATTACATAGCGATTCTTATCATTTAACGTTGTCATCAGTTTCTTTTGCTTAGAACCCGGTGGAGCTAAATGTTCTGCACACAACGGCAAATCCTTGTGCGAGTCATGAATACGTCTGGGATATTCTAAGTCCACTTCGAGGATGTATCCGATGTCGTAGTCGTCTGGAACGTTGAAGAAATCTTGCACATCTACACAGTCAATCCACTTAAAGTCACCATATGGTAAATGCTGTGTCATAGCCCATCCGTATAAATTATTGGCATCGTAATACATAAGATATGATTCCTCTTCATCTTCTTTGTAATTTTCAGACATATACTTATTATTAGCCTTTGCATATCTGTTACAGCATTGACTAATGCCGCCTCTGATCCCTCGCTCAACAAATAATAACATGTCTACATCTGTAAATAATTCAAGATGAACTCCTGTGTACTTTAACATAGCGTCCCATGTTAAACCAGGAGTAGTATAGTAGTGTGCGGGATCAAGACCATATGTGTCCATACACGTTGTTCTAAAATTCTCAAACACGTCTGCGAGTAGTAAAACATCCGTCTTTAAGTATAGATCGGAATATTTACCGAGTGTACTAATGTTGAATTCGTTCCATACATTCACTGCATGCTCATAATCTGTAATAGGAATACCACTGTTGTACAATTTACTGAAAAAGTCTTTGTGTGATGGAAGTCCTTCCTCTTCTAACTTATCAAAGGAGCTTACGTAATCGTAAGGAAATACACCTTTTCGTAACAATAACTTTATCTGTTCCGTAGCAAAGCCATCTTCTTTCTCGAATACTGAACGGGTAATAGCAAGATTGTCCACATATGATGCTAATTTATCGAGAGACGAAGGCATAAATCTAAAGGAATCTATGAATCTGAAGTTTATATCGCTACCTTCGATATATTTTGTAAATGAAATATATCGTTGTTTATTTTCAGGAATGAGACGTACACGACCCTTGAGATTAACGGAACACGCAAGTTCTTTAATAATAAAATGAGAGTCGTACCCAGTAAGATTGTGAAATACGACTGGTATAAATCTTGCATCTTTTAAATTTACATTGCAACCTTCGTGTGCAGCTCCTCTGTATTTCCCAGTCAAGTGGCAATGATCTCGAACTTTCTTTTGATCAGTAGAGAACATTTTACAGCATATGTGACAGGATGTGGCCTCATTGAATTGTTTCATTTCTTTAGATGAAAGATGCATTGGCTTAGGAGTGGCATGTAACTGCTCCAATTCAAAACGAAGGCTTTGAAGTTCTTCAACAAACCACTCGGCAGGTGTCTTCTTATCCCTTTCATCTTCTTGACGGTAACTTCGATATCTAGATCTTGAGTCATCGAAACTACACTTTAAGTAATATCCTATGCTGTATGCCTGATGCTCTTGGAACACTCGTTCATCTTTGTCCACAGGTTTAAGTAGACATTCAAAATCCGCATAAATAACGTACGGCACTTTTAATTTATTACTAAAATTTTTGAATGAGAGAATATTTTTGTTAGATGTAGGCAATGTAATCTTGCACTTATTTATTTGGCTACAATCTATTTCATGCTTTCGAAGCTTATCCTCTGAATAAAAGAAACGTAAACATCTGTCACAGATATAACATTTATTAGAATGTTTAGTCAATTGACTTCTCACCAGTCGCGATAAGTTTTTTATACATACGTAATGAAACTTTGGAAGTGGTGCATCCTCAACATCGTTATTCATATCATATTCTTCTTTTTCATCGATATAATAATCTTGAATAAGTAGAAGATTTACATGATAATTCTTCTTACAAGATGTTATATGACATGGATTGACTGTGTAACTATTATTAAATAGTTTTAAAATATATACATTGATAGAAACACAATTTTGTGACTCAAATTTCTTTAAATCTTTTAGTGTTATCGGAAAGTCTAGACCTTGAAAGTTTAAATAATTTTCATACTTTTTATAAACACTGACACGTTCACCATGATATTTTTGAGGATGTAAACCAGCTAAAACCGCCCACTTGAAACATTGATCATCTAAATTCTTCACATTAACGCAGGCCTTTCTTTTTTCAATTGAATCTGGTAATGGAATATATGAACTTCCTTTCATGACTTCAAGCTTGTTAATGTTTATGGTGAGACTGAGAATTTGTCGAAGAGTCCATCCTGATCCTTTCTCTTCAAAATCATCCATTTCTCGCTGAATAACTTGCTTGATATGGAGATCAAACCATTCTTTCAAATCAGTTGTCTTGTAGATTGAACCATTCTCAGTGTTAAAGTACTTGACTTCACCAGTAACAGAATCACTTTTCTGTACTACATATTCGGCTGATAATTCGGCGTTGACTTTTAGAGCATTGTATTCATTTAGCAGTGCCTTAATCTTTGATTCGAATACAACTTGTGCATCACACATAAACGATACGATATCTAGATGTCCTAGATTTGTTATAACGCCAGATCTTATACGTTTCTTGAAGGCCGATTGCATATCTTCCCATTGAACTCGCTTCTCTTCTATCATTGACGATGGTCCTAAATCTTGTACACGACCGCCTGTTTTTAATAAACTATGCAACCTATTTTTAATACTTAATAGATGAGTCATAGCTGTCTGCTTTCTCTGTTTCTGTGCTCTTGAAAAGTTTTCTATACATGGTAACTTCTCTAAGGCATTGATAGACTCCGTAGTCAAAGTTAACCATCGTAATATATCCGAAGGATCAGCATCACCCTTTGCTGCATAGTCCAAAGATTTCAGTAGCGATTTCACTGTTGTTAAAAAGTATTCAAAAGAACTCATCTCGGTAGACTGCTGGCTCGAACTAATTAATTTCTACCTTGAATGTGTCCTTATATCTTCATTAGATAGGAGTGGGAGATGGTATCAATTAATATGAGAGAAGGGATAGCAGCGGTGGTAGTGGCGTCAAATATTTTAGATTGAGAAAGAGAGAAGGGATAAACGCTCAATACTAACGGGATCTATATGTATATTATATAGGGGAGTAATGGTAGTATGTCAGCTCAATACCACAACGATAAGCTTCCATTTACACATATATACACAAGTTAAAATATAAGTATAATGTAGGAGCCTTTGCTATTAGAGCTGCTACAGGCAAACTGATGCTCTCGCTGAGAGCGAGTCGACTTTTATACACTCTTGAGATAGTGGGGATTGCGGCGCGGCGCTGCAGCTGCGTAGAAACTCTTATTTCCCATCTTTAGAATCTACTGTAAAAAGTGATAATATTTCAATGACTACATATACACAAGTTAAAATATAGAAAGAATGAATATAATATACATACACAAGTTAAATATAGATATAAGTATAATGTAGGAGCCTTTGCTATTAGAGCTGCTCCAGGCAAACTGATGCTCTCGCTGAGAACGAGTCGACTTTTATACACTCTTGAGATAGTGGGGATTGCGGCGCGGCGCTGCAGCTGCGCACGCTGACGCGGTGGGGTTGCGTTGCAAGAGTGGGGTTGCGGTACGGCGGTGCCGCTACGGTGATAGATGGTGGGGCTGTTGCTATAAGAGGACTGCTTTTACAAGCCTGAGCACAGTTGCTTCTCATCATAAGCTTGAGAACAAAGTCTCCAGCTAGACTTTTAGATATCTTACTAACGTTAATACTTAGTAAGTATATCTACTTATATATGATATATATGATTTCAATGTATAATTTTATATTATCTATATTTAATTTAAATGTATTATTTATTCCTAGATAACCATGGACTTTATATTAGATGTACAAGGCTTTAAGGAAGCCTGTAATAAATTTATTGCAAAGGAGGTAGTCGTAATTGCTTTACAAAATGATGCGATCCCAATCGTACTCCACTTTAAATCTCCAAGCAAGTGGGATAACCTGTCAAAAAACCATCAATGCATTAACAGATGGCTTGAATTAAATTTCCATGGTATTGCCTGGACTTCAGGGGATATTCCATACGAAAATTTAAAACCATCACTAAGCGATGCATTGCATGGAGCCGCCCGAATTTTTGTTAAAGGACTAGAAAAGAAAAAGTGGTTAAACGAACTGCTACCACATAAGTAATTATATTAAAAATGTATATAATGTATATATTACTTAATAATAATAATAATAATAATAATTTTTAATTTCAGACTATTCTTAAATCTAGATGATTTAGGTTGCCCCAGTCTGAAGAAACTTACCACACCTCAACATGATGCATGCTCAATGCATACGAGAAGGATTAATCCTATTTGTGCAGTTCAAAATGCGAAAAATCTGCAAGCATGGTTGCTTAGAGGATTAAGAAGAGAAGATGACGAGGGAGACATGTTTACAGCGAATGGAGATAGCGATATTGAAGTACAAAGTGAATATAATAATAATGTAAACCCATTTCATAGTTCATTGTACAGTTAATCTACTATTTTTAAGATTTATATTGTTAATGTATAAGTTTCTTGTATTTTTATAAAACAAAAATAATAAAATCAATAAATATAATAGAAAGTAAATGGAGAGATGAGAAAAAAAAAAAGGAGCGTCTCACAGGAAAGGGCGGTGGTTGGGGCTCTTTCCACTTTCTAAAAATTAATTTAAACACTCATACATATTTTTTTTACATTCATTCTTACACATTCACCCTTTTATATACACATATACAATAAATAAAATTACATACATATTATACTCTCTTCTATTTATGCACATTCTCTTTTTATATTCATTCTTACACACACACATATATATATACTATAAATAAAAGTCACATACTTATATTTCTCTCTATCTTATATTCAAACGTACATTCAGTCTTTCATATGCACACACACACACACACACACACACACACACACACACACACACACACACACACACACATAACATTCTTACACATTCATTATTTCACATATAACATTCTTAAACATTCACACTTTTATACACATTCATTATTTCACACACACACACACACACACACACACACACACACACACACACACACACACACACACACACACACACACACACACACACACACACACACACACATATAACATTCTTACACATTCATTATTTCACATATAACATTCTTAAACATTCACACTTTTATACACATTCATTATTTCACACACACACACACACACACACACACACAAATTAAAAAATTACATTCAAATAATACACACATACATAAATTAAAAAGACATTTTTTTTTTCTATTTTTTTTTTTTAATATTTTAAATATAAATAATACAATATTTAAATATAATAGATGTATAAAATTAAATAATACAATATTTAGTTAAAAAAAATATATAATTATTAAATTGTATTTAAAACTAAAAGTTAAAATTCATAAAATTTTCTCCTTAAACTATACAGAGGGGCACGAGGTGTACCAGTTGGAACAGGCTTTGGCCTTGTTTTTTTTCTTGTCCAAGGCTGGTACACCTCATCCCTTGCTATAACTAATGATGGCCTCGGTGGTGATGAGTCCGGCAATGCTAGCGATGTAAGGAGATCGTCCAACCATTTGACGATCTCCTCAGGTCGCAGCAGCGAGGCCATCGATTCTATCGGTGGCCGTTTTAAGGGCGACGGTGTCCGCGGTGTTGGTGGCCGCTCAGTTTGTGATGGTGAGAAGTCCAGTCGTCTTCTCAGTCTTCTTGGTGGTTCGGGGGAAAATTGGATGATTGTGGGTGTTTTAGGAATAGTTTTGGGGGTGACGGGGAGTGGAGACGGTGGAGAAACGGGTGGGCTATCTTTTGGTAGTGGTGGAAGCGGAGGAGGTGTAGGAGGAAGAGGGGGGGAGATAGGAGATAAGGGTGGTGGAGACGGTGTCGTTAAAGATAGGTTTAGAGCAGAAAGAGGAGACAGAGCCCGAGAAGGCGAAGGACTGCTCACCAAACACAAAACTGGCGGCGGTGTCGTTGGTCGTAGCGGGCTGAGTGCCAGCGGCGAGTGCGGAGTCGGTGGCGGCTGTATAAATGGCAGCGGTGGCTCTGCAGCGATATACTTAAGCCATTGCTGCCATAAAAATGTCGTTTGCTGAAAATAAGTAAAATATTAAATTATAAATAAATAATGTACGTGTGTGTCTGCGGATTTCTATAAAAATATATATAGAAAAATATTTGAACCTTTGAGGAACCTCCATCAAACGTTGCTTGCTCTCGCTGATAAATCGGTATCGGAGGTGGAGGTCGCGATACTAACCGCGATATCTCACCCGTACTTCGTGCCACTGGCACTGCCATCACAGGGAGTTGATGCTGAAAAATAACATTATACATTATATATGCGTACGAATATGAGAGAGTAAGGAAGTATATACGGATATAAGAGAGAGAGAGAGAAAGAGAGAGAGAGAGAGAGGAAGAAAGAGAGAGAGAGAGAGAGAGAGAGGAAGAAAGAGAGAGAGAGAGAGAGAGAGAGAGAGAGAGAGAGAGAGAGGAGAAAGAGAGAGAGAGAGAGAGAGAGTAAGAAAGAATATGTATATATATATATGTATGTTGAATATAGATAATTAATTAAAAAGTACTTACGCTGAAGCCATCCCCATTGACTCCTGGTAGGGTCACGAGCACATAACTCTCACCCATCTTGATGAGAACTAATAATTTACGTAACTAACCACTGTCTTTTATAGGCGCAAAGGGCGGAGCAATGTACTTTTCCAAGTACAACACCACCTCTACGCTTATAAAAATACAGTAGTTATTACATTATAAAATGTTATTCATTTAAGCTAATCGATTAGTTTAAGGAAATAACATTTTATAATGCATAAAGACATTTAAATATTATAAAACATATATTTATTTATATAGTTTTAAATATTATAAAAACATATAAGAGTTCTATTTGTTTATGTCTAAACATTACACATAGAACTCTTATGTCTTTATAATATATAAAACTGTATAAAATATAAATGAAAAACGCGATCTCAATAGCTGATATAAAACACACTTTTTAAAACAAAACACAATGCTCGATTTCGCCGGCAAAAGAGCATTTCTATACACGACCGAATAATCAAAACACGGGGCATTCCGAAAAACTTAAAAAAACAAGCTCAATTTCGCCGAAAGGTGAGAGAGAGCAGCGCGTAGTAAACGAAACGCGCGCGAGTTAACACGTGGATCGGCTTTGCCATCGTGCAACAGCGCGCGCCTGCGTAGAGAGAGAGAGAGAGCCGGCGTAAACACTCGGAGTTTGCATGTATCGGCTCCCGTAACCGATCGGGGTTCGCGTCGTACCGCTCGCAAAACGCGCGAGTCAACACGTGGATCGGCTTAGCCGTCGAGCAACAGCGCGATCCTGCGTAGAGAGAGAGAGAGAGAAAGAGAGAGAGAGAGAGAGTGCCGACGTAAACACTCGGAGCTCGCATGCATCGGCTCCCGCGTGCGCGTCGGAGCCCGCGTAACCGATCGGGGTTCGCGCCGCCGTACCGGTCGCAGCAAGCGTTAACGGGCGCAGCGTGCTGCTGGCAGCTACCGTAAAACGTGCGCGACCCCCACCACCCGAAAAGGCTATGATGGTTCTGGGACACTGGGTTAAAATGCCCTCCTACAATTTCAAGATATATACATAACCCAAAATGCTATGATGGTTCTGGGACTGTCCTAGAAAAAACGTTTTTTCTAGGACTGTCCTAGAACCATCATAGCTTACCTACTGAAAAAAAAATTTTAAATGTAAAAATTATTTCCTTTACACTTTACCGCGTCAATTTATTGTATCATGTTTATAATTAATAAATAAAGTATCTACATTATTATCATACATATAAATATAAACAGTATTTATAACGATACATACTGTAACTAGTGCATCCAAGATAAAATAAATGCACACGCACTTACCCAGACGATTCCTATCTATTTATGGGTACAAATACATAAAAATATATAAACACACAAAAATGTACATAGATGTACGAACGGGTTAAACTAAAAACTAATTCTGAAAATCCATTTTGATCGTAATAATGACGCACCCGTTTCTCCAACTATGTCATCAGTCATAATAGTGAAAGTGCATGTGCGCCGGTATTACGTATGTATGTGTATACATGCAAATAAATATATATGCGATTCCATAGTTTTTTTAATACTTCGTTCGTAGTCACAATTCCAACTTTTTTTAACTTTGTCTTTTGTTTGTCTGTAAAAGTTTGAACCCTTAAATTACTACAGGAACTTAGCTACGATTGTTTGAAAATTTAAAAATGAAGAAAAGGTCATTATCCAGAATTTTTTCTCAGCTTCCTATAACAGATAATCGACTTTTTAACTCGCCATTTGATCCATTTTATAGAGCTAAGAATACGAACATTAAATTTTGTTTCGGAAAAAAATTACGTTAATGATAAGTCTATTTGAACAGTCAACAAAGTTACGGTTACATTTATAAAATGTAAAATTATTATATTCGCGTTATTAGCTCTACATAATGTAGGATAAGAATTGTTATATAAAAAATGTGTATATTAGTTGACGAGACAAACAATAACTTGTGTTATGAAAGTCAAATAACAATTATAAGAGCTTAAAAACATTCTCAATAGTAATATATCTTTTCTTTATTTTCAAATTTCAACCCCCTTTCTCTTCAACTGGTTGATCAAAATTTTAAAATGCTTCAAATTTTAGGTATATACTGGAAATGTTGAAATGTGCATTTTGTGAAAATCCAAAAAGCAGAAAAAAAAAATTTTAGGTGACGTAAATAATTTGTGTGAAAGTTTTCCAACCTTAAAAAGTGAGTTTTTTCAAGTTTCTTTCAACAATATAGCTAAATTTATTAACTTTTACTATACAACATTACATGTAGCATTGGTTGCTGGTTTTCTCTAGAAATTATCCTTCTAGGTTAGAATTATTAATCTCAATGTCGATGAATTATAAGTACAAGTCAACACTATCGATTATTTCATTCAACAATCTAAAAAAAAGCTTGAAGCAATATTTTTGTAATGGTCGTTGTAGTTCAATTGGCCTGTAAGCCTGTAAAAAAGTTTGGTATTTTTAAAACTTACAAAAATTTCAAAATTACATTTTAATTTCTTTGGTCCATAAACTTAAAAAAACTATTCAAGAATGACAAAGCCTTAATGCCCAAACACATTGCGTGCATTTCGAAAGGAGAGAAGAGAGCGCGTTATACCCGGGTGCATTATGCTAGTAACCGACGTAATGGTCGCCCTGCAAAACGCGCGAGTCAACACGTGGATCGGCTTAGCCGTCGAGCAACAGCGCGATCCTGCGTAGAGAGAGAGAGAGAGAAAGAGAGAGAGAGAGAGAGTGCCGACGTAAACACTCGGAGCTCGCATGCATCGGCTCCCGCGTGCGCGTCGGAGCCCGCGTAACCGATCGGGGTTCGCGCCGCCGTACCGGTCGCAGCAAGCGTTAACGGGCGCAGCGTGCTGCTGGCAGCTACCGTAAAACGTGCGCGACCCCCACCACCCGAAAAGGCTATGATGGTTCTGGGACACTGGGTTAAATGCCCTCCTACAATTTCAAGATATATACATAACCCAAAATGCTATGATGGTTCTGGGACTGTCCTAGAAAAAACGTTTTTTTCTAGGACTGTCCTAGAACCATCATAGCTTACCTACTGAAAAAAAAATTTTTAAATGTAAAAATTATTTCCTTTACACTTTACCGCGTCAATTTATTGTATCATGTTTATAATTAATAAATAAAGTATCTACATTATTATCATACATATAAATATAAACAGTATTTATAACGATACATACTGTAACTAGTGCATCCAAGATAAAATAAATGCACACGCACTTACCCAGACGATTCCTATCTATTTATGGGTACAAATACATAAAAATATATAAACACACAAAAATGTACATAGATGTACGAACGGGTTAAACTAAAAACTAATTCTGAAAATCCATTTTGATCGTAATAATGACGCACCCGTTTCTCCAACTATGTCATCAGTCATAATAGTGAAAGTGCATGTGCGCCGGTATTACGTATGTATGTGTATACATGCAAATAAATATATATGCGATTCCATAGTTTTTTTAATACTTCGTTCGTAGTCACAATTCCAACTTTTTTTTAACTTTGTCTTTTGTTTGTCTGTAAAAGTTTGAACCCTTAAATTACTACAGGAACTTAGCTACGATTGTTTGAAAATTTAAAAATGAAGAAAAGGTCATTATCCAGAATTTTTTCTCAGCTTCCTATAACAGATAATCGACTTTTTAACTCGCCATTTGATCCATTTTATAGAGCTAAGAATACGAACATTAAATTTTGTTTTCGGAAAAAATTACGTTAATGATAAGTCTATTTGAACAGTCAACAAAGTTACGGTTACATTTATAAAATGTAAAATTATTATATTCGCGTTATTAGCTCTACATAATGTAGGATAAGAATTGTTATATAAAAAATGTGTATATTAGTTGACGAGACAAACAATAACTTGTGTTATGAAAGTCAAATAACAATTATAAGAGCTTAAAAACATTCTCAATAGTAATATATCTTTTCTTTATTTTCAAATTTCAACCCCCTTTCTCTTCAACTGGTTGGATCAAAATTTTAAAATGCTTCAAATTTTAGGTATATACTGGAAATGTTGAAATGTGCATTTTGTGAAAATCCAAAAAGCAGAAAAAAAATTTTTAGGTGACGTAAATAATTTGTGTGAAAGTTATTCCAACCTTAAAAAGTGAGTTTTTTCAAGTTTCTTTCAACAATATAGCTAAATTTATTAACTTTTACTATACAACATTACATGTAGCATTGGTTGCTGGTTTTCTCTAGAAATTATCCTTCTAGGTTAGAATTATTAATCTCAATGTCGATGAATTATAAAGTACAAGTCAACACTATCGATTATTTCATTCAACAATCTAAAAAAAAGCTTGAAGCAATATTTTTGTAATGGTCTGTGTAGTTCAATTGGCCTGTAAGCCTGTAAAAAAGTATTGGTATTTTAAAAACTTACAAAAAATTTCAAAAATTTACATTTTTAATTTCATTTGGTCCATAATTATACTTAAAATGTACAAAGTTTAGAAAAATTGGATTTCTGACCGCAAATGAAATATTCGTAAAGTAATGGAATAGCCCATGTAATATACGCACACATAAATATATACACATATGTAGACGTATTGTGCATCCGCACGATCTGTAATAAGCGCTAACGCAAAGGACAATAAATTTAGGGAGACGCGTATATTACCCGGGTGCATATTGCAACTTGGAGGGCGAACGCGCACGTGAATGTGTAACCCGGTTCTACAAGCGTGCAAGCGAAACAAATACGCTTGGCTGTTGCTCTTGATGGACATTGACACGGCTGCGGTCTGAAAGAGAGAGAGAGGGAGAGAGAGAAAGAGGTACTACGAATCAGTCAGGGGTCAGCTGAGTTGTCCTGGAAAACGGATCGTATACGCTGGCTAGCCAAGGCAAGCAAGTTTCAAGTTGCTTATATACATTCTTTTCATCGCTCTTTCTCTCTCTTTCTCACCTTGGTCTCGTATGTTTATCTATGTGGGAGTGCATGTCGACGCTGTAGTTCGTACCTAGTTTCGACTAAGCTTAATGGCGGTTACTAATACCAAGTGTTAAGCATAATGACCGGTACATTTTAGATGTATATCAAGTACAATTATGCATAATTATTAACTGAGAATCACAAATTAAAAAACTATATAAAAGAATAATGTACAAGACGAAATAAGAGAGCATTTAATAAATACTTAACACGATATTGTCTTTATGGTGTTATGGTATGTCAGTGATTTACTGTATAGAAATGTGTAAGTTTAGAGGTTTAGTTATGTATTTCAAATTGATAATGATATACATTTCCTTTTGTATTTATTCAAAGTAATTTAGCAACGTTTAAAAGGACGCCGGACCAACATGCTTACCGACATTTACAAATTCCAACTTTAATAAGCGAATTTATAAATTTTAAAAATTGTATGAGTTGTCCCCGCTAGCATTTATCAAAACCTAGGGGGGATAACTCATACACTATGAAAAAAGTGATATTGGTTTTGTAAAGTTTGAATCTGTAAACGTCGGTAAGCATGTCGGTACGGCGTCCTCTTAAAGGTGATTATATGATAAAATACATGATTATAATATATAATAATCGGTCTCTCCGAACTAAATGCTTTACTTTGGAATAAAGCAGGCACTATGTACTCTTTGTCCACTATGGTTGGTGGAATTTCTCAGAGTACGGCCTTCTCAAAAAAATTAAAGGCGTTTCGTCCTCGATTTCCGGAGAGATCGATTTTACATATTATACACATTAATACTTATAACCGAACTATAAATTCATTTTTATTTTTAATTATTTAAAATAATTCATATAAAAGCTTATCCCATTAATAATATTGTAATTAATTATACAATATTACTAAATGGCAAACTATTAGTTCATTCATTGCCACAATACAGTATGTTTCCAAAGATTCTTTTGTATATTAATTTTACATTTTACGAAAACATACAATTGCATATACAAATGAATAGAATCTTTTGTTTATTAGTTATACAATAACAGTACAATATAAACACGTTATTAAATTATAATATTATTATAATACCCTATTAATAGATGTTCTGATTATGATATTATTTTTACAATGATGAAAATATTGTCACTGCATTATTAACATCCTACCTTTTTGTAATAATTGTTATTTTATTTTATTAAATAATTATTTTATTATTATATGGATTTCCTTAGTATACAATAATAGATCTTTTCAACTTTTGGATACTCCTCCTCGTATCCAAGATTGTTATGATTACAATAATACTACAGAAAAGTTCGAGTTTCTTCATTTAATTTACATTTTTATGAAAATCTCTCAGTGCAACGTTATATTCTGACTCAAAAATTACGTTACAGCAACATAGATACATTATCATAAAATTAAAATTGAATGTTAACAAAAGATATTTATAAAATTTAACACTAAATCATATATATATATATATAGAAATAATCAAATATACACTTTATTTTTATAAACAATTTACATTAATATAGTCAGAAATAATATAATAACAATATGTAATAATTATATGTCTATAATTATATCTACAATGATTATTACAATATAATTTCACTTCTCGTTGTTAATATAGAAATAATACCCGTTAATAGTACATTATAAGTTTAACGTATTAATTAATAATTAATTAATATCAACATAAATATATACGATAAAATAATTTATAAATATTAGTTGATTAAAACCAACAAAAACTAATGAACCAACTTATAAATTTTAAAAATACAAACTAGAGTTTTGAATGTGAGTTTGTTGTTTGTACAGACCCGCACCGTCTAACGTCAAAGAAATTAGTTTTTATGTTACAATTATTGCTGCACTAAAGTACGTAACTGCAATTTCTTAACAATAATACGTAATGTATTCAAATATGTTCCAGTCGAGACTAAACAAATTTATCTGGCTACTTAACTATAAATCACAAATCTCTGTATACGCGCACGAAAATAATAAAACCCTGCATGCATGCAAATATCACGTCGAGTCGAAATTTTAAAACAACACAACTAGAAATTTATAGTCAATGAATTTGCATTAAAAATTATTGTAAATAATCCGAAGCTTTTTTATTCTCTCACAGGAGGCGTATGGCACGGTACGTAAATAGACGCGTGGGTACCGAAAAAAAAGTGAGCACGAACAAAGTAAACAAAGCAGTAGTAATAAAAAAAAAAAAAAGAAAAATAGTGAAACGCGAAACGGCCATCGCGAGATGGAAAAGTGGCGAGCGCGCGCGCGCGCGCGCATGGACGAAGCTTTTGCGAGAAAAAGAGAAAAGAAGGGAGAAAAACACGTGGAAAAACACAGTGGTTGTGCCGGTGTTTGATTGTTGCAATTCAGCTCGCGCGATAAGCTCTCACAATGAATAGACGCGTACCGATGTCAATGTGTCAGAATCGCGTCTCTCACGCATGTAAATGGAAGTCGAGCGTCACACACGCTCTCCCTCCCATGCGCTATAACGAACGAACGATACGGATACGCCGTGCGCGCGATATACGAAAATGGAAAAAAGAAAGTATACATAAGTAAATGAACAATGTACCGCTCGCATAAATAACAATTTTATACGCTTTAAAGTATCTGTGTGTGTGCGTGTGGGGGGTGAGCGTGCGCGCGTGTGTGTGCGTATTAATTTTGCAGCTCGCTTGCGCACAATGAATTTTGTACACGCATATATAAATTAAATCGATACACATAGGCCGGTTAACGAATCTCTTGCTATAACTTTATACGAGAATATTAAATGAAATGTGCTACAATTTACCTCTTTAAACAATTTATTATTCGCTTGCTTCAAAGATTATTACTTTTTCGTATTACCTAAAATCGAATATTAGTTCGTAAGCCAGGAAAATTCGGTGTAGCATATCAAAAAAATTTAATTTCACTTATCCCCTACGGTCGAAATAGCAAGAATCGCATGTGCGTACATAAAAATAGTCGTTTTATCTATTCAAGGTTTTTTTTATTTGCTATTAATTTCTTTCTTGAAGTGAAAAATTTCTGTATACAGAAGAAATTGTAATTAGTATGGAATAAACCTTTATTTTTATGCTGTCAGAAAGGTGTGTAAACGACTATATTAAATTTTTTTATTCGGAAAGTATCTTAATTAAAATCGTTCAATACAACTGTTTGCATAATTGTAGAGCTCACCTGTATATATACTTTCTACCTTAATTTAACAACTGTATTTAATACAATTTAGTTACTAAATGAATTTATTGAACGAATTAATTTGCTTTTACCATTCAAATAATGTGCCATTCTTTGGGCACTAAAATAATTAAACTGTATTTTAAACATGTAACTATATATCAAATATATCAATGTAATCGAATGAAATTTTAACGAAAAATACACTTTTTCCGTGAGCATGCAATCAATTTTCATTTTTTAAACGTAAATTGTGAATCTATAATATATGTACAAAATTATACACAGAGCATTTTTTTTAAATTTACCGTCAAGACACCTGTGAATGTAAGACGGGAAAAGTAAGCCTGAGTATTTGATTAGTAAACTACAAACTGCCATAATATCATTGAAAAAATCGAAAAGATTTCATTACAAATATGACTTCTGCTCGAACAATACATATTTTTATTAGAATATTATCTCAGTTTATATTTCATAAAATAGTCGTATAAATTATAAGTAAAAATATTGAAAGCGTATAATGGTTATATTTTAATATAATGTAAAAAATTTAAACTTCAGTGGTTAGACTTTTTGAGTGTTTAATTATAATAAAAAATAATATCTTGTATTAATTCAATTATTTTGAAAATTACGTTAAACGTATATATATTTTACATAATGTTACATTTATTTTGGTGACGAATCATTAGGTGCATATTACTGTTAAGTATCAATTAAAGTATAATTATTAAATCAGTATTTATATATAAACTTCTAGCTTGATTACTGTTTTTTTCAACAATTAATACATTACTTTCTCTTAAATTTGACGATCTTCTAAAAATTATCTTGAACTTTTTGAATCATGACCGATACATATTACCAGGTTTGCTATACGTTATCAATTTTTCTCATTGAAATTAATCTAACCAGAGATCGGCAACTATTCAACCCCATTTTTTGTACAAATACTGTTTTTGAATTTAGTGTAAAATTATTAAAAATAAAAAAGCGATAGACAAGTGAATGATCGATATCCGAGTAAGATAAAAGCATTTTTTAAAAGTATTCGAATAAAGTATTGGTTGAATACTATCATCCAACACTTCACAATTTTCTTAATTTTAAATTACTTTTAAATTTAAATTAATTAAAAAAACATTAATAACAACGAATCAATTTAAAATTAACCAAAATTAAATATAAAGCATTCAAAAAAGAATTCAACGAAAATTTTTTTCAAAGATCGTGTACTTGATAAAAGTATTCCTTTAATACTTTTTTGAATACCTTTAGAATATGAGTTTTTCTTACTAAGGCATCGATCACTCACTTGTGTACCACACTTTTTATTTTTAATTCAAGTGCATAACTTTTATGATACTTAATTTGTTTGAGTTTATGATTTATAATTTATTTTTTTTACACTTCCCTGCATTCATTACACCGCTGTAATCAAATGAATATGACGTTAATAATATAAAATTTTTATAATATCAAATTGAATGAAAAATTAATTACGTGTAATAATTAAGTTTAACATTGTAGTGCGGTAGATTGTATCTGTTTGCAGTACAGTATTTTTTGTTTTGATAAATATTTACATTATATTATTATTTTAATTGAAAATTCAAATTCTGTTATCACTGGTATTTTCTTAAAAATATATTCTCTTAAAAAAGCTTTAGTATTATTATTATTGTTATTATAAATATCAAACATGTGGTATAAAAAATTATTGAAATAAAAATTTTTGGTTACTTTAATAGGTTACATAAATATTTATAATTAATAAAACGTCGGTTAGGTTTTTCCTCCTCGTATAGGAATAATACACATATAATAGTCGATGCGTGGACTCTCACGAGTTGATCGTATGTCAGCCTATATACGTGTGATAGGGGTAAACTCGGTAGGCTGTATAGCTCAAGGCGATCGTCGAAATCCACAAAGGAGCAGACACGTAGGCACAAACCCTATCGTGCTTATACGCAAATGAAGACGGTCCGATTCAGATTTCGAACCTCACGGCTTCGCAATACGTATTCACGATATATACGTATACGACCGTGTGTATGTGTGTGTACACCTCCTCCCCGCCCCCTCCCGCTACACACACACACACACGCACACGCATACGTATGTGTGTGTGTGTACATATATATACAATTTATATAGATAGATATATAACGATAGATTGTACTAGCACGGAGTTGGCTACACGCGGATCATCCGCATCAGATTTCGCTTTGATACCGGCCAACCGACTCGTAGCACGCGGTCATCGATGTTATATAGATATGTATACGAAACGTGCGAGATCTAATCTACGGGCACATCAAGGGTATTGTAATTCGATACACAGAGTGTCGGTACTCTTGTATGACTAATATTGGTCGAGGGCATCTCGTACAATTAAGACACGAATGCTCTATTCTTATCATATAACTAAACGTTACCTATATATATATATAACCGGAACCATTTCAAAGGATATCGACACTAATTCAAGAGCTATCGACGTGCCTGTCGTATACCGGGCAATTCAATTTCCAAATCAATCTTAATTATTTTCTAATTAACTCAGCGTTAATTTAATTAATCTATTTATTAACTATTAATTGTATTACATTCTGCATATATAGTTTGTCTATGTAGGTTAATTTAAAATCAATTATTACGGCAGTAAAACATTTTTTTAATTTAATCACATGATTGATTGTCATTAATATATGCATAAAACTGAATATTGGTTTATACTTTTTAATCTATTCTGTCGGTTTAGTATAAATTTAATTATTGTGCCAGTTTTACAATAAGATACATGAAAATTCTAAATGTATCTGTTTATAAAATACTGATACGCAATTATAAAAAATCAAAAGACAATAGCTGTACATATATATATATATATATATATATATATATATATATATATATATAAATGTCAACTCTGAAATCCACATTTTTATATAGGGCATACGAAACATGAATATTGAAAAAATATTGATCATTTTACAATTCGAAAAAGTTGTACAATGTAGTTAAAGTTTCAACATTTCCAAATTATCAAACTTCGATTGCATTTTCTTTTTTTTTTCCTCCGGCATATGGGGTCAATTTAATTAAAGTTCTACAATTTTCATACTTCAAATAATTGTATCAATGGTTTTATTATTACATTTTACCGTTGTCCTGCAAAATTAGATTATAATGTTTCTATATAGGTTTGTAATGTATATCACTACTATTTCATGGAAAAGTTTCATTGAAGCCAATATATTTCAGTATTTATACAAACGAGATTTTTGACGAAAAAAAAATTGTTGGATTTTGACCGTTTCACCGATTTTGGTGCAGGAATATTTAATTGTGAAGAACAACCAGGATAACGGAATAACTTTAGTGGTATTATTTCTATACCTCCATTGTATAGTAATTATACATATTTAATACTATAAATAAATGAACTTTTTTTAAGTAATTTGAATATCCAACCGGATAGATTATTTTGTAAACATATATATATACTATTACTAAAATGAGAAAACTTAACTTATATTAACAGTTATTTAAATGTTAAGTTTACATTTTTACAAGAATTGGTGTGTTAACTTATATAAACTAATTATTGGTTTTTGGAATACTACGTTATATGAAAGAGGAAGAAATGGATAATTGTACAGCAGTTTTCTGATAAACTTAGCTTTGTTTATTATATATATATATATGACATTGCCACAATACGTGATCAACTTCTTGCCATTCGCCATTAGGATAGTTAAGAATACCAATTTTAGATAAGTGGTAAAGCTGAATTGTAGTGCTCGGATCTGATTCTATTTAATGTAGTGACAATTTCGCGTTTTAAAATTATATTCCAAATCCAGGTTTTAGAGATTTTTTTAAATAGTTATTGAAATAATTTTTACCGTTGATAAGGGTTTTCTCGATTATGATTCGATGTGTGTTATTTATATTTATATATACGTTTATTCAACTCAATTAAGTTTGCAAAGGATATTTTAGTGCTTGAAACACCTTTTGTAACTAGTAAACATTGTTCTAACAGATTAGATTTATTTTCGAAAATCAAGCCTGTAATTAAAGATTATTCCTAGGAACTTTACGCATTCTCTTGATTAAATTAATTAATTATTGTCTTTTATTTCTATTTTAGTCAATTTAAGCTTAATATATATATAAAGTTTGATAAAAACTATTAATTGAGCTGAGGGTTCAAGGATTAGTCTATATAGATTATTAAAAATGGAATAAATTGATTTTTCTAGTAAGTTTTGAAAGGTTACTTGAAGTTTCAAAGAAAAGAACAGCTAAGGTCCACGGTGGCGAAACTGGTAACGCGCCAGCACAGGATAGATATTCAGTTCAAGCTCAGTCCGAGGTTCTCTTTTTCATTGAGATTTTTACTTGTTTAATAGGTTTTATTTATTTTAACGTTTTTTTTGGGACAACAAAATTGCAATGTCCACCATATTGCTTACATAAATGTTATAGAAAAGAAGATTAAATATTTCTTCATAAATATCTTGATTCGTGATCCTTGCAGTACTGTTGTCATTATTTGTATATAAATAACTCTACCAAATGTAATAAATTTAATGAACTTTATTAAGTTTGCGGGATAGCCGCATAATACTTAAATAATATACTTATAATGACATTATCAGAGTCTTCCGAGACGTCTAAAAAGGCTGCTAGTAGTAGTAACCTTCTCTTTTTGCTGAAGGACTCTTCAATATTTAAAGTTAAATTTGCGAGATTATCAGTCGTACTTTGTCCTTTTCAAAATTCAGATTGACTAATGTTTTTGTTTTTCAATACACCATTGAAATTTAATTTTAAATAATGTTCCCAGGAGCTTACGTATATGCAAGAGGTTAAAATAGTCTTTCTCATATTTAATCTATCAGATTTGTTTATGAAATGTAGAAATGTATTTTTCCAATGAAAATAATAATCACTGGTGATGTACATTTTGTCGTAAATGTCTAATAATAGTAATTTACAATTAACTGGTAAAAATTGAATGCATATGTAGTTTATACCTGTTTCTGGCGTGTGTATTGGTGTTAGTTTGTCGATTTATTTTTTAATATCTTACTAATATTCTGAACAAATAAGGCTTTATCGTATTTTCATTTTTCCCTTTTTTAGTTTGGTTAGTATTTGAAACCCTGTACTATAAATTAATTTTTCTGGTGTGAAAGGTGGAGACAATCTTTTAACACTTTGTTTGATGAGTTGTGACATAAGGGTATGTTGGGTGCTATTGACTTCTGGTACATTGTTTTGACTTATCGCATAGTCCAAATAAGTAATTAAGTTTCTTTGAGTAAGAGAATCAGCTGACATGTTAGTTATATCATTTGTTTGGGTGATGAGCAGGCTTTGTTACATACCATTTCTGTTTACATATAAAGCAATCTGTTGTGTCAGTGCTTAGATATATCCAGTATGTGATACCCTCAAAATGTACTTGTAGTTTGTTTGGTAGTAGGTCTTGATCGTCCACTTTTATGTAAATCTGGCATTGGAATAAGAGTATGTGTACCTTGTAAGAGATCTGATAGCTAGCTTGGAATTTTGAATGTTTATAAACTTTCCACTTAAAGTTTATACTATCGATTTGTCAGAGATATACACACACATTCTGCTACTGGAGATCTTGGAATGTTTATAAACTTCCCACTTAAACTTTATACTATCGATTTGTTAGAGATATACAGACACATTATGCTACTTGAGATTTTGGAGCTATAGCGAATATTGTTTACATTTACAGTCTCTTCTAACGCGTCTAAATATCTAACAGTTGTAATATTTTGAATTAAATCAATTATTGTTGCTTGATCTTTTTTAATCATAATTCTTTGTGTAATTAGTTTATAAAATCCATTACGATTGATTCTTTTTGGTTATTGTTTTCGGTGTATAATGTTGATTTCTTCCATTTTTTGTTTACTTTAAGCGAGAAACGCATTTTTAATAAAATGATGAATAAGTTTTACGCGTTACAACTAAGTATCAATATTTATACAGAGATCGCGAAACACATCTGCTCCGATCCACATGTGAAGCAGAGTACCTGATAATTAAATTGACAATTTTCCAAAAATTAAAAATACGTTACATTGTAAAAAAAATTTAAGATATTTCTGTAATGATGTAATTTAAAAACGATGATCTTAAAAAACAGTACACATTAAAAAGGCTGTACTAAAGGAAAGCGATATTGGATAGTTAAAGAAAAAGCTTTAGAGAATATCTAGATAAAATGTTATATAGAATTGAAACTCCGAATTGTTGAATCGTATATACTGAAATTTCAGTCTCACGTATAACCGATTCTTCTATCAAGACCTATCGAGACAAGCATCTTAACGATTCGGGTTTAAAGATAAAGCAACGCTTTGATGCTTTGTACCCGCAGTTGAGACTCGACAATCGCGTGCTTAGCGCTCGAGTAAACCGTATAGGTATATAGCCAAGTTTGATTAAGTTGTGCCACGCGCGTTAAGCCCAATCGCTCTTCCATTCAGCGAAACGCACGGTACTATATATTCCCTACCGTACTGTGCTGCTCGTCTAGGTGAGAGGCTAATTCGGCCCCCGGGCTATACCATTGCGTAAGAGTATAAGCTGATTAAAAGGCCCAGTAGTTTCATCACGTTCCATTCGCACGCATTCGATGTATAAACTGATGGTAAAACTATCGATGTATATAGACATACACACGTTCTTTATCTCTGCTTTTTTACTGCTTTTATTTTATTCCATTTGACTATTGCTATTTTCTCAGTGTTGATAGGTTTTCAACCATTTTTTTTATCCTCAAACGATATACAAAACGATTGAATATATGAAAACTTTGCGTTTATACTTTTTTTTGTTTGTTTCCTTATAAATGCACAATAAGTCTCTAGCGTGTTTTTTTATGTTTGTACACTGTCTATACAAAGACATTACTCGTGCTATTTCTTTTGCTCGTAGATAATTGAAATTTGACATTCTCGTGGTAATTGGAAAACAAATGTCTATCAGTGAAAGTGTATTTGTATGAAGTACGTTGACATTTTGTATACGGTTGCACATTATTTGTACAAGATAAGTGATAAATCTTCTAATAATAAGATTTAATATTATTATCTGTTCTTAATAGAATTTCCGTATCATATTATGTATCTCGTATTATTATTTTTTAATTATCATTATTATGAAAGAATGTGTAATTATTTTAAGATCGTATAAAGAAAAGACAGAAATATCCAAGTTTAATATATTGAATATAAACGTGACGAAATTCAAAATTTAAGTATTATAACTATTTGTTTCGTCAACTTTAAGATTTACAAAAATTCTGAAAAAAAGGTAAAGGAGGAAAAAGAATTTAAGAAACTCGTAATTCAACTCGAAATAAAATAATTAATGTTATTTTAAAAGATGTGCAATGTTGCGACTACATCTGTCAGCTAACCTATCCAGCGGTCACTTTTCGCAGCGAACGTCAGGAAATTCACAGTGTTAATTATTTTATTGCACTAGGTATTTTTGTTAACTTTCAAAAAAATAGTCAAACAGACAATTACATTTTTGTAACTCCCTTCAGAGAGTCAGTCGAGAACGAGTCCTTATCTATTACGCTTCGACACTGGAGTGAGAAAACTTTTATATTTAGGCACGACCGTTATACGGGAGAGCCTTATATTTTTGTCATCGAAAAAAGTGTTGTTCCACTAATATCTCAAAAAGTTATTACCCCATTTGACTGAAACCTTGAGGGTAGTTTTCTCTACATATAAGAAGGTGCTGGTTCTATTTCCAGCAACATCAGTGAAACCATATTTAAGCTATAACAAAGTTTACATTTATCTAAAAACGGCTTACATTCATTTTCTGTACAATATCTCAAAATATACATATCTTAGCGAAAAACTTACTATTGACAAAATGTTTCTATTAAATAGACGCAACTTTTTTCTATTTAACATAATACATGATTTTTGACTGTTTTGGCGCTAGAGACTCGCAAAGACGCAAATATCATAAAATTGAAAAATAAAAAAATCGTTGTTCCACAAATAGCTCAAAATGTTATTACCCGATTTGACTGAAACCTTGAGGGTAGTTTTCTCTACATATAAGAAGGTGCTGGTTCTATTTCCAGCAACATCGGCTTAACCATATTAAAGCTATAATAAATTTAAAATTTCTCTAAAAACGATTTTCATTCATTTTTCGCACAATAACTCGAAATGTAGAACTCCTATCAAATAACTTTCTATTAACAAAATGTTTTAATTACAAAGACGCAACTTTTTCCTATGTAACGCAGTACATGATTTTCCATTATTTTTGGCGCTACAGACTCGCAGTCGCTAATATCATTATTTCGTAATTTAAAAATTCGATGTTCCGCAAATATCTTGAAAAATTTTCAACTGATTTAGCTGAAATTTTAAGAGTAGTTTCCTCTACCCTTCGGATGGTGCTGGTTCTATTTCCAATAAGATCGGTGGAATTATATATTTGTTGTGCTATAACAAGGTCGGTAGAATCATATTTCAGCTGTAACTAGACGAAAACTTGGTGCTATACTCAATAATCTGGATATTTTCTTTTGTATTATAATGTTTTATCTATTAGTTTTTTTATAAGTCTATTTTCGATTTAAAAAAATCAGTATTAATATTTATTATTGATTATACTATTATTATCTTAAATGCTGTAAAAGAAAAGAAAAAACAATAAATTAAATGTTTTTAATAAAAAAAAATACTTGTTTTTTAAGGAATTGCAATAAATTAGTATATATATATATATATATATATATATATATATATATATATATATATATATCAATGAAATAATATCAAATCTTTAAAATGTAAACGTAAAAAATAAATAACGTTGGTTGACTTACGATATCTTAATGACATTATGACGAAGGCGAAATCCAATTCGTTTATTTGGATGTTGATGCAGCGGGTTATTGAACCATCATAAGTATATTTTGGAAAATAGAGGACGATAATGAAGTAACAAGTAATTCCTTGTAGTAGGCACTAAATTCAGGTGGTACAAACAGACAAGTCAGTCAAGCAGTATTCAATGGTATTGATCCTGAGAAAAAGCCATTGTAAAACGCCAAGTAATAATCAAATTGAGAATCAGAAGAAATTTGTCAGCCATTGCCGCTGAATTATTACCTGCAAGTTAGTGAGCGAGATACGTTGAACGGTTACTTGCTAATTATGGTATGAAACCAGTTAGGAGATTCGGTAAACTGTGTCGTCTCAATGATGAATCGATTTCCCTGGAATATATAGACGTTTCTTTTAAACTTATAATGAAATATAAATAATATATAAATTACTGAATTTGATTTATAGATTAGAAGACAGAGTGATAAGTTATATCGAAAGTCGATGTCATCAAATATACTGAATAATACAAAAACACAGGCAGCAAACAGTTTTAATAAAACATTCAAACTCCAGAGAAAAAAATGAACATTATTAATTTTTTTTTATTTTTCAGCTTACCAAGAACCCGAGGAGGGTTCATACAGCTATAAACATTATTAATAATAATAATAAAATAAAATATTATTTTATTATATATTACACATTCCAAACTAAATAAACATTAAAAGTAAATTCAATTGTAATAAGTAGATTCAAAGCAAATTATAGAAGTATTTTCAGTTCACTTTTACAATTTTATAACACATTTTCCGTTCGAACTATCTATTTTTTTCTCTGAAGTTTGAATTTTTGGTTAAAACCGTTTGCTTCTTGTGTCTTCATATTATTCAGTACATTTGATGACATTGATTTTCGATATATCTTTATCACTTTGTCTCCTAATCTATAAATCAAATTCTCTCATTGTTTTATTATAAAATTACAGATATATTATAAAAAAAAAAAAACGAATATGAAAACTACCTCGTGGTTAGAATAATTCTGGTATATGCCTCTGTAATTAGGCATTTCTTTATTCAGAAAATGAATCGCTAGATAACGAATACTTTGACTGAAATCATGACGGCTGTTGTTGTTCTAGTACATACAAACTAGTACAAACAGTATTACTTAATGACACAAATGGCCTCGTTGGTAATAGAGGTGGTAGCTGCTGCAATTGCTGTAGACCGGGACCACTGTTCGAGCTCAACGATAGTAATAATTGTAGTGATATCGAAGCACCCTGTTAAATTATAATGACCAAATTTTAAAAATTAGTAATGCAGAAAATTTTATCTACATGTGTTCTCAAAGTGTTCCATCATCGTTGACTTACCAATCGTAAGCTCATTCACTTTTTCATAGTCTTGACAACTTCTTCAGATTTACCCATAGTGTTCGAATCGTGTCTATTTTTCGATTACGCTTTTTGAAGTTGGTTCGATGACAATGATGTCTTCTGGGGTGACAGAGTCTGCCAGAGCCGATGTAGCCCGTTCTATTGCAATATTACGAGAGGTTTACGTTCTGTTTTTGAGCTTGATGAGGTTGAGCTTGCAATGTAGACGCTGTAGAATTATTTGCAGTCGGCAGTGTTACGCTTGCGCTTTCCAATACGCTTCTGTTGCGGCGATTAGCAGCTAGTGATCTCTAGAATTCATTTGATTTAAGGCTAAAATTTATAAAGTATACAATTATGTTTATTTAATGATAATTTGGATAATCGAGATTTAAAAATTCGCAAATTAACACGAATCTTTCATTTAAAGTTTACTTAAAAAATATCCAATCTTAACATAAAATCAATAATTTCCAATAAATTATAGAAAATTTTTTAATAACTTAATTCACCTCTACTTCTCTAAAATCTTCGATAGTTTTAAATTTATGGAGATATTCTTATAATTTAGTGTCAACAAGAAGTTGATCTAAAAGTACTTATAATACTTAAAAAACGCCCAGAATTTTTCCAGTCCATAAACTTGATCTAAATAAAATTAATTTAAATCTTATCTACCTATGTTTTATTTACAAAGATAATTTTAATCTTTACAGCAATATTTTTTTATTTAATTTTTTTAATAATATAATTCAATAGAACAATTTCAAAATATAAATTTTATTTGTAGCGTAAAATACAATTTCTATCTAAAAATCCTGAATATATATCTTATGTAGATAAATGCACTTACCACTTTTATAATTTTTCGCTGTTTCCACTTGAAAATCTTTATAAAGTTGTGGTCTGAATTTTTGTTATAAACCGTGATTATAAAAAAATTCAAAACAGAGACTTATACCCATAACAATATCCTTCATATCCTTCACATACATCTCCATAAGCTATTGTACTAAACTCTTTGTACATAGTGCAATTGAAATTCTTTAAGAGAAATGACCAAAATTGGAAGAGTGTGTTCACCTTTTTCTCCATACCAAGTTATTTACACATTATTTACACTGAAATAAAAAGAGATTCTATGAATTCTAAAGTGAATGATAACTTTATCTAAATTTTATAAATAATGAATACAACAACGTGATTTATGTCAACATGATTTCTTTAGCTAAGAAAAGAAAACATATTATAATAATCATCATCTCATCAAGCATTTATAACTTAGTTACAAAAAGTAAATTCAAGGTTTTTAATATCTTACCTTTTAAACAACGTGAATGATATTTATGTTACACTTGTTGAGTGAAACTCGTTTACTTTCAATAACCAATGACTAGGATGTTGGAAAGTTGACAATGATTGCGGAGCACTACCGTAACTACTAGCTAAGAAACCTTTGTTTGAACTTGTATCAGCACTACTTCTGTAAATATTTGTTTATACAATATTACTGCACAAGAATAATTACAGGAGTGCAGTAATGCTATGTGCAGTGCAAGTTTTCACCGTGTGTGTCTGTCATGATAAGATTTGTCAATTCAACCACAAATTCAAATGGCAGGGACATATATTTAACAATAGTATTTAGTATATACAATGTACATTGTATCTATACGGTTATACCTGAAAATATAATAATAATAATAATAATAATAATAATAATAATAATAATAATAATAATAATAATAATATAATTCATAATATTAACTTATAAATTATCTTTAAATTTAATTATAATGTATTCGACAATTTAAAACATAAATAAAATGTAAAAAAATAAATGTTACTTAGTTATTGACAACTTAATGTTTTCAAAAATAAATAAAATATAAATCTTATACAATAAATAAATTAACTAGATAATAAATAAAAATTATTTACCATCCAAAAATAGTTATTATTCTATTATTTTCAAGCACTACCAGTATTGGACAAATACTGGACAAGAGCTTCCGTTATTTTGCAATGCTCACTTAACTTTATATTAGAATAACTTATATCACTCAGTAAAACTTGATGAAAAAACTATGTGTATACATAGTATAATATATATATATACATAATTTGATATACACAATAAAATAAATAAACTATTATATTTATTGTCCGTTTAAATAGCACCATCAGCGCCATCATATACACATAAGTACAATGTATATCGCATTTTAGGTAACCCGCGTCCCGTATCCAAATTTGAATTTCAAATTTCTTTTATTTTATTACAAAAATATTTATTTATAACAATTCTCTTTTTTATTTATTTTTTAATACAAAAAATCGAATAGAAAAAAAAGAAATATAATAAAAAAATTTATTTATTAAAAAAAAATAATATTTTTATAACAAAATTTGATATAAAAAAATATAAAACAATAAAAAATATTTACCACACACAACAATAAAATTTTAAAAGAAATCTAAACGTCAAACCCTATAAAGCATGTTTTTAATATGTCCAAATGTTTCTAAAATTTTAAATTAAAATTTAATTAAAATTTTTAAACATAATTAAACAAAAAACTTTGTTTTTAAACTTGAAAAATTTGGACTTGAACGTTAAATAAACATAACGAATTTTTTCTAAATTTAAGCCTATCTTTAATATTAAATAATATTAACTATTTTTCTTAAATTAAATTTCAATTTCAGGAACATAATCAACATAAACAGTTATACCAGTAAATAAAAAATTAACAAATTTAAACAATATACATGAATGTTGATCTATAACGAATAAATAAATTAATTATATGGTTTCATATAGACAATTTAAATTGTACAATATTTTATCACATTTACTTACCTTTACTGTCCAAAATATATGTGCCATTAACATTGTTTTACCAAATATTCTTTAGAAGAAACATTAATGTAAAAAAAAACTATATGGTTTTATATAAACATATGAAAATTATGTATATATGATATTTTTTTTAAATCACGTTAACTCTTCTTTCAGAAATATGTTTCCTATTACTTCTTTCTTACCAAATATTTTTTTTTTTAATTTTTGAGATATTTGAGGAACAACACTTTTTTCTTCAATACATAGATATTCAGAATATTAGAATAATATCTAAAATTTAACAACTATAAATACATTTTAAATTTATTATTAGAACATATATGTATATGCAAAATAATACTTCTGCATACTATAATTACAATTCTAATTTTTATTATTATTATTATTATTTTATAGAATAACAAAAACCACCAACGGTGCGAGCGCGGAGCGCGAGCTATATTCGGTCGTGCCTTATAAGTTTCGGTTCTCAGGCGCAGCCTGAGAACAGAAACTTGCGCGCGAGGCGCGCGGGGGGTTGGCGCGCGGAAGCGCGCAGGGGGGCTCGGCCCCCCTAGTTTATATTTATTTTACTTTATTTTTCACATTCACACGTTAGATTATACTTTCCGCATTACATCAGACATTTACTGTAACTTATCCATCACATTATCAATGCATTTTATCATAAATTAGTAAATATTGATTTTAATCACAATTGTGTAATATTTTATTCAAATGCCCCACTAAACAGTTATTCCGGATTAAATTTCGGGATAACAAGTTCTAAAAATAAGGCGCTATTTGAAATTTCGATTTTCGTCGTACTTTAATTATTTATTTAAACAAACTTTTTAGACGGTTAATATTGCATTTCATTTAGAATGTTTTCTATTTGACGCTATCAAATCAATTTTCAAATATCAACAATTCTGGGTACATTTTCGATTTATTTTATGACAAGACTTCTGACAGAAATAAGAAAGAAGCAACCACAATAAAATACTCCAATGGTTATTCAAGATTCGATGGCAGCTGCTGAATTTGTTTCCTTATGTATATATATATATATATACACACGGTTCATTGAAGACTGACTGTGTTATCGATTCTTAGCCAACAATATGATACGTACTCAGTTTTATGTACAGATAATGTTGAGAAACTTAAGATGGAAAATTCTCTTAAAAAATTAGTTTTTTTGATTCACATCTTTAGATATATATATATATAAGTAAATATTAGTTACTTCAAACATGCATATATAATCGTAAAGCTCTATTTTCTAATTTCGTAAATTATTTTTAGAGATGTAACAATATAAAAAAATGAAATAAAATGCTTTATATTAATATTCTGATTATTATTCGTATAAATAAACTGTATTGTCGCGTTCATACAATATAATTGTATTTAATGAATTTATACGATACTTGTAAATTCAATAAGTAATGCGACTGTAGCTCTCTGTTATTTATATTCAGCTGTCTGGTAATTTGATCAATTTATCTAATTCGATTATTCTGTAATTAAAGATTGTCTAGAAATAAATTTAAAATAACATCCGAGAATCACCCTATACACTACAGAATAAATGAAATTTTAGATTAAGGATTTGAATGATCTAGAAAACAATGGAATTAAACGATAAATCGACAATATACTGCGAACATCTGACTTATACTTCTCGTGAAAATTTGAAATATAAACATGAATTAATAAAAACTGAAATTTATTTCAGCAAACGAATGCTATTAAAGGAAGTTTGTGGTATCGTATTCGAACCTACATCGTTCATTCTATACTACAACAAAGAAGATTTTGATATACTTTATTTAAGTAGATAAATAGGTAGATAAATATTTATTTATTTCGAGCAGCTATACAAAAAGTAGCAGCAATTTAATATAAACTGCAGCATGGCAATAAATATGTACAATATAAAAATTTCACTGTGAAGACTAGATAACGTCAGGACTAAAAAAACCAATACAATATACAGAAAACAGAAAGTCAATAAAGACTGATATCGCAGTTTTCAAATTTACATGAAAATACAAAAAATAAATTCCATCTTATATTTATCAGTAATTTCGTATCAACCAATGACAATAACAAGAAAATACAACAGTTAATAAAAGTTGGAACAAATTAACATACGACGTATATTAAATAAAAATACGAATATCAATTAAAATTCTATAAAAATATTATAAAATTCTATAAAAATAAATTTTCTGTATATTGTCTCTTAGAAACGAGAATAAAAAATCATGTAGAAATATTTAATAAATGTAAATAATTTTAACTATATACAAGATTATATAATTCGTAATAAGATATAATTTCAAAGATGATCAAATTTTAACTTTCTTTACAACTGGTGTGGGTTAAATTTATATGATAAGATCGTAATATTGAATAGATAAAAAAAATATAACAATTGTCTAGGATTTAATTATAATTTAATTACAAATTACAACATAATCGATCTACAAAAATTAAATAATAATAATTCATTCATTCTCGAGTTTATTCGAGGAGAGAACATACCTGCTATAATTCAATGCGAAGTATTTCAATGGCTCTTCGCACTTGTCCCACTAGTCACTCTAATCTGGATAAATTCTGGAATTTAGAGGATTCAATTGGCTGGTAATTATGATGTGACGCGGAATTCGTTCTGTCTTCAATGCGTTGTGATGTATCACAAGCGCTTCCTTTTATATCGCCAAAACGTAAACTCTCTCTCTCTCTCTCTCTCTCTCTCTCTCTCTCTCTCTCTCTCTCTCTCTCTCTTGATCTTTGAGTATGCCGCTATTCCTTTGATTATTTTGTGAACGGTATTTCAAATATAACTTTATCACATATTCTTCTTCTTTTTTGCAATTTTCGTAAATGAGTAAATAAACAAACAATAAAATTTTTAAAGTTAAATATATCTAACAAAATAAGACCCGCAAACGACAGACAATCGTGCACTACCAGGCATACTTCACTAATTAAACAATATCTGGATTTGTATATAATAATTTTAACTTTTAGCACAACCATCCACGTGGATTATAACCCAATCATCCCGACAAATTAATCATATACATCCACACAACGAATTATTTACAATATTTACAATTAATTATATTATTTGCGATCGAATATGTCTATTATAAACATTTATATTTTCGTACGTTTTAAACCGAATAACGCAAAATTATATTACATCATTAAATCTCAATATTATTTACAATAATCACAGTTAATACAACGTAATTTTAATCGTGGTACAATAAACATCTGCAGTTAGATATTTCAACTCGAAATTATCTTTATTATAATTTCATACATGTTTGTTTTAATCATGACTTAATTTTGGTTCTATATTTTCTTAAATATAACTATTATTTATTTATATATTATTTATTATACATTTCGATTGCTTTTGTTACGTTCGATACCTCAGTTAACAAATCGTATTTTCATAAACAATATGAAGGAACAAACGAATTTCTTCGTAGTTTAGTCAATACAAAATTTTCTACATCTAAGTTTAATTTAAAAAATGTTTATTTCTTTCTCTTTTTTTCAAAATTCCGGATAATGTTTTATTCGTGAACGTGAACATATTGTTGTGATTCACTTGTCTCTTATCTGGAAATTGTATCAGTTTTTCTGCATCAACTTTACTATGTAAAAAACTAGTAAATATTCAGTAATTATGCAGTGTAAAGTCGGTCACTATCACTGATTAGTCAATATTCACTATCTAATGAATCTAATAGTGCGAATATTAACTAATCGATGATAGTGACTGACTTTTCATTATTTCACATTTAGATAATTGATCTCCTGTAATATAATAATGATTCATATTACGTATTTTATTAATGTAATAGTATACTGTTTTTCTAGATTAAAAATGAAACAAAAGGTTAACGGCAAACTATTTTATAGACATGCTATTTTATACTTATTTCGATTTTATATCAGTAATGCTATTAAAAAAATAATTGTAACTATTTGTGACGTAGAAAATATTTTTAAAACCTATTATATATCACTTCACAACATAAATAACTGTTTGTTAGGTAAGGTTTTGGATATCGATAAAAACGAAAAAAATGTTTTAATTTGGAAAACTTCTTTATTGTAATCAAAATTACTTCTATTTATTATTATTTAATTGTATAATGGCTGACAATTTGATAAGTATAGCGAGTATGAATATTTTAAAATTGAAAATATTTTATATATGGACAGATTGGATAACGAGAAAGAAGCGAGCATGCTTATCACGATAAATAGCATACCATGATAAATTAAACGTATACAAAATATATTGTTCAAATGCCGCTTCCGTATTGACTACAGAGAAATAAATAAGTTTACTAAGCGACTTGCCTATCCGTTGAAAAATATGAATGATGTTTTGGACAAGTTGCGAGTAGTAAAGCACATTTCACTTGACTACTTGTCAAGTTACACAATTATCACGAGTAGTTGGTTTGAGATGAATGATAAATTTGTTAAAAATCGATACTCGAAAGGTTAATACAAATAAACACCCTTTAAAGTAACCGCTTGATATTTCACATAAATGCTGGTTTAATCAAACAAAAATTTAAAATAATAGTTTTCATTTAAATTGACAAATTTATGTGTACAAATATGATTCAAGCAGAAAAATTAAGAAAATATGAAACTTTAACGTGTCTCTTATGTGTTACAGGAAGCGGCGAGGCATGGCTGAAGAGCGAGAAGCACGCGGAGTTCGGCACGGAAATTCAGCTTCCGTGCATACTGAAGTTGCCGCAGTGCATCGGACTGCATAGCATCAAGTGGTACCAAGGCAATGAGAGGATCTTCGTATACAGCGCAGAGGGCGAGATGACACTAGCCTCTGATGAAGTCGCGTCGAGGTACGTAGAACCATTATATAAAATTGTATTGCGTAGAAATATATCATAATAAAATTATCCAAATCAGTATACTCAGTAAATAATTATACAAGTACATGATATACGAAAAATACAAAAAACAATAGTTAATGAAAAATAATCTTAAATGCAAGGTTACAACTCATAAGGGGAGTTCATGACCTCTGGGAAACGAATCTTATCCTAACTTTGGTATATCTTTTTTAATGTAGAAATATGAAGAAAGCCAAGTTATTGCTTGCCAATGGCCACATTGACGAAAGTTATTCGACATCTAATAATAATTTCAATGAAAATTACTTCCAATTTAATTGCTTATAACTCTGAAACAAATAGAGATAGACACTTAAACCCAAAACTAAAAGATAGTTGAGTTCAAGTAGATATAATTTAAAAAAAAAAAAGAAGCTAAAATTGCTCAATTTTGAGCAAAGTTAATAAGTAAATAAGAAATTAAAGATATTTTAACCAAAATTTAATATGAAAAGTTTATTGTTTCTTTTAGCCCAAAATTCTTCAATTTCTTATTTTTTCATAACTCTTGAACTTCTTTACTCGAACTCAACTTTTTTTTAGTTTTTGGTTTGCGTTCCTATCAATATTCGTTTTTGAGTTATAAGAGATCAAAGTGAAAGTAATTTTTGTAAAAAGTAGCCATTGGCAAGAGATAACTTGGCTTTCTTCATATTTCTACATTACAAAAGATATACCAAAGTTAGGATCAGATCCGTTTCCCGGAGGTCATGTACTTCCCTTGTCAGTTTATAGAGCTGCACAAACTAATATAATCGTATACAATATACAATAAAATTATACAATAATTAGATTTACATATAGAGATTACAACACTTCATATATATATTCAATTTTTTTAAATTTGTATTACCTATGTTCGTACATCTGCATATAATGTTAATTGTAGCGAATACAGAAGTAGTTTTATCTAAATATGTATGGTTTATTTTCATTACATTTTATTTCATATGCACAATTAATAAACTATAAAATGCATTTGAAATGTATTTTTAATGGTATTTATGTAATGTATTTCACAACATACATAAAATAGTAACATTTTTATACTTTATTTGTTACTTTGAAATAAAAAATGGTATCCAAAATCGTATGTCATGTGTGTACATATTACTTATTCATATATAAAATTTACTTATTCGTATAACATTTCATTGTAATAAAATGAAATAAGAGCGATAAATCAAAACTATTATGAATAATATATTTAACATTAATAAATCTGGAATGCTGATATATCATTATGAAATAAATAAATAATATAAAAGATATGGTAAGCGTAAACGAAACATAATAATCGTTAACATATAAAATTAAACATAACGCAAAATAATAAATGCAATAAATCATATATACGGAGTAAAAATTGATGTACAATACAATCTTTATTTCATAAAAAAGTAATATACATACATCATTTCTTTACGACAAATTTTTCTCATAAGTGATAGTAAAAAATTTTTATTTACGTTTGCAATTGATTGCATTTGCTTTTGAAAGGGGATTCACATAAATGCACGTAGGCATTAATAAAAGAGAAATATCGTTACGGTGACGCTGGCGAAATCAGTACAATGGAAAATGAAATTGCAAATCCGTACAGACCACCGCCAGCTATACTAATAAAATCGCTTTTTAACAAATAATTTTCATCTATGTAAAACAAATACTTTCTGTGAATGTATATACCTATATAGAATCTAAATTTTAGCACTACTGTTTTAATATTCATTAATAACTTTTGTTAAAATTAAAACAATATACCGAATTTTAAATCAATGTGAAAGTTTAACGTTTTAAACGGTAAAATGGATTATAAATCATTTTTTAGGCAATACCGTTATACAGAGGAGCCCTATATTCAATAATTATGGAAATATACGTTATTTTTTAATGGTCTTTAACGTAATTGCGTTAAAATACACGGTGCATATGATCGCTCAATAATTGTGGTACGTGTAAACTTTGAACTCTTTTTCCTTATCTGGAATATTCTATTATTTAAGTCAACAGTTTTTTAACTGCACAAGGCTTCCTGACTGCATAAGCAGTCTTTAGTTTGCACCGACTAAAGAAAAATGGATCGAGACAGGTGAAAAGATCGTTAATTAAAATTAGATTGGCGAGGGCTTCGCGAGAGAACGCGATGAAAGTTGATTAATTGAGACGAGCGACACGCTACAGGGAACTGCGCGTTTACCGATTAAGACGATGTATATACTTAGCATGTAGAAAAATATAGCTGTTACAGTACAGCTATTTCAAAAATAAATGTGTACAACTATTTTCTGGATAAAACTGCAAAAATGTGCGTGTTTCGTAGAAATTGTGTTTTTTTTTTCTTCAATTGCGTACTAATCGACTAGAAAGTCAAACATATAAGAATATAAGTAACTATAATAATAAGATCAGATATTCTAATGGTTAGAGTAATTTAAATATATTTTCCTGCATTACTATTAAACTAATAATTGTAATAAGATGATCTGTGATTAACTATAATATAACTATATTATAATAGAAATTGTAATTAGATCAAATGAACATAGAAACCATATTCTGTAAAACAAGGTTTATAAAATACGTATACAATAATAAGAAAATTATCTAAAAGTTTTAAATTGTAGTACAATACGTTTAGAACCGTAGATCGTCTCTTAAATCCATCCAGTTGACTCATCGAGCATATAATTTCCACGCATGCCCAGTATACGTAGATACACATAGACATCTCGCAACTCAGAAAATATTAGTAACTATTTAAAAATCTAATAACGCAAATGCATTTGCATTGAGGATTCCAAGCCATTAAGGTAAAATTTAGAGCGGTTCGCCTAATTGCGCGTGGCATCCGTTCGAAAGATTCGGATCGATGGAAACCGCTCGCGCAAATAAGTCTCGACACAGCTGTGCTGCGCCGGGAATATGTGCGGGGCCATATACACGTATATATGTATAATATGGGGTGGGTTATACCTATATAACGTAGATGCGAGGGACACGCGTGTAAAGCACGCGCGTAACGGCTTATGTACAAATCAGGGACGCCGGTACCGCGATGGACGGACCGATAGGCATATTTGATTTGTAATTAGCATTAAATGCCACGCGCAGGAAGGGAGTAGTACCACGTAGATATTAATTTGCTTGCGACGGTACCGAGGCACAACGTTACCCAAGCCTCCCGTTTCTACGGGCGTTAACGAGGGACGACTGCGTATACGCATTTTCAACCTACCATGCGAGAGATGTTACTTGTTCGTTCCTAGTCAATTTGATCATTCACAGATTGATATTACCAATCGATTGATACGCGTGTCGCGTATGGTTGCGTACAAATTCACCGTTACCCCTTTGGTGGCATTACTTCGGCTGGGTCTTTCACCGGATTTTTTTTTTAAACTAGGAATAGAATGATTAAGCATCGATAACGTCGCCGAGCTTCTAATGCTTTCAAAGACAATTTAAGATACTTAAAAATATAGTATTGAGTTTTTTTAATTGTCAAAATATTATGAATTATATGTGTCTTTTAGATGAAAACTTTCTTGACTTATACCAAGAATATTAATACGCGCATTCGCTATACACTACTTAAATCGTTATATATTTCATTCGATTTTATCTGTAAACACGTGTTTATAACGGCAATTACTTTATTAACTTATATCTTAATCCTAAGCTTAACTCAAAATCAGGTTAACCTATTCTCTTATGACGAGAATGGGGTACCATACAATAATAGTGATATAACGTTATTGCCCAAATAGAGCATGTACGTATTCAAAGTTTATGTTACTTAATACTATTAAAGCCATTTATTATTTAGAATTTTAACGTTTGTATGAATTAGCATAACAAGTAGTAATACATGGCTTTTCATGTAAACAGATATATTATAAATAATATTAACCAAATGAGTTTTAGCATTCGGTTTGAAGAGAAATAAATATACAATTGGCAGTTTGATTTATTATGTTAATTGATTATTATCAACATCCGGAAATTAAATTAAATTAAATTTACATATAGTATGTATAATGAAATTAAATATAAATATTTTTCTACGGTAATTTTATCTAAATATCTAATAAGCGTAAAATTAAGCAAAAATAATAAAGTATAATAACGAGTTTAGATATTTATTGATTTGACCGTAACTTCGTTCTGTTATTGGTAAATTTTTCTCGATATCAGTATTAAATTTCCGTTCAACTTTTAACTGAGAAAATCCGTTCAAAATATGTATATATATACAAATAAATGTTATTCGTTTTCATCTAAAAGTATCTATTCCTATAAAAAATTATTTCCACCGATAGTTTTTTATTACGTTGTCTATATGTAGGTCATTGGATCTTATTAAAAACTCGAGTTGAAAGTTTGACTGTTACCGAATCACTGTGATATCGTAGAAGTAAAAATACGTAGGGAGGTTATTGTTTAAAATTAAACGATAATCCCTTCATCACTTCAATAATTGAGGCGCAAGAAGATCGTAAAATAAACGACTAAATAATCTTGAAATAAAGAGTCGAATGGAATAATAAAATTAAATTCAAAATAATCAACTGGTCGATCGATAAAGTAAAATCCCATATGACATTAATTGCCGATCGTTTATCCAAGCAATTTACAACTGTACTAAGCCATCGCGATCATCAAGAAACCTCATTGCCCAACAATATAGCCGTAATCGAGCATCAATAAAACACGCAAAGCGCAGTGTCGAAGTATAGAGGAACAACTAGCTAGCCAAATCGTTGAGCATATATATAGGTGATTCTTTCGTTCTATCGGTAAGTAGACGAGTTTCAGTAACGAGGTACCGATGCCCGTTAATGGATTCTCGCGCCCGTTCTCGTTGGTAACACCGTTCAACGAAAACAATGCCGTTGAGTCCATAGCAATGCTAAGAAAAGAAAACCGATCTGGACTGGCTAACGCAGCTGCGGGAGGGCAGCAGCGGCACGCTGGATTTAAGCGGCTATAAAGGCATCGTTTAAATCGCCTTAAGCTTTTCAGGATGAAATTTAGCGAAGGCTGGTCCGATGCTCGTGGAAGTGAGAGAGAGAGAGAGAGAGAGAGAGAGAGGTGCTTTTATTACACCCTCCCCCTCCCACCCCCACCCTCTCACCCCCTTTCCGCGCCGAAACTATCTACTTTGCGAGGCGAACTCTCGACTTTATACAATGCGAGGCGCGCGGGATACGCGCCACCTTCCTCGTTTTATACAGACCAATGCCCTCAAGTGGCTAAAGTGACTTAAGTGCTTCATTTTTCAGCGTAACAGCAGCTATACTCTTGCTCGTACCTTTTCGTTACCGTTAAAATCATCCCTATTCGTTGTAACGTACCTGCAGGTTAATTGATTCAACTGGATTGACCAATAACTTCCGTGGTGACTTTTAATTATTTTAGGTAGATACATCTCGTGATTGTTAATTTGAGATTTTTATGCAATGCGAGGTGAAATTTTAGTTTTATTTTTTGCACCACGAGATAATGAATATTGCGGACACACTTTTTAATAACCACGTACATTATTCTTAAGCTTAACGTCTGCTTCAGTTTTAATGAAATGTCACGGTTTATAAAAACGTTACTATTATTATTAATTCTAAAATTAATATAACCTCGAGTGAATATTTTAACCCCAAGCATAAAACGTAGTCAAATATAAAATTATTTAGCATTAAATAATTGTCATGTAAATTTAATTACTAATAATCTAATCGAATAAGGATGTTACTGGAATATTATTCCAACGATGTGCAATAATCTATTTTTTATTTTTGTACATTTGTATGGGTTTTGCGTAAATTCACCAACAACCGGCGCAAGAGTGTGATTTATAATACAAGGCACTTGACTAAAGTTTCCCTGACAATAGCAATGTCAAAGATATTAAAAACTATTAAAAAAACTTATATCATAAATCAAGTACGAAGATTACTGCAGACGTTATTATCAGTATAACAGTGAAACTTTCATTATTTAAACCATCTGACATTTTAAAAGTTAGCATAACATAAGTCAGTTACTTTTTACTTCTTACATTAAGAATGGTAATGGTTAATTTCATAAAAAAGTTTAAATGAAATTATTGAATTCGATATTTGTAATCCCTCCCCCCACCCCTCCCCCCCTCCCTCGCCCCTCCTTCTCACCGCTCCTACGGAGTTCGAGAAAATTTCCAATCCCATAAATTCATTTCCGAGCAAGACGTCTAACATGGAAAGCTCTGTGACGGTACTAGCCACGTAAACCTACATTCACGATATTTAGCACGGTTCAACAAGATTTATTAGTAACGTTAAATGCAAAATTTGATGTCGTCCCCCTTTCAACGACACCGCACTGAATTTCTGAAGTTATGACTGTACTTGAAACGCTGTAACTTATACACGATAACATTCATTATTAATTGAAATTAGATGATCCCTCTTATTATACATTTCCAAGATATAATATACCTATATATATATGTATGTATTAGATTTTGAATTCTTTTATATTTTCTGATGCTAGAGCTACATATACGCAAGTATTTAGAAATATATTGACACATTTTTGTCTAATCTTGGAAATATATAATGTTTTTTATGTAAATAAAAGGTCACTCTGATTTAATAACGTAGCATGAAAAATGTAAATATAATTGCAATATGTACAAATATAATTCTTCAACATTTTTTACAAACATCGCTAAATAGAAACTACAATCAAAACTTTATCCGAATAACTAACTTAAATTTCTCCACTATCTCTAGTTTTACTTAATGAATTACACTAATTTCTTTTTCATCTCTCTAGTTGAGCGAGAAAAATAATTTATTTATCTTGAGAGGAAAAAGTGCTTTCGAAGGGTAAAGTAATATTTTGTTTAAATGAAATAATTGATCAGTAAGTTAAATATAAGGAAAAATCGACACTTCATTACATCAGTCGGAATCACGTCATTGTTCACGAGTATCAGAATAAACTCCCGCAGAGCAGAACGAAAACTATTTCCCACCCCCTGGAGGGCGAAAGCTCGAGAAATCTTTTTCTTCCCGAATATACCTCGCCATCACATTCAGTCATAGCACTCGGTCCTGATTTACCTTTCGAGCGCGTTCGAAAACGAAGGCGTGCTAAATTCCTCAGGGTTTTGCGATTTCAAGACAATTCGGCGCCGTGGAATAAAGTATATATACCCACGCAAACCTGAGCCCGCAACGTGTACGTATAGATACATACACGCGCGTGTGGGTATGTGTGGGCGTGTGTATAAAACTAGAGAAGGTGGTTCGAGACGAGAGGAAGGCATCGATTCTGGGACGATCCCAGAGAGCTATCTCGTTCTCGTTCCTTCCTCTCACGATCCCGCACGAACCCTCCCTCCTCCTTATAGCATAGTACTCACTCATCGCCCTCAGGGCAGTTGCCAATACTCCACTCTCGTATCCTCTTCTTCTCGTGCCCTTCTTGCGATATGTCTCCTTTCTCTAACCCCGCAAAAGGCTCGGGATTCAAGAAAGAGGAATGACGAAATTAAGGGAGATCGCTAAAGAAGAATAAGAAGAGGAAGAGCGAGACGAGCAAAGTACAAAGATATATACTATGGAAGATAGAGACAGTTATAAGGGATAAGTGGAATAGCGTAGAACAGGCCGCATTGTGGACAGTTTGGCAATAATGGAGATTGATTAATTGTTTCTCCTTTGTGCAAGAGTTTGGTTGTACTTTCTTTCTTTTTTTATTTTCTTTTTCTTTACTTTCCTATATACAAATGACACGCGCGTCAAGTCTATACAAGTTGAATGCAACGATCGAAGGACAACGGACTTTATGGGCTCTTTACACTTTAATGCGTAATTTTTCATTTCTTTGTGAATACGGTTTTTGTTCCTTGATCCACTTTTTGATCGTTAAAAACGTGATTTATGTAGGAAAATGTACGAGGCGATTCTTCACTTATGCGTGATTATTTCCTCGACGCTCTTTCCTAGATTATAATATATACATATATATACATATATATATGAAAAAAATATTAAATATTTATTTCCATAGACCTAGTCTTGGGATAATTACATTTAATAAAATATATTTTACATATTTCAATAATTTTGTAAACAGATATTTTTATAACAAATTAAATAATTTGTGAAATTCGTATGTCGATCGGGAGAAACAGCATGGTAAATTATTTTTCTTCATCCCCCCGCCGAAAGTACGTGTTTCCCGGCCGCATAGGATACGGGAAGAGCGACTTTTGCGGCCGGCCGGAGTCTCGCGCGCTCTGATTGGCTCACAGATTTTCGCGGCCTCGATGCATAGCAACGGCTGTAGCAACGGCCGCAAAGTTCCCAATATAACATGTACAGTGCTTAACCTCTCAAATAAACATTGCTAAATTATTTAAAATTTATTAATCAATTTACTACAAGCACTTATGTTTTCAAATGTAAATTGTATTTTAATGTTGCCTTATAAATATCTTGTATAATTGTTTGTTTAATAAAACGATAGATAGAAAGAGAGAGCGAGAGTATATGTAGAATACTTATGTGACTGTGTTATTCTATCTATTTCGTGTCATTTTTAAATTCCACTCTATCAATTAATATGATTTAATATCGGTGCTGTAAATACATGTGAAAGAAATATGTTTCATTTTTTATGTTCAAATTTTAACAGTGCAATTGATATTTAACTACAAATGTAAATTTTATTAATGTAAAGTCAACTTCTTCTATGCACGCTGTTTATCGCAACTTTGCATTAAAACCGCTGCTAAAGTAATACGATTTTTCAATAAATTTATACATGCTTATGTGTATGTTTGTTATATTTTTGATGCCCGCCCCCGACCAGCAAAAACTCGGCTTCGCCTCGGTTTTGCAAATGTCGGGCGGGCATCAAAAATACAACATGAATCGAATATAACGTCTCACGTGTCGCGTAATGCGAGGTTACCCGAAGCTTGCTCTGAAATTGGCTACGGAAAACGTAGCAGACAATACTGTAAGATTGGGTGTATTTTCTGTTCGTCGTAAATGATTATTAATAATTAATATTAATTATATTATGTATACTTTCGGACTGGGATGAAGAAAAATAGTATACGACACTCGGCCAGAATTTTGGATGCCCTGGCCTGCGTTTTATGACGACCTCGGCTTCGCCTCGGCCGTCATATCACGCAGGCCAGAAATCCAACTTTCTGGCCATGTATCGTAATATACTATAACTTTTACCGTAACTTGTAAAACCCAAAAATACATTTATTTATTATTTAAGAGTAATATTTTGTTAAATGAAATCATTGCATCAGTAAGTTAAATATAACGAAAACACATCGACAACTTCATTACAATCAGTCGGAATCACGCATTGTCACGAGTATCAGAATAAACTCCCGCCAGAGCAGAACGAAAACTATTTTCCCACCCCCTGGGAGGGCTGAAGCCTCGAGGAATCTTTTTCTTCCCGAATATACCTCGCCATCACATTTCATTCATAGCACTCGGGTCCTGATTTACCTCTCGAGGCGCGTTCGAAAACGAAGGTCTCGTGCTTAAATTCCTCAGGGTTTTGCGATTTCAACGACAATTCGGCGGCCGTGAATAAAGTATATATACCCACGCAAACCTGAGCCCGCAACGTGTACGTATAGATACATACACGCGCGTGTGGGTATGTGTGGGCGTGTGTATAAAACTAGAGAAGGTGGTTCGAGACGAGAGGAAGGCATCGATTCTGGGACGATCCCAGAGAGCTATCTCGTTCTCGTTCCTTCCTCTCACGATCCCGCACGAACCCTCCCTCCTCCTTATAGCATAGTACTCACTCATCGCCCTCAGGGCAGTTGCCAATACTCCACTCTCGTATCCTCTTCTTCTCGTGCCCTTCTTGCGATATGTCTCCTTTCTCTAACCCCGCAAAAGGCTCGGGATTCAAGAAAGAGGAATGACGAAATTAAGGGAGATCGCTAAAGAAGAATAAGAAGAGGAAGAGCGAGACGAGCAAAGTACAAAGATATATACTATGGAAGATAGAGACAGTTATAAGGGATAAGTGGAATAGCGTAGAACAGGCCGCATTGTGGACAGTTTGGCAATAATGGAGATTGATTAATTGTTTCTCCTTTGTGCAAGAGTTTGGTTGTACTTTCTTTCTTTTTTTATTTTCTTTTTCTTTACTTTCCTATATACAAATGACACGCGCGTCAAGTCTATACAAGTTGAATGCAACGATCGAAGGACAACGGACTTTATGGGCTCTTTACACTTTAATGCGTAATTTTTCATTTCTTTGTGAATACGGTTTTTGTTCCTTGATCCACTTTTTGATCGTTAAAAACGTGATTTATGTAGGAAAATGTACGAGGCGATTCTTCACTTATGCGTGATTATTTCCTCGACGCTCTTTCCTAGATTATAATATATACATATATATACATATATATATGAAAAAATATTAAATATTTATTTCCATAGACCTAGTCTTGGGATAATTACATTTAATAAAATATATTTTACATATTTCAATAATTTTGTAAACAGATATTTTTATAACAAATTAAATAATTTGTGAAATTCGTATGTCGATCGGGAGAAACAGCATGGTAAATTATTTAGTGCTTAACCTCTCAAATAAACATTGCTAAATTATTTAAAATTTATTAATCAATTTACTACAAGCACTTATGTTTTCAAATGTAAATTGTATTTTAATGTTGCCTTATAAATATCTTGTATAATTGTTTGTTTAATAAAACGATAGATAGAAAGAGAGAGCGAGAGTATATGTAGAATACTTATGTGACTGTGTTATTCTATCTATTTCGTGTCATTTTTAAATTCCACTCTATCAATTAATATGATTAATATCGGTGCTGTAAATACATGTGAAAGAAATATGTTTCATTTTTTATGTTCAAATTTTAACAGTGCAATTGATATTTAACTACAAATGTAAATTTTATTAATGTAAAGTCAACTTCTTCTATGCACGCTGTTTATCGCAACTTTGCATTAAAACCGCTGCTAAAGTAATACGATTTTTCAATAAATTTATACATGCTTATGTGTATGTTTGTTATATTTTTGATGCCCGCCCCCGACCAGCAAAAACTCAATATATTTAACTTTTACCGTAACTTGTAAAACCCAAAAATACATTTATTTATTATTTAAGTATGTTAAATTATTCATAGAACTTTTTGATTGATTCGATGATAAATTATTAGCAGTATAATCGATGTAATTCTAAACTATATATATATATAAATTTATTAAACTTGTAATATTAAAAATTAACATTGCTAAATGTCATGGTTAAAAATTTATGATAACGCGGCTATATATTTATGTATATAGGTATACACACACACACACACACACACATACTTTTTAATATTACAATTTTAATAATTTTATATCGTTGTAAAATGTTTACTTTGATACTATTGTAAAATACGAATGATTTCCGTTAAAGAAAATGAAATTTATTTTCGCGCATAAAGTATACAAGTATATAATGTCGAAAGTGTATTTTGTATAGTGTTGTACATAAAAGTAAAAGACTATGTATACGAAGTTCCTTTGAAATTTATATAAAACTATATAGCCTTACCCGTATCTCAAAGTTCAAAAGCATTTTTACGAAATATGTGTAAGATATAAAATAAACGAAACATAATAGCGCGGGGCGACCTATGAAAGGCCGAAGGATCTTTAACAAAAGAAGCAAGTTGTGGAGTAAGGTGAGCGAATTTGGCAAATAGTGGAGAAGCACAAAACTACAAGGAGGAGTTAGAAAAACGAGAGAAAGTGTGAGAGGGGAAATCAAAGAAAAATAAAGAGTCGGAAAGTGAAGAAAAGGACACTAGATACGGAAAAAAATACATGGACACACTGCACACGCGCATACGTACAGTGTGTGTATATATACGTATATAGTAAGTTGACGGTCTGAAATGCAGGAGAACTGAATACTTTCTTTCTTTCTTTCTCTCTTTCTTTCGTAGAGGAGGAACTTTCCAAAGATATCCAATGAAAAGCTCCAAAGACTTTCCTTTCCTCTAGCGCTTCTCTTCTTCCGTTTCACTCCTCTTCTTCTTTTCTCGTCCACTGTATTTCTCCCCACTTCTACTTATAATGAGGGACGAAACGATTGTGTAAAGTTCAAACTTTACCCCGGGTGAGCTTTTATTCGAATATCGGCTCTCTCGACTTGCTTCGTTATCGGAAACGAAGAGCAATTAACGATTTATACAGAGTACGTGGAAGTAACGGAAAAATAAGTAAAATAAAAAGATAAAACGAAATGAACTGGTAGCTTCTAACGTGTTCGTCCATCTTAACGGATCAGTCGGACGAGTATAAGTACGAGTAAGTTTCGGCGACGTGGATCAAAAAAAGTAATAATAATAATAATAAAAGGTAGGAAGTGAAGAAGTACGACGTTAGACGCAACGAGATCCTTAGCGGACAATCGTTGGGTAAGTTTCGGAGTTACGATATGACCTACCGTATATACAGAAGGGTTAATGCATCCCGTATAACTTTGCACTTGATGGTCACACCGCCCGTGGGCCAGAAACAGTTGCGAGAGTGAGAGGGAGGCAGAGAGGGAGGGAGAGAGAGAGGGCGAGCCACAGACGGTAAATCTCGGCTTCCTTAATGCATACGAATGCACACGTGCCGTTGGCGTACTGTCGTCGCGAGCCCCTTCCCCCTCCATTAACCTGGATTTCCCTCCACGATTTTCTTTTTTATATGATTTATAAAGAACGCTTTAATTTCATGAGCACTTGATAAATAACTTTTAGATATATACATTTTTTATTACCACAAATCGCTCATTCATGTATGCATTATATAGTCTGCACATATATGTATACCTACGGGCACATACGCAACACGCACACTCACACACGTATCAATTTGAATCTAGGTATCGTTTCACGAGGATTCGGCTAGATAATTTAGCGTTGTAATTGTATAATTTTCATAATTAATGGCGATTATAAGGTATCGCTGCATTCAATTTCGCATAAATTATTCTCAAGATTTTATGGATAATATAAATATTGTTAATTATTTCTAAAGCGTAATTATTAATCGCAAAATGCTTGTTTTAAATGTTTTTCATAATTCATGCGTTTTGCATATATATATAGAATTGTTATAAATGTAACAAGATATCGTTTTATTATTTTCTTATATACCTGACACAGAAGTCAAATTTAATTAACAATTTTTATTACAATCAAGGATTGAAGATAAAATTAGTTTATACGTGCTACACTTTTAAATAAGAATGTTTAATCACCATCGTCTGGTGCATTAATTCGGAATTAAATATTTGTGTTACAGAATGTCCATGATTGTGCCGAAAAATAACATGACGAAATCTTATTTAAAAATATCCAATATAACTCTCGAAGACGAAGCTTTGTACAAATGTGAAGTGACTTATCTGGCTGTCAATCGAGAGTGCAACAATGTGCAGCATATCATTCTCAACGTCACAGGTAACAAATACTTACATATTATTTCTTTGAAACTGAAAAGAAATCAGCAAAGATCGACGTTATTACTTTTATATTGTAAGATTTCTTTTTCCACGTAGGTCGTTGCGAAATCCCGTGGTACGAAAAATTTAATATAAAAATCGCTACGGATAACGTAGCTTATTTGCTTTGATAAAAATTTTATAATAAAAAGTATCATATATATTTATAAATATAAAATCCAATATATACATATATATGTATATTTATATGTATATATACGAACCGTTTGAAGATCTAAACGATAAAATTGACTGTCCAAATTGACTTTTAGAAGACTCCGTAACAAAAATCAATATATAAGATGTAATCTTTTATTATCGTACTCTTACGTAATGTTTAAACGTAAAATATGTTTTATTAAAATTTGCTTATAGTCCTTTTTTGAAACAAATAGAAATCGGTATAACCTTTTAAACGGAAATCAATGATAATGCTCTTATAGAAGCCATGATAAAGCTATAAACATTAACGAAGCTCTTGAAGCATTTCTAATATTTGGCTACAAGCCAAAGAACCACCATAAACAACAATTACATTGAAAGAAAAGCTCTTTGTAACAAGTTTAAAAAAATCTCATTGTCATATTGACAGTCAGACAGTATACTTAACAGTTGCGCCGTTTAAATGCGAATGTTCTTAACGATTTTACTTCCACTCCACACGCGCCTCGTTAGCCACGCCACACAAAAGTATATATGCTTGTATCCCTAATCTTGTTTAATTTCGCCGACCCTCTACCCAAGTATAATCCGCTTGTTTTGCTTACGAAGGCAAAGGAAAAGGGAAAATAGAATCTGGTGGCGCGTAATTAGGCACGTAATTCAACGCAAACGGGATTCTTTTTTCTTTTTATTTTCGTCAAAATGTCTCTACCTCAAGTAGACGGCGACGAAACGTCAAAATGTCAAGATATAGTATTAAAATGATTTTCCTGGCGAGGAAGGGAGAGGAGGGAGGATTGCGAAGAAACCGTCGACGACGACGACCTCTTCACTTTGCCGCGCGTGAGAGCCCGCGGAACTGGGTGTAATAAATGGTTTCAAACTACCCATTTCTGCTCAACGGTGGTGTCGTTCTCCTTCCTCCCCTCACCCTCCTCCCCCCCTCTCCCTCCTGCCCACTCTGTCTTTACCATTTTTCCCCAGTCTTTCTCCCTTACTCCCCAATCTCACTCATTCTCACCTCTTGCGCAGGAGTGCGCGAAATTAAAAATTGAAAATACGGTAAATCACATGACGATTCGAGAGACTTTCGCGGATTTTTTTATCCCTCGTTTTTTGTTTGTTTAAGTTAATTTTAAACGAATCCGTTCACTTTCATCTAGTATTTTTTATATTAGACTTCGTACTGTATGTACCCTGTGGGTTTTGTTACTATTTGATCAAGCGTTAATTTGTTTCAATGAATTGCATCGTACGTTTTTAAGAAAAACTAAACAAGAGTTTTTAATACTCGAAAAAGATTTTTGAACATTGTGTATGTTGTTTAAATAGAAAAAAATACATAGGTACAAATCTCAAATCGTTATTGTCTATAAATTGTCTGCGATATAATATAAATTCTCTTATGAGGTCCCAATTTACGACATATTATATTATACGTTAGGATATTCCAGGGTATCCTCATAAACCCTGCATAATTTTGTAATATGAAACTGAGCCTGGATCCTTCATTCGGTTCTATTTATCGACTGTTTAACGTACTTGCATTTGAATAAATATAATGTCCCTTCGAAATAAGAAAGATCAAATTTTTAATTTAAATTTACTATTCTCTAATACATTAATATAAAACGGTAATTGGAAAACTGTAGTATCAAAAAGGCTTCAACGCAACGGCCGTACCCCTCTGTAAATATTTATACGACATCACTTTAATGTAATTTAATCTGTAGAAGCATTTGAAATTATTCTATAGCGTGAATAATATACACAAAAAGTTGTTTTCATTTCATTTTGAAACATCGATTTATGATTTATTATCGTGAGTTTCATGTTTGAAAGAATTCGGGATGAACCAGAATGTTAGGGGTCAACCAGAATAAAAGTGGTATAAAATAAGTGTGACATGTGTCCCGTGAGGAAAAGATATGACACGTCTCTATCTTTTTCCCCCCTCAAACATTTATCCTTCCAAAGATCTCTATCCAATATGCGATGACAATCATTCGTCCATTTTGCTCGTCCCAACAATGTAGGAAAAGATCGCACCAGCTTCTTTTCCTATCATCTTGAACATTTTGTTCAATATTACAAGGATCTAAAAGTCATTTTAGAACAATAATACGCGATCTTCGTAAAAATGATACTGACATTATTTGCGACTTAAATTTATAATTAAATTTGTAATAAAGCATTTTTTTCACTGGATGTTTTAAATATTGACAGTAATGCAATATAATTTTAAAATGTAATTAACGGGACGTTGGATACAAATTACAGAAATCTGCACGTTTCAATCCAAAAAATTATATCTAAAATATTGAATTAATAATCTGAACAAATCTATACGGATAACTTAAAATATAAGGATGGGCCTGATGTTTTGATGTCTTAAAGAAAAATCATTTTTTAGGCACAACCACTAAACGGGAGAGCCTTATATTTTCATCATCGCAAAATGTGTGATGCGTCAAAATATACTAGATAATGGGTTGTAAGAGAAATGTATGCGTATTAGAACTGATTTGAGCCCTCCCTAAAATGTATGTATGGATGTTATGTATATGTATGTAATCATGTATCTAAGATAACCCAGTCAATTTTTTACCGATTTTTACCGGTGACTTCGTCATAATGTAATTAGATAATGGTCCTATTTTCAGATATGGCATTATTTTTGATTGTAGCATTATCTTGAAATGTATTAATTCTACATAAAAACTTTATACGGACGAAATGTTTGTCTTAAAATAACAAAACTTTTTGCTATTGTACACTTTTCGTTCAGAATAATATTTTTGAAGATAAACATAGAAAAACGGTTAAAACCATAAAAAAGTACTAAAATTCACGTTTTTTCGTAATAAATCAAAATGTATTATACATACACAAAAACTTTAAAGGAATCAAATGTTCGTTTCAAAATAACAAAACTTTCTTCTATTTTACACTTTACGCCTAGAACAATATTTTCAATGATAAAAAAGAAAAACGGTCAAAATAACGAAAATAGTATAAAAAATCATGTTTTATCACAATAAAATTAAATATATCGCAGTGCATGTGAATTGTGACATGATCCGAAGGCGAAGATGATAAGCACATAATTTAAAGTCATGTTTTAATTTCTATCTGTTATGATGTACATTATATTTTGTAATATTAGACTAAAAGTTCCAAGATTTGAGAAAATTAATAAAAGTTGAATTGTTGTGTCATGTATTTTATCCAATACTCACAAACGATGCGAGCGCGAAGCGCGAGCTTTACACGGTCATGCCTTATATGCAAAAAGCTTCACAAAGCTACACGATGCAAGGCGCGGAGGAGCTCCGCGACGCGTTCGATCTATAGCTCCGAAGCGGCGTGTCATGGCGGCCTTACGGCTGCACGTGACGAGCTAGTTTAATAATAATTGAGTAAACAATTTTTGGTCGGTAATTATTAGTCAAAAAAAGGATAAACTTTCAACCTAAACATCGTAATCAAATTATGAAATTAACAATCTGAAAAAATGTTGGTATTTTATCAAAAACATGCCTAAAGGCCTCGTGTTCAGGGTTTTTTAAAAAACTTATTCGCTGATATATAAAAAATATAAAATATTACCATTTTCTGAATTCGATATCCCCTTCACTATGAATATTAATATAATTTAAATATTTTTTAAATAATTCCATCTAAAATAATATGTACAGTCGATTGTTATTACACAAAAGATGAGAAAAAGAAATTTTATCAAGTTTCATGCTAATTTAGTAAATCTCACTAGACCAATCGCATAAAAAATATTTGAGTACATTTATAATCCACGAGGAGTAATAAACTTTTTCCCTTTTCCCTTATAATTATAATGATTCTATATATACACGTTGATTTCTTCCCTTGTTTTCACCGGGCGTTGCTTCTTATTTTTCATTTCTCTTCTTTCTCGCCTCAAGCAGAAGCCACTTATCCCCCGCATAAAGGTCGGCTCCTTCAGTCCAGTACTGCAATTAAATATTGTTTTAATTTGTTTGCGACCCAAGTTGGAGTAGCTTGGGTAGTTCTTAAAACCGGATGGAAAAATGTCGCGCGACATCAGACCTTTAATTGATATACACACACACACAAACACACACTCACACACACATGATGCAACGAGTGAGAAAAAGTCCGTCTGTCGATAAGAATCCTCCAGACTGTGTGAGAAAATTTTGTTCTCTTTCTCTTCTTCTCTTAATGTTTTTCTCTCGCCACCTTCGGTCTCTTCCTTTCCATTTCTCTCACTATTTCTTCTCTTTTCGGTTCTTTTTCTTCACGGAGACAAAGTTTTTTCCACCTCGAGATAAGACCTTATACATCTGCCGGGGATAAGGGCGTTTTATCGCTAAAAAGTATACGGGACTTCTGCTTTTTTTTCCTTCTCCTCCTTTACCTCCTTCGTCTCTCGCTCTCCTCGTTTTTTAGCTTTTTTTATTAATTTTAATCCTCGCGTTCGCAATAATGGGGTTCGCGTACAGCTTTCCCATTTCTTATCGTTTACGAAAACGTGAGAAATTAGGTATAGAAATTAATGATTCTAAATGACATGCTCAAATATGAATGTTTATTTTGTTTCTTGGTAAATACAATCTAGAATTATAATAATGGTTAATACAAAATAAATCTTGAACCACATACTGGAAACAATGTCTTTGTGTTCAATATTCTTGACAACCTTCATAATTAAGTTTAATAATTAACTAATTATTTTAATTAATCCACACTATTTTTCTACCCTTCGCACCTAAATTAAAATTTTCTTTTCGATAGATTACTGTACTAATTTTAAACTTTTTTTCGCAGTAATTAGATAGTATATATATACATATTAATAGTTAAAGTTTAAAACGAAATGATGGATTTTATGACTGACAACTCTTTTTAAATGTAAACATGTAATTAATCGACAAGAAGATTATCTTGAAACTTTATTTTACACGTGCAAGTTATTGAAAATATTACTATGCAAACGTAAAAGTTTGCAAACAAAGTAAATTAAAACTTTTAATTTTAATTAATTAATATAAACGTATATATATACAAATCTATTGCAAATGAGATAAAATGTACCTTATTATCTAACTATAATGCTTCGAGTTCATTATAAAATATACCGTTATTTTTTTTCGTAATAAATAAATCCTCCGAAGACGTATTAATAACATGCAAAATGTTACTTTTACTTTAAATAAAAAATAAGAAATTTATCTAGAGGCAACGTATAGCATTACAGGGTAAAAATGAAACTTAGAGATGCAATTACGACGTCGACAAGGAAAAACGTGGTGCCTCCAGGCAGTCAATCGCATTTCATCGTAACCCGCTATTATTTTTCTTTATTCGTTCCATTTTTTTTCAAGCTATAATTGTGACGGAAATTAACCTATTATTGGAGAACAATTTTTATTTATTAGTGTAATGCTTTGATTTTGAAAGTATTGTATATATTCAGAATGCTGATATATATAATATAAAAAGTCAAAGGGGTTAATTAAATTGACTCATAATTTGATATTTCAAATGTGATTTCCTATATAATCCTATATAATTTCATATAATTGGCATAAGTCCTTTACTTGTAGAATATATTACCTAATTATAACTTTCTTAGGTACTTATAATGAATTGAAGTACTATTTCTTCAAGAAATGAAACTCGTTACTTTTTACTTTTACTATATACATATATACATATATACATATATACATATATACATATATACATATATATATATATATATATATATATATATATATATATATTCATATACCAAGTTACATCTATTAAGCATAAACATTAAAGAACTATCGAGTTTTTAATAAAAGGTAATATTGTCGTAATAACCAGTCAATATTCGTACTACCGAGCAATACACGTATTTGTATTGATGATGTAAAGTTACAACCTCTTTGTAAGTTCAACGTACACTTTGGAATAATTGATATAATTGATAGAGCATTAATAAAATTCATTTTTTTTTATTTATATTATACGGTTTGTTGACCTACTGACAATTGAAAAAAACATTTATATTTATCATTTGGATGTTGTACATCTGCTATAATAAATACAGTACGATTGATAGGTGGGTATCATTTTGTTCACTATGTCTTTACGCAGCGACTTGATAAACAAAATATAGATTGAAAAAATAACTACTTAGAATTTTATTTTACTGATGTGTTAATTATATAGATTGTAAAATAACGATATATCGATAATACAAGATGTATATAGAAAATTCACGTTTTCAATACATTTGTAGTTTACTAATATTTCTTACCTTCATTTGTCAAAAACTATTTATTCAATATTTTGTTTGCCATTATTTTGCAATCTATAATTAATGTATCTGTAAAATAAAATTCGAAGTGGTCATTTTTTTTCATCAATATTTTGTTTATCGACTCGCCGAGTGAAGACATAGCGATTAGTCGACAAAACGATACGCACCCCGGTTGATAATGAAATAAATTGGAAGAGCCATCCAAAATATAAATGGATAAAAATCTAAAACAGATTGTCGAAAGTGTTAATTTATCATGTGATATCACTTAAGAATAGTAATGGTTCGAACATTTAGGTTTATGCACATCTTTATGACCAAGAAGAGAAATAACCATACATTATCGTTGTACGTCCATAACTGCAACGACACCCGACTGTCAAGTCGTACGTGAATTCAACGATAGCTGGTCTGAGCGACGCCGTGCCGTCGCGTTTCCCGATGGGGAATGAAATTGCACCCGGCAAGTCGTGAACTAACACGTTGCACGTGCTGCGATTATTGGCCATCTATTCGAGGACTTGCCATGTCTTCTTCTATTCCGTTTATCCTTCCCTTTTCCGCCCTCGTTCCCCCTCGCTCTCCCTTTCAACATATTCATTTACCTCAGGGCGCGTACGCTCGGCTCTCAAGAAGAGAAAACCTTTTGCGGATCATTGGTATACGGCCAAGCAAGTTTCGCTTGAAGCACACGACTCACAGTGTCGACGGATCATCATCCGAAGCGATTGTGCGTCTATTTGTCTCTCTGTGTATATATATCTATACACACGTATATCTATATATCTATATATCTATATCTATATCTATATCTATACCTATATCTATATATGCAGCGAACGAAGTCTGTGTTAGCTCATCTCCGAGCCTGGAATATGAAAATCTAGTCGTCCGTCGCTTAATTGGAGAATGATTCATTATTGGATTTCGCTTTAATTAAGTGAGCGAGCTCTGCAGACAATAGAGGTGCAATCACGGAGTAGCGTGCGGCGGGAAAAAATTACACGAGCAAGTTCTGATGAAGCTGCTCGCGTTCAGTGCGTTGTCTCGCTCCCTCGCACTCCTTCCCTCTCTCTCACTCTCTCTCTCCCTCTCTCGTATACTCTCTTTGTCTCTCTTCAATCCAAATGCATTCCCGCCTACGAAGCCCCGTTCGCGTGCGCCAAGGAAACCATACGATATCTCTCTCGTTATTATTCTCAATGTTGGAATTTTCCAAATATCAATGTTTTCTAGGTGTACCTTTATTATTTTTATTTTTACATATTCCTCAAATGTACGTATACGGCACCTTAAATCATGGTAATATTCACCATCCATTTACCTCACTCTCCCCCAACAAAGATGTGATAACGTTTTATCGAAATATTGATTGGAAAAATAGAAAATTATAAAATTATTATATACGCAATACCCCAGAATGATTTTCAATCATGTCAGTCGAAGAAGGTAGAGCGGAATTGGAATATTGTTTACATACAAAATATCGAGTCTACTTCATCTTGTATATTATTCATCGTTCAAACAATATAAATATTTAAAATTGTTTTTTAGAACAATAGGAAGTGGGTCGGTAACTTGATTACTTGTATTCTTGATCAAAAAGTTTCTATCTAGAAAATCCAATAACTTCAAACTTTACACAAAGTTTTTCAATTTTGAGACATACTGCATTCGAGAAAAATGCGCCTTTTCTACTGTACATTCAACACTTGAATAGATATATATATAAACATAAAGAATGACAAAAATTAAATAAAATTTTTTCTCTCGTTAAATAATTTGCAAACATCTCTTTCATTATTTATAGAGCAATCTATTATTCATTAATGTCATTTATATTTTAAAATAGAACGCATTTATTATTATATATTATATTTTAATTTATATTTTTAAAGAGAGGAAGAATAAGTTCATTGATAAAGGTACCGCGAGAAGACTTAGTTTGGTTACCAGAAAATGCACCTCCACAAAAGAAGCAAGCGTTTGAATTACCTTTTTTGCGCGATGATCATTTTTTTATTTTTTTGCACCGCATATTAATGGTGCATCGTACAAATAGAAGAAAAGCAAGGTACGTGTCGCCTGCGTACCGCCTACGTGATTCGGAAACATTTTTTTTAGTCTCGTTTCTCACCCCCCGTATAATTAATTTCCCGGCTACGAGTTAAACCGCGACTGCAAAAAATGTTCATTATTGATTTTGCATCCTTGCTCGTATTTTCTAATTTATTACGAAATATCCTTAATACTCAAATGAACATTTTGTGGTAGAATTGAAACAGTTTTATGTATTTTATAAAGTAAATATATTTGTAATACGATTCTTGAAATTTTTTTATTTATTGTTTAGTTTCTTAAGTATATATTAATTCAATTATTCATACTATTATTGTTCTATAAATGTAATCATACTTATGTAGTAAAATTAATACATTACACATAAATGTTTTATATCACCCTGATTAATAGATTTCTTTTTTTTATGAAGATATCAGCATAAAAAGAATAACGTTAATAATGAATGAAACGCAATAAAAATAATTTTACATATTTCATGTTTAGTTTAACTCATGGTCTATAACCGTATTTTAATCATTGTTGTTGTCATCTTTTTCAATGATCATCACCTAGGATATAATTATGATTAATATTATTCTGTTGAGTATGTTATACAATATGTTTAGTAATTCTTTTTAGAAAAACCAAGGTTTCCTTTTACCATAGAAATATGATTTAAAATATTTATTTCCTTCATTATTGTTTTCATTTTTTACGTATAGCTGATAGTAAATATTATCGTATCTTGTTTCAAACGGATAAATACAGTTGTTAATGGAACTTTGTTTACAACAACAAACTGAGTTCTAGTACCTGTTTTAACAGGACATTCTGCTTTTTTATTTCACTACTTTTCATTGTAATGGTAACCAAACTAAATGAATAATTACATAATTATTTAATGTACATATATTTCAATACTTATATTTATTTGTTCAAAAGTTAGTCTAACTTCAAAAAGAGAGTTTTTTCAAGATTTATTTTAGCAACTGTCTTTACAGCTATCTAACTCAAAATCTATCAATATGTAACATTACATGTCTAGAATTTATCCTTCAGGATGAGAATTCCAAATCTCAAGGTCAATGTCACATAAACTATATATGTCAATTTTGACCTTCAAAAAATTGTAACTTTGCCCTAATATATTTTTTTATTCAAAAGTTTAAAACAAAGCTTGAAGCAATACCTTTTTAATGGACTGTAGCTTGTAAGTGACCAAGAATTATACAAAAAGTTATATCACTTGTAAGAAACACAAAAAACTTTGAAAAATTAACATAGAAATTGACATTTAAATTTCGAAATTTTGAAATTCTTTAAATTATCATAATTTTTTACAGACTTAAAGGCCAGTTATAAGCTATTGTTGCTGTACAAAATAATAATAAAGACTTTTAAATGTACTTAAGAGTTGAATCGATATTTCCGAAGCAGAGCAAGTTTCGTATTTTTGTATGCCAATCCGGCATCTCTATTTGCGAAACTTTGTAATACATTCGATCAATAACAGAAAAAAAAATCTTAAAAAAACATATTGAAATTTCAATGAAAATAGTAAAGAATAATATAGGATTATTTGTCGGATATAAATTGTCAAAGAAATTGGAATTAAAATTTCTATTATACATGAATGTAATGATCTAGTATTAAATATCAGTCGGTGTATTAGTTCTACAGCCAAACGAATGCGTATTACTGAATATTATATTCTTATACTTTCCAAAAAAAGATGGAACCAATATTTATATATAATATTAAAATCTTATTATATTTAAAAGAAATTTAAAAGACAAACCAACTGGATTAGATAATGTAATTCAATTAATTGATAGTTATGTCGTTAACTTGATTTTATCACTCGGTGGTTTTTGCAATATTGATTGATAAAAATTTATCGATAAATTTCCATTAATTAGTAATTGATAATTAATTGTAAATTGTAACTATAACTCCATAATTGTTATATTACAGTGTTAACAATTTAAAATCGTCTCTATAAATTTATTATTTATATAGTTTATATCTTAAATGAACCTAAAATGCAATATATGCACGTACACACAACATAAGGATAAAATCCCTTTGGAAATCTCTGCCTTATCCATCGCGAATATTTATTTATGGGACTGGATACAGAATGCTTGCAGCATCATCTTCTCGTAAGTGAAATTATTACACCTCCACCCTGTTTCGATATAACACAACACAGATATAGCTTCGAATTTCCAGTCGAAGCAGTAACTAACCATTATCCCAACGTTACCAGAAATTACTGGTTTACTTAGTCCTAATGACGTTACATGATTCATTGTTTCCTGGCCAATATAGACCGAACTAGAGGATATGCATGTACATTATCCCATGGTCGCTTTCTCCTAGCTCTTATGCTGCTCAACCTACTTAATATTCCTGGCTCCTGAAAATTTACAGAATATGCGCATTGCTCATAATTTTTTTTTACTTTCTTTTTCACTTTTTGGGAGGTACAATTCCATGCAAATATCCACTGTAACCGAGATAGATTGTATACGTAATAATGAAAAGTGCATTTGCAGAAATTGCGGAGAGATTGTGAGAGATTTACCAAATTCAATGCAAATTACTAATGTGTCGTTGCTTTAAAGAAAAAAAAAACATTGCATGTAATGTAGCCGGAGGTGTAAAAAAAAAAGTTAACGGTATCGTGAAATAATAACTCGTCAACGGAAATTTCAACCGTACACATATATTCACCTCTTCTACTTGACTCCTAACGTGGTATATAACGAAACGTCAAAAACAAACACGGAAATTTTGCTTACCATGCGCACTTCAATTATTTTATACGCAGTCCCCAAATCGTGGAATATTGGCTATCGATGTACGCGCGAAACAAATCGATTTAATATTTTTTTTTATACATGGCCACTCCTTTGGTCGTTTTGACTTTTTTTTTATCATTCCATTTTATTTTTTATAGCTCGGACGGGACGATACTATACTACTCTGCGAGGTATATAACAGGTATGTAACAAAAAGATCGCGCTCGACTAAACAGCACGCGGAAATCGGTGATTGGATATCGGGTATAAATCGAGGTGGCACGGAATTTATCTAGGGGTAGAATCTTCGCATCCGTACATTTTGCTGCACCACTTCAGGCAGGGGCAGATTTCTGCGTACGAAGCATAAATCGATTCTCTATGGATTTACCCTCTTCTTCTTCTGTCTTTCGAACTCTCGCTCTCCTCCTCTCTATCTCTCTCTCTCTTTCTCTCTCTTCCTCTCCCTTCCAGCGAATGCATAAAATGCGCGGACGCGCTCTATACATGAATGTGGATGATTCCGCATGTTAATGGATGCGACGAAGAAAGCGGTTCGACGAACTGTACGGAATCGCCTATTCAATAATGCACCTCCACCAGCTGCTCATGTTAAATTATTGCGACCTTTCAGAGAATTCGTTCAGTCTGAGAACTGATTTTTGCATTACAGTATTACTACTTCCTCTTTTTTTTCATTTCAAGATAATTTTATAATACGATTATTCTAATATCGTTATACCTAATAAATTATCAATTAGCTATTTTGACACTAACGCGTTTTCGACTAATTAATTAATTTTAGTAATTTGCATTTAATGGATTAAGCCGAAAAGGATAGCGATTAAAAGTAATTTTTTATATCACGTGCATTGTAAAATTTATACTGCAATTTAATTAATTTAAAGTGCATATATAACCAAGGTTATATTCATTCACAAGTAAGTCGAAGTATATTTTAAAATATGGAAGAATTCATTGTTTCAGAGTGAAATTCATATCTCCGCTAGAAAATCAAAAGTTCAATGGTCCGCGACAAAAAGATGCAAAACTAATCACGGCAACAGGCTTCAAAAGCATTGGGAAAAGTTAGCGCAAGCGCGACGTTGAAGTTTCCACCCGCGATATTAACCACTCGAGGATTTATTGCCAGTCGTGAAATTAAAATTGATCTTGAAAAGTAGAATATGAAAACGTCAGGAAACCTCGTCAAATGGAATAGCGACTACAGTACAAACGACGAAAAACAATATTAATAAGAGAGTAGGACGAGGACGTAAAAACAAAAACATTCACTATAATATCATAAGTCGGTTGAAGAAGAAAATTCAATTTCATAGACCTATTATGTATTTATAGGTTATAATTAATATTTCCTCCGAATTAATTTATTATTACAATGTATGATTTAGTAATATTAACTATAGCGGATCTATTGATCAAAGGCAAAGTCACGCACAGAATCACTCGACCGGGTATATATAAAATTTATTAATCCGGTAAAAATAATCATGCGTGGGACTACGCTATATAAAAATGACGATAAAACTGTGATTATTAAAATAACTTTTTCAATTTAAAAATTACAATTTTTTTAAAAATTTGGTCCAAAATCTTCTACAGATTATTTAAAATAAGTTTAATCCGAATGATTATAATAATATTTGGTTTCCCCGAACAAATTATAATATTCATTAATATAAAACCCGTGTATGTGTTCCAATAAGTGTGTATTATGTATTATTCTTAAAGTGGAGTGCAAGCGCTCGAAAAAGTAATCCAGCCAACCATACCAGACACATATATTTTTCGCGCGGCTGGCTAAGGATTTTTCTCAATTTAGGAAATTGGCAAAAGTGTACTGCAATCAGTGTTACTGTCTTATATACAAATATATATATATATATATATATATATACACTTGCACCCACACACATACATTGAAAAGAGGGAGGGAGAGAGAGAGAGAGAGAGAGAGAAATAGATGAGAACGTATGTATATATAGATATATAGTGTCGCACCTAGGGCAGATGGCATGCGTCCAAGTTGATCGACTTAGCGTCGAGACTGGGACGCCACACTACCCGCCTCCTCATCGACACGTAGCGGCACTCGCTTCTTCGGATTGATCGTGTCACTTTGTTATTTACTACGACACACGTACGTGGCGTCACCGGAAGGAGATTTTCCACGAAATCTCGGGGCAAAATCGACGTGCACGAGGACTGAGAAAATATCGCGCTTGATAGGACCCGATGAAGTTTAAGACGCCCCATGCATTATTGAGCCAATGGATTTGCGGAGCTTGACGTTTGTTTATTATCCGGGATGATAGTTGTGATTTTCGCGAGAACACCTGTCGAATAATCGAGCGTGTCGTTATACATTATACGTTATACGTTTCTTTCATTCACTTTACACATTGATTAATACTTCCTTTCTCCTATTATTAGAGATGATTCGCGTTATATAACCTTGCTGTCCGATTTTTCGAAAATTCCATTTCATTCGTATATGTACCTATAGGTATAGGTATATACCTATGAAATTCGTACCTCCGAGCTTCTAAAGTAAATCGATCGTAGATTGTGTATTATAGTGTACGTCATCAATTTCTTCCCAGTTTTCATTATTTTATTTTTATAACATAATTATTATTGGTCTGTGCTCTTCATAAAACTATTTTTAACTGGGAAAAAGCGAAATAGAGATTTGATATTATACTGTTATTATTTGACTGAGTTAATTTGAATTCTATTTAAAATTTTCAATGAAAAATATATATAAAAAAAGACGGTTAAATTCAAAATTAAAACTAAATCCATTAGCAGATAGTTGAACTTACTCGTGGTTCAATTAAAATTTGACTAATTCAAATAGGTATTGGAATTAAAATTTCATTAAACAGATTGGTATTATTTAGGTGAATTTTTTGGGAAATGCTTCTACCTTAAAACACGAGCGTTCCCGGAGAAACTTTTCAAAAAGTGAAATTAGCGTACCACCAGAAAAAGCGAGTAACTGCATAACCATTACTGCTTGACTTAATGTCATTTAACGCGCGTGACGTATTCGTGACATTCAACGAAAGGTGCATCCTTGCGTAAAAAAAATAACGCGTGGAAATTTGAAGAGCAGTATACACTCGCGCTATCTTCGTATTTGCAAATGTAGTTTTTTCCGTCGTTTGCTTCTTTGAGCTTTTCTCGTTCCGTTCCTTTTTTCCTATTCATTAAATACTTAATTATGAAAGTTGGCGGTTTTTAAATGTTTGAACATTGAATTTCACGAGTGGCAGTGCATGCGTTACTTTTCGTACACATACGAACAAAATTAAACCTTGTAATTCAAATGTATTTTATGGATACAAAATTATACCGTTGGAAAGAAAATATACAACAGAAACGAAATTTAGTGGACTTCTTTCATTTTTTGGAAAAATAAAAGGGAAGCTAAATAAAACGACTTCAAAGAGAGCTGTTTCGTAAAACTAATATATATGAAGTGAACGAACAAGAAAATTGAACATTATACCGTTTTCTTTGAATGCGTTGTTGCAAGAACATTTGTTAATGCAAATATTTGCATTTACCTCGAAAGTTTGATTATTTCTGGGCATTACGAATGACATATTTTAACTTAACTTTCAGATGAATATTAATTAATCATCATAATGTGACTAATGGTTATTATTGAATACAAAATATCTTGTGGCGTTCGCAACTTATGCTGAGGGCTTTGCAGCATCGCATATTAAACGCGAAGCACAAAGTATATACAATATCTGAGAGCAGAAACTATACGCAACTGCAGTTAATAGGATAGAGCTTGGAGGTATAGCTTATAATTAAGATTCTCATATAGCAGTTCAAGATGTTTACTTTCTTTCCAGTTAAAGTTAAAAAGGAGAAAAATATCTGCGTTGTTATGTTATTAGAGCTTACATTATCTTTATGCTTACTCGATATAAAGTTTTATTGGCGAAATATTTACACAGCTTTATTATATTAAAACTTGTTTGATTTTATTTTTAAAATTACTTCTGGTTAAATTAAAAATGATAGTAATTACATTCCTTCGAATATTTGTAGAATGTCTAATTGGCATTTCTGATTAAAGAGTTTTATAAACATTCTAATTATTGCTGATAAAAAATTATTCATGAATTCAGGACATTTTTATTCAACTCGTAATATTGCACTGCTTCTATTTACATGCAAGGGGAATACTTGAAATCTGGGAAATACATTTGTCTAAAACTATGAAACATTGGTATTTTAACTAAATTAATTCGGATATGGAGGCTTAATCCACCGAACTCTAGAGAAAATATATATATATATATATATATATATATATATATATATATATATATATATCATATTTTTGATAAATTTAAAGGGGAATGGTTTCTGTAAATTATTTAGATTAAGATTTTTAATTGTAATTTCGGCTTTCTATAATAGCTCAAATTATATAGTAAAGTAAAAGATGAATCTGAACATTGCATACGAAATTCCTGTAAATTTGTAAATATTTTATAAATCTTTTGAACAAACCAAAGATAAAATAACAACTATTTTTATCTAGACTTTTCTTCGTTATTGAATATAATAAATGTTTATAAGAATCGAAGCAATTTTCATTTTTGTAAAATATCTTTTACCTTAGTTTTTTTAAAAAATGGTATGTCTTTATCCCTAGGACTCATTGGACACGGTTCAATTTTTTTCTAGAGAATGATATTCATCAGTGATATCAGAAAAATTCGTTTTCCGAAGTTCAAATATTCTCCGTGTTAGTTCAAGAAATGGGATGCTCTTAAAAATAAAAATATCGCGATCATTCTGGTTTTTTGAATCCAAATGGCTGATTTAAATATGCATCATCTGCACTGTACCATAAAGGTTAGCTATAAAAATATGAGAATGCAAAGATATATAAATAAATGACACAATGAAAATCTTGGAGACGTAGTATTTCGAATTTTCGACAGATTTACCCCACCATTGGATCTATACGTCAAAAGAAAACCATCGCATTTTACAGAACCAAAAAGTGCATTCAAGTAAAGTTTCCCATCACTCTTCATATTATTCCCTCAATAAACACACATTCTTACTTACAATTCGTCGTGTCCTTCCATCTTCGGTATTTTTGTCTCCCTTTTTTTTCACGACGAAAATACTTTCGCACGTGTACACATCCCGCGTTTCTTTTTTCCTTCTTTTGGTGTGTGCTTCTATCCATCTCCTTGGCAGTCGCGAACTCGAGCTTTTTTTCTATCCTGCATACGTGCAACATCGATCTTACGTTTTTCGAGTCATCGATTCTCCAGACGTCACAGTCGTCGAGTGCAACTGCGGGAGAGGCTCTCCCCGCGCGTGCGTTACGAAGTCGAGTCGCGCGGTGGCTGCGGGAACTTTATACAAGAAGAAAGCCGCAAGGAATAAATTTGGTAACAGAGCGCGACAAAAAGTAGAGAGCGAATGCAACCAGTCATCCAATTCGCGACAGGAACGTAGAACGCATTCAGCCTACGGAATTGCATCTTAGGTAAATACAGTTATCGCCTCGCTTCTCGAGCTTCCGAAAAAATTGAAGATAAAAAACTTTTATCTATTAAAATATTCTAGATACAACTTTACGATAATTCAACCTATTATGTTACTGAAGAGAGATTCTAATTAACCATCCATTTGTACATATAAATCACTTTTGTTAAAATGATATTAACAGAAGAAAATTTGAAACCGTAGAATACTAAATAATTGAATTTCTCGATTATCAATCTATTTTAAACTCATACAATGCAAATCTGCTATAGTTCATTATCTCAATAAATATATGGAACAAATCGAATTAAAAATATATATAACATATATAACTGCAGAGTATGTGCAATTACCGCGAGAAACGTAGAACTACCGGAATCTTATACTATACGGACACCTTCAAGTTACTATTGGGACCGCAACAGTCCCAACTCGGCAATGGACTTGTTTGATTGAACTCTGTAGTGCTTTTATTTGGTTTGTAAAAAGTTAATTCAACGTTTCTTGCGTACTGTACAATTTCTATATAGTATATCGAGTATTCGCAATTTCTACGTATTTCTTAAATTTACCAACAATTATTTACATTCGTTAAACCAAAATGAAATTATTATTTTAGCATAATTTTGCGGTCATTAATGATTTTGCTTTTACTTTATTAACTAACGATTAGTGAAAAATTAGACCATAGTGTAACATAAATTAACGATTTCGTTCCGAGTCATTTGCTTCCTCTCAGGGAAAAACCATGCATCAC